>JALJCO010008269.1:600000-989697 GCA_023101725.1 Atherinomorus stipes | reverse complement strand
TAGTAAAGTAACAAACATAAAACTCAAATAGCAAATGCAAATTTTAATAAACTAAATGTTTTTAGATGTAAATAGATGGTGTTACATCCCAGCTTTGCCAGGGATCAGAAATGTGAACAAAAGACTGGTCTCAAGATGTTGAAAGGTGGAGTAAAGATTTTTCGTTGTTCATGAGATGAAATAAGGCAAACAAAAACACTGGCAAACTGAAAAAGGAGATGGGGGTTAGTAGTGCTGCTCAAGAAGAACAAGTCAAAAGACAGACAAAGCCTAACACTGAAAAGGGGAACAAAATGGGGGAAACCAACACAAACTTAAGCTACAAATTCTAAGAACTAAAGGGGGAACAAGCAGCACTAATAAGCAAAAAGTAACCAAAATCCAACTACAACAAAAGGCCTAGTTATCCCAACTCCCAACTACCAGTGTGAATCAAACAAAGACAAAAGGGAATCTAGCAACTAAACCATTAACCAAACTAAAACACCTGGAAAGCAAAGACTAAAGAAACTCAAATAACACAACCAAACTTAAGTCACCACAAACATAAACTAAGGGCAAACTGTTCCCAGGCCAAACAGACTGAAGGTCTGTTGGGTTCTTTTATAGCTGCAAGTCAGCAGCTCCAGTTTAGGTGTGTCGGATGAATGGTTAGCAGGTGAGGGAGGGGAGGACATAATGGTGGTGTGGAGTCAGGCCAATCGGAGAGGAGTGTTGAAACAGGAGGATTTGCATGTGGAATGAAACAGATGAAGTGGCAGCCGCAGCAGATGGTAAACCTGGCAACCATTTCTGTAGTTCTTTCATCGTTGTGTTAAGTTGATGTACATGCTGCTTGTGCTGCATGTTGTAGCATGGATAATAACATTAGTTTGCTAGTGTCTGGCTTCAGTGGTTGGATAATTTAATAAGAATTATTGAATCAAACATAAAGGCCCAATGTCCCTTTGTCACAATCTATCACCAGGGAAGAGGTAGCATAGTGCTATCTGTAGATCTCAGTGGCCACAAAGGCATATGCCAGTTCAATAATTTTGAGATTATTGTAAGTCAGTAGTTGAGAGGGGGAAGAAAAAAAAAACGTCAATAACAATTTTTAAAAAAAAATTGACTGAACAACCCCTGGATATCAAAACCAGAGTTAGAATAAAATAGCAGTCTGGGTGATAAGAAAGATATTTTAGAGCAGGGATCGCTAACTCTGGACCTCTTGGGCCAGTGTCCGGAAGGTTTTCAACATCACCCTGTGCCAACACACCTGACCCAAATTAAATAGTCATTGTGCAGAACTTCATGGGCTGCTGGACCCATTTAATTTGAGTCAGGTGTGATGGAGCACGGAAATGTTGAGAACCTTCCGGACACTGGCCCAAGAGGTCCAGAGTTTGTGATCCCTGGTTTAGAGGATTTGGGGGACCAAACAGAATCACTTCTGACTTTTCGTAACTGAATCAAAGGAAATTTGGGGTATTCAGAAAGACAAGCTGTGAGACTTGCAAGGTTGCTGTGTGTCATCAGCATTTACATTATGCTCCTTATTAAGGTGGGCAAGAGTTAGCATGTAAATGGAGAACAGAGGAAGGCCCAGCACTGAGCCCTGTGGTACACTGCAAGTCTGCTGCTGGAGGTCACTGAGGAAGTAACTATTCAGAGTGGTGGAAAATATTTTGTTGGAGAGTAATAAGTGGAATGAACTAAGATAGAGCTCACAATTCCAACCCATGACTGTGAGGAGGTTGTGAATGGCAGTATAAAAGACAGCTCTTAAATATAAAAGCACTAAAATCAAACTGTCTCTTTTGCCTGCACTCAGCAGTATCACCTTAGTGAGAGCCGTCTCTACTATAAAATGATTTTGATTTCTTTAGTAACAGATGAACAATGGCATGTTTGAAATAAAGTGGAAAAGAACCGGAGGCTAGAAAGTTATTTGAAAAAGGAAAGTTTAATACAGCAGGGTTGACTGTGGATGATATTTATTTAAGCTGCCTAACCAGGAGTAAAAAGTCATGCATTAAATCTGAAAGGAAAATCTGGGGAAAATGGCAGAATTAAATTCTGCAAGAGTCTAGATTTGAATTCTGATGTTTTCCATTGTTTTGTTTTGGGGTTGTTTTTCTTTTTTCTTTAGCTTTTTGGGTTGTTTTTAACTAAATGAGCAAATAATCTTTTGAGAATTTTGTGACATAAATGTGTGAGCTCACACTGGCATTTACCATAAAAGCAATGATGACATATTACCTATTGTAGTCTGATTAACCTGATTAGCAGGACATCACATTCTGGGCTTATAGCTCCTGTAGTGCTCTACGGTTTAAACTTTGGTCACTGTATTAATTAAAACCATACCATAGTTCCATTGTTTCCCTAGAGTGTGTCCTATGAACTCCATGTTTTCAGTGCAAATATCATGCCATTGTTTTTCTTTTTCGATGTTGCTTTAGGGTGACCCAGGTCTTCCTGGAAAGCCTGGCCAACCCGGACCAGTGGGAGATCCAGGACCAAAGGTAACCTTTTATATACAACAAAAGGGGGAAAAAAAAAAGGTGTGCTTTAGAGGAAGAGTTTCTGACCTGAAGAATGACTGTTTCTTAGGGTGAAAGAGGTAATCCTGGAAACCCAGGACTACCAGGAGAAAGAGGGGTTCCGGTAAGCTGCCAAATTTATTCTTAATGTCTTGTGCTGCACAGAAAGTTCATGTTAGAAAACAAACTTCAGATAAAACTTTAACCTCTTTTAGGGACCTAAAGGCAGACCTGGACCAAAAGGCGATCTGGTATACATTTATAATTTTAAAAGTTATCTTTTTTAATAACTTGCTGTAGTTTGTTTTTATGAGTTTTTTCTGAATGTTAACAGGGAAAGAGAGGGGATCCTGGAAAAAAAGGGGCACTAGGTCCTGATGGGAGAAAGGGTTCAAAAGTAAGTTCAGCATTCTGAGAAAGCTGCTGTTTAAAGTTTTGACTCTCATTGTCATTATCCTGTTTTGGTTTTGAAACACTTCTGTTGCATTCACAGGTTAACCGGCGCAAAAAAAAAGACAAAATCACAGTTTTCTTTTGCAGTACGATCCACTGTAATGTAGTGTGTTAGGGGGGAAATCATGTTGAGAACACAAAATAAAAGGACAGCTGTTGATGGTGATCTAAAATGCAAGGAGCACTTAAAAAAACTGACAAGTGATTTTTTTTTTTTCAATGTGAGAAGTACCATGTGTTTTAGCCTCAGGCCCATCTGAACCAGTCTTATTATTATTTCTTCATAACAGTTTTCTATAATTGCTCTGTGGTTCAGTTCAAGAAAAAAAATCTACTACTTTTACAACTTGCCTTCTAGTTTCTGTTGGGTTTTATATATATATATATATACACTGGACAAAGATTTATAATGTGGCACAAATTCTGACACAATAATTTATTTTAAAGGGAGAGCAAGGGCCAGAGGGAACCAGAGGTCACTCTGGGGAAGACGGATTCAAGGGCTCTAAGGTGAGGAGATCGCGCTGTGGGTGGATTTTGACTGAAGGATGACTCAGCAGCTTCTTTAGAACTCAGCAAGCTCTACTGACTTCCATCAATAGTTATGTTTTCCTACACACTGCTCTGCTGAAACAACCCAAACTGGGCCTGTTATCATAAAAAGACATTCTCCAGAAGAAATATAAGCCCTTTAAAATGACTCTTTCAGTATTGTACATTGCCAAATTCACATCAGCATGAGTAATTCGATGTGTGGGGCCTGAAGTCAAAGTTGTGTCCAGTGAAAGTGTTTCTTTTAACTGTCTTTTTTCCCAGGGAGACCAGGGGCTACCAGGACCAAGGGGTCAGCCAGGCGAACCAGGGAGCCCTGGAGCAAATGTAAATTATTCTAGCACTCATTGTTATAGCTTATATTTTAAATAGTTACAACTCTTGCATCCTGTGGCCTCAGGGCACAATGGGAAATCCTGGGGATCCTGGACCAAGAGGAGACGCTGGGCCACATGGTCTACAGGTGAAGAGATGGAAATTCTGTTGAGCACTTTCAACATACAGTCAGTCACAAAAGTGGGTGCACCCCTTTCATTTTATCACATCCTTTTTTGGGAGAACACTGAAGAAATTAATCTAGTGTGTGGAAGAAACCAGGTGAGAAGTAAAAGACAAGTGTGTCATAATGTCAAACATGGTGGTGGGAGTGCCATGGTGTGTGGCTGCATGAGTGCTGCTGGCATTGGGGAGCTACAGCCCATTGAGGGAACTATGAATGCCAACATATAGTGACATCTTGAAGCAGAGCATGCTCCCCTGTCCCCTCCCTTCAGAAAATAGGTCGCAGGGCAGTATTCCAACATGATAATAAAAATGACCCCAAACACACCTCCATGACAGGATGGGTGAATGTGATGGACTGGCCAAGCATGTCTCCAGACTTAAACCCTGTAGAGCAGCTGTGAGGCATCCTCAAACAGAAGGTGAAGGGGCACAAGGTCTCCAACATCCACCAGCTCTGTGATGCAAGGTTATAATAGTGTTGGATTTTTAATTAGCTTCAGTTTTTATTTAGTTTTGACTTTTTTTTTTTCAATTCAGTTCATTTTACCTGCATTGAAAAAGTTTTTGAGCAGGTTTGCTAGTTTTTGTTAGTTTTATTTTTTGTAAAATGCATAGTTTTAGTTTAGTTTTTATTAAATTCTGCTAGTTTTAGTTTTAGTTTTTTTTATATATATATATATAAATTATACATATTTGTCTGGTGTGACATTCAAAATCATCAGTCACTTAGAGTAAAACTGGTAGAGCAAAGTAAATAGATTAAATAGGAATAGATTTCATATGAACCTCAAAAAACCAAAAAAAGGTTTACGTATTAAACAAATTTGCAAAAACTAAAACTAAAGATATTTTTGCAATAATTTTAGTTCGTTTTGTAAAGACAATACTGTTTCAGTTAGTTATTTTCTAAAAAAAAAAAAGCTGTCATTTTTATTTTTATTTCAGTTATCAAAAATGTTCTTTCAGGTTTAGTTTTTGTTTTTACATTAGTTTTAGTTAACTATAATAACCTTGCCATGATGTCATCATGGAGGAGTGGAAGAAGATGCCAGTGGGAACCTGTGAAGCTCTGGTGAACTCCATACCCAACAGGGTTAGGGCAGTGTTGGAAAATAATGGTGTCCACACAAAATATTGACACTTTGCACCCAATTTGGTCATTTTCATCAGGGGAACTCACTTTTCTTCCCTGCCATGTAAACATTATTGGTTCTGTATTGATTTATTTTGAAGTGACAATAAATTTACACAGTTACACATGTTGTACAATGACTACTTTACATTGTTGCAAAGTTTCTTCAGTGTTCTCTCAAAAAAAAGATATGATAAAAAATTAGCAAAAATGAAAAGGGTGTACTCACTTTTATGACTGACTGTAAATGCTTGTATGTACAATGCTACATTATTCACTGAGTTTCATCTTCCAAAGGGTGACAAAGGAAGATCAGGCTTCAGCTATCCAGGACGAAGAGGAAGCACAGTATGATTTTTTATTTACACGAGTAGCCCTCCTGCATGATTTAAATGTCCCTGCTTATGATCACAGTCACTGGTTTTTCCAGGGAGACACAGGTGAACCTGGTAGCAGAGGACCTAGAGGGGCCAGGGGTCATTGTGGTGCCAGAGGAGATCCTGGAGACAAAGGACCGCTAGGGGAACCTGTAAGGATAATTTAAAGAATATACAAATGATGGGAGAATTAAGAATATGACCTCATAAACAGAGACTGATGTTCTGTATATACATTAGTTCTGGTGAAACAGTCTCATCTAAAAATATGTACAGTACCATAGTACATCGCTGCTCAGCCTCAACCGTTTTAGGGCTGTTTCACACATGCAGGGGTGGAGAAAGTATTCAAATCCTAAGTAGAATAAAAAATACTGAAACTAATATGAAAGGTTAAAAGCAGTGGATTTTTTTCTTAATGTAAATAAGTAAAGTATTATCCTCAAAATATTCTTTAAATACCCAAAAATATAAGACATTATTATGCATATTTGCATATTTTATAATTGATGATGCATTAATTTATTCATCTCTTTGATGCTGAAGTTGATACAGAATATTCAACTACTACTAGGCTACTACTTAAATATATGCTGGGAAGCCTGTGAATTTCCCCTTAGGGATTAATTAAGGTTTCTATTCATCTATAACATTACATCATCCTTTATTAATTCACTGCTTTTATTTTGTATTAGTAAACTAAGTCTGTTTTTGTCATCTTTAGTATTTCAGAGTATACCCTCACGATGTTGTGGTGAGGACTATCACTACAGATGACAGTAACCTGTTGGTTTAGGTTGGATTATATGAAAATTCTGCTACCGCACCACAACAAACAATTAAGTAACTTACCGCAAAAGTAATCTTTTAATTATCCTACATAAACAGGATATTGAAAGAAAAAATTTCAACCCTTTATTGTCATTATTATGAGGGGGAGAGGGTGCATTGTAAAAGAGGTAAGGGAATTTGTGTTTGGTGGATTATTTCTTTGTTGAAACTACTCGATTGAATTACCAAACTAAATTTTATTAAAATAAAAATGTTTAAAATAAATGTTTTATTGTTGGAAAGCCTATTATGTCCCTTTCAAGTGGTGCCACATTTGTAAAGAGAATGCATTTCTAGGGCAGCAGAGCTGAGTACATAGGTTGCACCCACAAAAATCTTGCCAAATCTTCTCTGCTAACACTGCTGATTGCTGCTCTGATAGGATATTAGCATTTTGGTGAAGGGAGTGTGATGGTGTGGGGTGCCATATCCCTACCTGAAAAACAAGGCTCGTCATCATCACCAGCTTTTGAGACAATTACAATACAGAGAGATATAGAGATGAGATTCTTGAGGAAATCCTCTCCACTCAAACTCCATTGAACACTTATGGGATCAGCTTGAGCGTGCTGCGTGCTGTTTGTGCCCAAGTGACCAACACAACAAATGCTTGTTGAATCGTGGAATACCATCCCACAGCAGTGCGTGACCAAGCTACTGAGCAGCATTAGGAGGAGGTGCTAAGCTGTTGTGGCTGTGTGTGGTTTTTCCATAAGCTACTGAAGCCCCTATTTGTTGAATTAATAAGATGTTAAACCACGGGTGTCCAGCTCCTCGAAGGCCGTTATATTGCAGGTTGAAGATGTTTTCCTTATCCTGAATCAAATGAAATGGTTCTCCAACAGCTTCTTGTCAAGTTCTGCCCAAGCACGTTGGGCAGAACTGAATCAATCTGATTCAGGTGTGCTGCAGTAAAAAAAACATCCAAAACCTGCAGTACATCAGCCCCCAAGGTCTGACTTTGGACACCCTTGTGTCAAACTGTTGTTTCTTCAAACTTCAGTCATCCAATTTATAAAATAAAATGACACCAAACAAGAGTCAGTAGCAGAATAAGTTGTTTGGCATTAGCAGAGAAGAAGTGGTTTCTGGCTGCAACCCAGATATTCAACTCTGCTCATCCCAGAAATGCATTTTCCTCACACCAAAATGGGCATAAACAGGATTCCCAGTGGTATAAGATTAATTTCCCTGAAGCATTGTGTTTTGTTATGGGTCACAGTTGCTGGTTAGAGGTGTTTTTATTGGATTTCCAAGAATTGCCACCACAAATAAAGTTTCATCCACTTCTGACTGCTACAACTTTGATTAATTAATTGTTTGCCTTTGTGTCCTGGAAAATGAAACAACAATAAAGGTATTTTTTAAAAGCTGAGAATCAAAGTCATGAATTCAGCGGATAGTTTAACAGGTGCAGGTAATTATCCAAACATTTTACAAGCGTTCACACCACAGCATTGCCAGAAATCATCTGACACAAGCTGGACTGATCACGTGATTCTGCATTGTTACTGGTCAGCAACATATGTGTAACTGTATTATCATTTAATGTATTTTTTTGCTCTCATACATGTTGCTTCTAGGACCAGCTGTAAGAGAAATGAGGAAAAGAAAACAGCTTTTCACATTCTGTGGAAGTGGAATATTTTCAAACATATGCAGAGGTAATTATGCAGAGGAATGAGTCACTGCGATTGAAAAATGTTTTGCATTTAGGGGGAACCAGGCCAGCCAGGAGAGCCAGGAGAGAGAGGACCCCGAGGAGAGCCTGGAGCTGATGTAAGCAACTGCACAACCTCCCAAATAATGACTTGACCATGCATGCAAATTTCAGATCAAATTTATTTGCTCTCTCCTTGTGCTGTCTTTGTGCAGGGTGGTCCAGGCCCAGTAGGTGATCCTGGGCTCACTGTAAGTAAACTTAAACCAGACATTATAATTAAATCATCTATATTCTCCTCAGTTCCTCTAACCTGCATAATGTCTCGGCAGGACTGTGATGTCATGACATATATAAGGGAGACGTGTGGTTGTTGTGGTAAGCAGGCCTTGCCACCATTCAAACACAGCTTTGTAGTTAATGTCTTTCAACATGCTGGTCATCATTGAATTTCTCGTTTTGTATTTAGACTGTGAGAAGCACTGTGGAGCTCTGGACATTGTTTTTGTAATCGACAGTTCAGAAAGTGTTGGGCTGACAAACTTTACCCTGGAAAAGAACTTTGTTATCAGCACCATCAACAGGCTGGGGTCTATGGCCTCTGATCCTGCATCATCAACGGGTACAATCAACTAAACACAGACATACATATAAATACTGTAAATAACAAATTTAAAAACCGCTTTATTATTATTTGTAGTGGTAGTATTACTGTTATTATTATTATTATCATTATTATTTTTGATATTTTCCTAACCTACATTGTTGTCTAAAGCTTTTAAACCACTAGAGGGGAGCACCATAACATGATATTAATGGATTAATGAGCCGTTGTGCCTAAAAAAGTTTTAAGAGCCATAAAGATGGCTCTCTGTTAGCCAAGCATGATCACCATGGGAATTTATTCTTAGACGTTTTCATGGTTTTTAGATGAAAGTATTTGTTAAAAGTGCCTTCCTTGTGTGGATTTCTTCCTGATGATATCCCTGACAGGAAAATTAGATTTAAACATTTACATGTGCTCAGGCAGAAGTATTGAATCTTAAGTTGATGCCTCATGCTGAAAACAAATTGAAAGTGTCATATTGATGAAAATTAAGTGTCACATCGTCAACCATAACAAAGTCAATATTTACCCATCATGTAAGAAGTCATCTTGGGTGCTGGATTTTAAAAACTTAGTTGAAAAGTTAGTATTTATATTGTCAAATTTAATCAAAATTCAGTGCCATTAAAAGACCTCTTTTTTTTTTTTTTTTTTTTTTTTTACATTTAGCCTATTAAATGGTTAAAACACGAGGGATTTCAGCATGTTCACCAGAAACCAGTGTTAAATGAACAACTCACTGTAGAATCTAATCTGATCTAATCTAAGCTAATATAATCTACTGTTCTGTGTGAAACATACAAACCTTTTTAGTCTAATGTTATGCCACCAAACAATAGCTTTATATCCATACAGGCCATAAGGCTTCACTAAGTAAAACAATTTATTAAATTATTCCACAATAATTGAACTAACAGTTCAGTTTTGATGTGATCAAAAAATAAAGATTTACACATTCATTTCATTATGGAGCCAAAAGCACTTCCTGAGCTTTGCCATTTCTGTATTACATACATTAACACTGCAATTTTTCATAGAAAATAAATAGTCTTTTAGCTTACTCATCTACAGTAAGCCATTAGCAGTTTCCTACATCAGATGTTTCTTACCTTATTTTCAGTCTCACATTTTTCTGCAGTGATTCTTGTGCTAATCACGCCTTTCCATTCAAGCAGCCTGCTCCTCTCTCTGAATTAAGTGTCAGGCAATCTGTGTACTTTGGGCAAAAAAATAAGTCAAATTATGGGCAAAAGGCCCAATTTATGTGAGAGGGCATAAAGCCTGATGGGAAAGAAATGGTACTAGCGAGTACCTAATGTTCACTATTCAAATTGCTGGTGGCATCAAGCCAGCTGTGTTGAATATTTGTTAAGGTAATACGAAGTGACTCTAATGTACTTAAATCTGCTTAAATCCACAGCCATTCTGCTACTATAATGTAGAATTGTGTGTAGTTAGAAAAATTATATCCAACAAAATCCCAGCTTACATCTGTACACACACACACAAAAAAAAAAGATTTTAAAAAAATGTAATGTATTTTTGCTAAATTATAAACACATTAAGTTTTGTGGGATTTGTTGGTAATGGAAAATATTTTATTAATCTTACATGTCTTCATCTTCTAGGCACACGGGTTGGAGTTGTACAGTTCAGTCACAACGGGACCTTTGAAGCCATTCGTCTTGATGATCCCACAATAAATTCCATGTCTGCCTTTAAAACAGCTGTGAAAAATCTACAGTGGATTGCTGGGGGCACCTTTACGCCCTCAGCTCTCAAGTTCGCATATGATAACCTCATTAGGGACAGCAAAAGAGCTCGCGCTAAGGTATCCGTGATCGTGGTCACAGATGGGCGCTTTGACCCTCGTGATGATGATAATCAGCTCAGGTACCTCTGCAACGACCCTGCTGTGGTGGTGAATGCCATCGGCGTTGGTGATATGTTTGACAAGAAGCATGACAGTGAGACCCTTGTGTCAATAGCCTGCCACAATAAGAACCGAATCACTGAGATGAAGCAATACACTGACTTGGTGGCTGAGAACTTCATAGAGAAGATGGAAACTGTGCTTTGTCCTGGTGAGTGTTCCAGTACAGCCAGTATACTGGTGCTTCTGGGATTTGTCTAACCTGCAGTGTCTCTATTTCATTTCTCTTTCAGATCCAGTGATTAAGTGCCCACATCTCCCCTGTGAAAGTGGTGAGTTTTATAAATATTCAAGGTTACTGGTTTGTGCTGGAATGGAATGCAGCCCAGTAAGCAACTTGCTGTTTTTTCCTTGCAGAACCAGATGTAGCTCCATGTGTGGGGCGACCAGTGGATTTGGTTTTCCTGCTAGATGGCTCAGAGCGCTTGGGGAAAGAGAACTTCCGATACGTGCGTGAATTTGTGCAGAAGGTGGCCGATAGACTGGTTATGGCCAGGAACAGGAATGATCGAATGCGAGCACGAATGGCACTGGTAGAGTTTGGCAAAGAGAACGAGTATCATGTGGCCTTCCCTCTAACTCATGATTCTCCTATAGTTGCTAATGGTATATCACGCTTGCCTTACTTGGATTCATCTTCAGCTGTTGGACCTGCCATCATCCACACTATCAGCAACATCTTAGGTAAAGGAAGAACTCGCAACACGAGACGTGGCGCTGAGGTTTCATTTGTTTTCATCACAGATGGCGTCACTAACAGCAGTAGCCTGGATGAAGCGGTTAGTGCAATGCGAAGGGAACAAATTGTCTCCACAGTGATTACCACAGGAAGTGATGTTGACCAAGATATCCTCACAAAGCTGGCTATGACTGACCAGAATGCCATCTTCAAAGGGCAAACTTTATCTGATCTGATGCGATCTGTTTTGTTTGACCGTTTCATCCGGTGGGTGTGTTAAGGAGAAACCATGCTCATGTGAGCAACGTAATGGTGCTACAGCTGCCAAGTTAGCTTTTTCGTGGTTGATTTCAGTTCATTTCAGCCTCGTGCAACATCATGTTCCCATTAAGATTTTTGTGGCTCTGTGGTTGTATCACCTAGCTACTCTCACCCTCCATTGTAAAGATTTGGAGAGATGAATGGCATAAAGTGGCACAATGTCATTTTCAAGTTTGAAATATACAGTATGAGCTAGAAATCAGCTAATTTGCTAACTTTATCAGGAGTCTCAGCCTGGGGCATCATCTTGGCTCATTTACTAAGTTTCTTGGGGTTATTTAGTCTTTGTATAAAAAGGCTTATCAAAATGACTCAAAATTACCTTTGAAGGTATAGCAAATTTCTGATTTCACATCTCACCCACTACAAGCCAAGAATTTATGTCCAGACATAAATATTAAGATTATAACATGCAAATTAACACTGTAACATCAGCTAGCAAGTTATCCAAGGCCAGCTAAGCAATGGATCCACAATTTAGCCAAAATCAGTGACGTAAACCAGAACTCCACTTTGGCTAAACAAAGTGAGACAGGTTCAATCTTTTAGGAGTAAATATAACAAAACTGCAACATTAAATTGTGCCGTTTTTTTTTTAAGTCCTTAGGAACAGAAGAAAACCAAAGCATTTAGCACATTATCAGGTTGTTCAGATGTACCTTTACTTTTGAGGGTAAACTCAGTTTAGCATAGATTATGGGCTTTGTAACCTCTCAAACTGTTAAAGGCATAACAGAAGATGTTTCTATCGACAATTTTTGCAATATTCGATGAAATTGGGCTCACTAACCCATACCCTATGATTAATTAAAAACTTTAAATATATAAATATTATTGTACTACATCAGCTGTGAAAGTAGTGGGGCTGAAAAAACATCCGCCAATCATCTCTGCATTCCTTACATTTTTCATTTTTCTATTGGCCCATCAATCACCCACTGTCACTGATCAATGACAGTGATTGATTGGCGAGAGTAATACTACCTGGAAGCGGCATACTCTCGTCTGTTTACAGCAGGTAGCTAACAATCATTCTGCTAGCAGTTAGCAATGTTCAGACGACGACATCTGTTTTACTTACGTTTGTGACATGAGAATCTGTAGCTGCTGTCTGCTGAACACCGGAGTGGCTCGTGAACGTGCTGTGACCGGGGAAGGGAGCTGTGAATCTAGCAGGTTGGTCTCGCGCATGCACATTATTCAAAACCTTGCAGTCAAACATCTTCTGTAGCGCCTTAAACATGCACAAACAGAGGCAATGACATCCTAAGCAGTAATTCTCAAAATATGACCTGTTATGAAAATCAAGTTTATCAGATAACTAATGTCAAACTGCAGATATCCCGTAAAACTCTCCTACAAAGGTACAAAGTCGACATTACCCATGGAGCCACATTAATAAGGTACACCATGCTGAAATTTATTGTAATCACCTTTTAAAATGAGATTGACTTATTATGATTGCTATGCACTGTACAATTTGCAAATAATGTCCCACTATTTTTTTAAATCATATTTGTCAAAAAATAAAACATTATTTTGTTACATAGATATAGAATTCATCACTTTAATCATTAAGCTTGATGAATAACATAATAAACCTGCAGTTTGCTGGACACTGTGACGCTGCCTTCTCTTTAACGGTTTTATTTAGTGCATGAAAATCTAGAGTGTAAAGCCCTCACTGAACCAAGCACTACAGCAAACTATTATGAAAACAGAAAAGCCATGAAATTTAATAAATGTAAACATTCAAAACTTGTTACAAAGTCCTTGGCCTAACATACTTCAACAGTTATTTATTATTTCTACAGGAAAAGATTTTTTTTACACAGTATTTGTTAACAATAAAGTTGACTTGCACCCTTTTCTATGCAGTGTGCATGCAGTTGTTATTGAAGAATCATTTGTCTCCATGTTGGATCCAGAACAAGGGACGGCTGAAATGGGCGGTCTAGCAGGAGCTCAAAGATCACATTCCTCAGATTTCTGCAGACACTCCTTTGGACTTTCTTCTCACATCATGTCCAGCTGCACAGGAAGAAAGAAAAAGTTGCAAGCCTCATGAGTTTATAACAGAGCTGTCAATACATCAGACCCACACACTAAAGTGGACTTTGAAAATACAAGGGAAATAGCTTAAATATGTTTGAGTCCCTGGAACAGTTCACTGACCAAGTCATCAACATCTCCAGTATCATCAGCTGGTGGAGCAGCTTCCTCCTTTTGCTTCTCCTCAGTGATCAAAAACTGCAGACAAAGAAGGCTTCAGTCAGCGAAACAAAATAGTTCTGTTTTGTTTGAATTTATATCTGTAGCTCATACACATGCACTTTACCTGATTAGCTTCGTTTTTGGAAACGGTGCTTCCTTCAACCTCATCTTTGCTGATTAATGTTAAAGCATCTGTCCATCAAAGAAGTCAACAAACACAGAACCTCAGCTGTGACTTGAGCATAATTTTGCACTTAATTCATGTAGAGTTTTCATCTCATCTCAGGGGAGGAATAACTTCTAAGTAAAGAAGCTTATCATACCTTGAACAAGCAGATCCCAGAAGACCTCTAGGCCTCTGTTGGGAATGCTCCTTTTCAGGGACTGGAGGTAGCTGTTGTACAGATCAGCATTACCCAGCTGAAGAGATAAAACATTCATAGTCCATTTAAGGGTCTTGTAAAAGCTCATACTTACGATAATTGGCGTCTGTTCAAGTCACGAGAAAAGAAATAGACTCGCTGTAATCTCAAAACTACTAATCTCCAAAGAAAAGTCAGAGTATGAGGTCTAACAGAAACCATTATGCGTTGCCAGATGGTAGATAGTGATTGCTTGTTTACCTTAACGGACTGCTCTCTAAAAGCCTGGACACAGGTGATGCTTTTCATGTAGTAGTGTGTGCTCTTGTTGCTAAGCAACTGCTCTATCCTGTGAGTCAGTTGCTGACAGACTGGAAGGACACGGGGGTCACCACAACCAAACAAAGAGAGAAAAATAATTACCAGAGCTGAGCATGAGTCATGGTGGTTTATAATGCAACCGGATGGAAAGTTATGCTGGTTAGCTCGTCAAAGAAAAAGGGGAAAAAAAAAGGTCAGTAAAACTGGATCTCACCCTCTCCAAATGGAAGATTCTTCTGCCTGATCAGAGCATGGAAATCTCGGGCTGGATCCACACTTCCCACCTGGATAGACAGTGAAATGGAAATGTATGTTTAAAAAAAAGTTAAACCTGGTAGTAGAGTTCCTGTTTTTTATAGAAAGACTATATCTCTTAAGAGGAGTGCGTCACCCAGCTCCTCTGATTCTTACAGAAGTAACAGAGCCTTCGGCGATGTCAGCCAGGTTGTACTCCTCCTCCTCTGCTTCATCTGTTTTTGCCTTCTTGGCATCTGGCTCCTCAGAGCTATGAAAGACAAAATGAGGTGGTTGGAACAGATTTTTCTTAACACTCAAGTAATCAGAAAATTCAATTGTGGTACTCAGGATTGCATTTTGATGTTCCTGACAACAAAATACTTATCTGTGACATTCAAAGACCCACCAACACACAGAATCCAAACTTACTCTTTGCCAAAAATCTGAGCACTAGTTTTAAGTTTCTTTTTCTTCTCCACTTCAGTGAGGGGGAACTTCTTCTTCATCTCCTCTAGTGGGGCTTGGCAGCGTTCATTAATGGCCTCAGGGCGATCAACAGCAGTTTTTATCCATGGCTCCATGGGGGGAAGAGGGGTGCCAGGGTTCACTGCACGATGATGCAGACACTAAGAGGATAGAGGGAAAGGTGGAATCAGTGACTCAAGGGTGCAATGCTTGTTCAACATTCAAAATCATACAATGGTTACGCTTTTTCATCTAAACTGAAAAGAACCTGCATATATTCTCCAAAGTTTGCAATAAGGACCAACAAGAGCCTTTCAGTGTGGAGTTTGCATGTTCTCCCTGTGCATGCATAAGTAGGTTCTAAGAGCGAGTGTGAGTGGTTGTTCGTCTCTCAGAGTCTGACTGGTGACCTGTCCAGGGTGCACCCTGCTGGGAAATGTATGTCTTCAAAAAGACATAAGAAGCACTAAAGAAATTACAAACTTTCACTGCATTTCCAAACTGTGCTGCAGTACCTGGAAGTGCCTCTGAAAGGCTGGGTTGGGAATGTGGTGGGGTTTGAACAGGTCCCTCTGTTCTCCATCATCATCTTCTACCAGCATCATAGAGTCAATAAGAGAGTCTACTGCTGACAGTTGTGCGTCTAGAGGACACACACAAGAAAAATTATGTTCTTTCCTCAAACACCAAAGTGTCCTGACATTTCTTGACACAAAAGAAACAAAAAAATAAACATGAAGAAATGCCCACTGGAAGCTGATGAAGAGCTATAGATCAAATTAAAAAGAGAAGCATTGTTATGTCAAATCATCAGTTACTGACTTTTCTCTGATATTTATTAATATTTGTAAACAATTTTAAAAAGCAACACTGTAATGAAAATGATGAAACACTCAAATCACATCAAGATTGAAAAGGAGAAGCATGCCAACGATTCAGGACTGCAGGACAAGTCCATGGAAATATTGATCTGTCTGGATGTGTTAACAAGTAAAAACAATGTTCACGGTGTCCATCTGAAAATGTAACCTGCACCATGCCGTTAACAGGGCACATTGCAAAGACAAGAAACAGAAAACTTGCACCAAATAAACAGTGTTCACCCTGTCAGAAAATAACTCGCAGAGTTTAGAATTAAAAATCTGGTTTTAAAATATTTCACAACTACAAAGTTCAAATAAGTTTGCACAGATCCTCAGTTCATTGCAAACTAAGAGCTAAACTTGATTTTCACCAAAATGTGAAACATCAAGTGTTTGATTTAAAATTTCAGGACACACCAATTATAAAGCGTTTTTTCCCCCAATAAACCATCCAATGACAAATTTTATCACACGAGCAAAGTATACACCTACAGTATATGCTGATGTACATATGCCTTCGACATGCAAAGACCAGTGGTAAAAATGTACAAAACAGCTTTGACTTGCACTTGAAAAGAGGCAGCCTGTGAGAATATTCCAAGTTTGTAAGTTATTCCCAGGCTCCTCGTGCTGCTTCATAGGAGAATAGCGCTTTATTCAGAGAAATAAAACAGTACCTGATGCAGTAAACTTCTTGTTGCTTTCAAGAGAAGGAAATGTAAACTGTCTGAGGTCTTCCATGAAGGGCAGCTGGACGTATATCAGACACTACAGAGGTAAAAGAAGCGCTGTTAGACTGACCTAGTGAATATGCTGTTAATACATTTGGAAAAAAATCTGCATTTTTAAGGTCTGACCTCATAGTCCTGCTTGATACACGGGAAAGCTGCACCCACTTGTGGGTTGCTGCGCCGGTCATAAGCGTAACGTACAACGGCTACCATTCTGAGCTCATCTAGTGCACGGATTAGTGCCGACAGGGCCACTCCTGCATGCTGCACACACACAAATGTAAAAACAGATCAGGTCAGTAACCACTAGTAACAATATGTTCTCACACCAGTGATGCACCAGTTTTCTACGGGCTCACCTCATCATCTTTGGCAGGAAAAATCTTGACGACCTGCGTTCCCATGAACTGATGGCGAAGAACCTTCAAACAGAGAATGAATAAAAAAATTAATAAATGGAATGAAACCAGGGTAGTCGTCTTAGAGCTTTAGCGCTCTTTTTTTTTTTTTAAGATGTAATATTGGCTCACTGCTATGATTAATATGTACAATACCAGGTTCTGTTTGGTAAAGCCAAGTACAGCAAAGCACTTCCCGTCATGCTTGTATTTCATTTGGTCTTGATCAACTTTGGAGAAGGGAACTATGTCGCTTCCATAACGAAAACCTAATAAAACGAAAAGAAAAACTTAAACTATGACTGGAAGTCGAGAGGTGGATTTCAAGAAATGTTTAGGAGGAAACACTTCGATGTCAAAGAGCATCCTCACCTTGAATGGTGTCATCCCTCTGCACCTCTGTCTCATTGTCGTCATCCAAGCAGTACACCGTCTCTCTCTTCACATCCTCTTTCTGGTTGCTTTGAGCATCAACTGTAATCCACGTTTTTTTCAGTCTCTCCTCAGTCACCTGGTGGACATTGGAAATGCCTCCAGTTAACTGTTATTTATTTAGCCGTGAGCAGTATAAGTATGGAGTAACACTACATTATTCAGGCATGCTTGAGCTCTTAAAACAAACAGTACATACTATCTATTTACAGTTGTGCTCAAATGTTTACATACCCTCCAATTAAAAGCTGGAAAAAATCAGCTGACAAAATTTTATGAAAATCATGACATTGATTTTAAATAGTGGTTCAACAGAAATATTAAAGGAAGACTGTGTACCAGAAATATTAAAAATAAACAAAAAATGAAGGAAACAAACAAGCATATTTGGGTTCTTGACCATCACTTTGAGGCAATCACTGCAATCAAGTATTTTCTATCATGTTCAATAAGACTTGTACACCAGTTGACAGGTATTTTGGTCCACTGTTAATGAGCAAGGTACTCTAATTTGACTGGGACAGTTTTTGTTTGTTTGTTTGTTTTTATTATGATTATTATTATCATTTCCAATACAATTCAAAACCAATATTTTATTTTACTAAATTATAATTTAGTTCATTTTGATTTATTTCATACTTTTTCAGTTTTTTGTCATTTGAATAACTAATGCGAATTCAGCCTTTTCTTTATTGGGAGGGTATGTAAACATATGAGCATAACTTTAACTCAATGCTGTAACAAACATGTAAATTATGATCATGTGCTCTTCACCGTAAACTTACTGCTTTGTAACCAACAATACGAATGGACAGAGAGCTGCCAATGGTCAGCTGACAGGGCCAGGCCATTGGTCTTCTTTCAATACGCTTGAACATACACAGCTGCTCGATTGCATTCCTACAACAAGATTAAAGCACATGGAAATAAAAAAATTAAAGACTATTGTCTGCAAGGACCAGCTAAATGTACTTCTAGATCATGACCTGTAGATCACAGTGTCACATATATGTGTGTGTGCATATATATATATATATATATATATATATATACACACACACACACATATATATATATAAAGCTGTGATCTAGAGGTCAAAATGATAAAAGGGAAAAAAAAAAAAAAATTAGTCATTTAAAAAAGTTTTAAAGATTAAAGAATAAAAAACAGCTTTTCTACCTGAAAGTGTAAACTTCATCCAGGCCTTCCTCCTCATCCAGGCTTAGCATGATGTGTTTCACCATGTTCAGGCCATTCTCCTGTTCCCTGGACAGACCTTTGCCTGAACCAGGATGATGAGGGCCTGTTCTATCCCCATCTCCATCCCCATCCCCTTGGTCCTCCTTATCATCCTCCACAGGGAAAGGGAGACTGGAAATCAAACAGTTTTAATTAAAACCAGACAAAATGTTTAATGTTTTGACCTATGGTGCAAGGAAAAACATTATGACTCAGTTGACTTCCTCGAAAGAACCCACATTCTGGATGGCACAGGTTGATTATGGATCGTATCCCTCTGGATATGTTTGGCTCACTCCAAAACAAACTTATACTATAATACGTTGAAACCCTTTCTGAACTATATTAATGTGAACATTTGAGTTATTCTGCCTAGAGCTTTCATTTGAAAAGACCGAGAGTATACTTTAGGAAATGACTTAATTTTTTTCCTCCTTTTATTGTGTCCCAAGTGATGTGTAGTTTACTTGCACCTGCCAGCTGAGCAACTTGTTTAATGTTCTTGTTTTGTTCATTGCATGTCTAGTTAAAAAAAAAAAAAAAAAGCAGTGGAATGATAAAATTGTAACGTATAATGAAGTGTAATGAAAACTAGCAAGGTGACCACTACCATAGGTTGACTAAATAAGAGTGAATCAGTCTATAATAATAATTATATCAAAAATAATAAACTTTACTTATCCCAATTGGGAAATTCAGTTTCTGCATTTAACCCATCTCAAGTTTAACCTGAGAGCAGTGGGCTGCCAATTACAGTACACGGATAGCAGTTGATGGGGGTTAAGGACCTTGCTCAATGGCTCATATCGGTTTCACTGTGTGTCATGTCAGGGACTCGAACCTGGGTCTTCTGTGCCAAAGATGTGGCATTACCACTAGGTGACTTCCAAAACTCCCTGAAACCCCTCAAATTTAAAGCAAGTGCTCAAAAAAGTGAGCATTTGTTTTGGAATATGTAAAATAAAAAATATGTTTAAACCTTACAAGAACTGAAGGGTGATGCCAGCTTGCTTCAGATTTTCAATAATGACATTCAGGTTGTCTGGGCTGGCTCGGGTGCTGAGGTCAGTCAGGAGGACAATGTTGAGACGATCACACTTCTTCCCCCTTAAAAAGGCAACATGAAATAATCTCTTAAAATAATCATTGATATACATTAACTTGTTTGTGTTTAATTTCTCTGTGGACAAGTTTAATTATCAATAAGGTAGAAGCAGTTTCTTACTGAGTTTCTCTCTGCAGAAGATCCATGGAGACCACAAGTGCATCCAGCCCTGTTAGACACTAGTTAAGGAGCTTGTAACATGTGAGCACACAGGAGTGAAGCAAAAGCAACTAAAACTTTCGGGGTTAAAAATTAAGCCATCAGTGTAACAGTGACTGTTCAAATAATATTGTTACAGTGAGAACGTTTTCAGTGATCACAATGAGCATTTTTCTCGCCGGGCTTCCATAACTGAATTCTAACAATCCTGCGTTAAAAGTAATTAACATTTTACTCATATTAATCATCATGAGTTTTACATGGATGTCTGTTTAGACCTGTACGGCAATTCAACAACTAAATTGTACTTATCATTCATCATCACAAATACAATAAACAACAAGCACTAAAAACACCAGCTTCTTCAAGTAATCTAACCAGAGATTATAAATTCAGATTATATACTTGCTACTATAAAGACTTGGACGGGATACAGTCAGCTTGCTGGCTTTCTGGATGGATCTTATGCTCAATCTCCTCCAGAAGCTCAAAGTCTGGTATCATGAGATGGCGGTGAACCGTGATGTTCTGGTACTGGTCATCCTGGTCCAGAGGGTTTTCAGTAGAGTCTGTGCCAAACAGAACTAAAGCCAGTTCATCTTTAGTCTCTGCAAAAACCTGACAAGACAAAAAAAAAAAGATGTCAAATGTATAATGAACTTTATTGTTATTATTATTTCTATTACTATTTTAATAGAGAAGGACTTTTCATAAGAGGCAGTGGGTGGTTTGAGTTATCAATTTCCGGCTGTACCTGTCGTTGAACAAACTTCTGGATGACTTTTTTGGCAAGTTCAAAGGGGGGCTCCTCACCGGGACCAGAGTTGGACATGGTGAAGCCCACATCCATGCACAGCACCAGAGCTGACTGCAGACAGTAAATATCACAGGCTGATGAAAACTGCTTTGTTAAACACTTCGAGGGTGAGATACTTCGCACACACAAACACTTCACTGCTTTATATGTTTTGATTATTACGTTGCCTATATAATACATTCTCGTGTAAATAAAAAATAATCAGTTTATGGTTAAAATGGACGTAAAGTGCGCTTGACGTGAACCAGATGGGGGCGTGACGGCTGCAGCCTGAAGACATGTCCCAACATGCAACCGCTGTTTCACGTCTAAAATTGAATCACTAAACCGGTTTGATTCCCATACTCGGAAAGCTCGCATCCAGAAGAGCAAGTATTATATTATACAACCACATAAGCGTTAAATCGGAACTTAAAGCAATCAAAAAAAATATTTACTTACTTTAGCACCTGCCATTTTCTCTATTTCCCTCCTCCAAAGGCTGTGTGTTACTCTGTTATGGCTCCGGAAAGAAACAGAATATTTCAGCAGAAACAAGTTCCTGTTTGCAGCGTGAACTATTCCGCCATCCCCTTTGAAGTTGACTTGACTTAACCCCCCCCCCCCTGTCGTCCTTTATGATTCTTTCTAACATTACTTGGTATTTAAGGTATTTATCCGTTAAAATAAACTGTTTTGGAGATTAAGTGCTAGTTATGCCTGATTAATAAAGTCCGACTCAATGCAAAATAACAGATGAAACTAAAACGCCCTCCAGCGCTTTATTTGGTTTACCGATATTATGGTGTCTGCAGCTGAGCTTTTTGGATGTAGACAAAACTTCAGAAATTCATTTACTACATCGACCGTTTACTACTACCCATACATACTGATGCATATGTAGAATACATCCTGGTCATGTCAAAGTTTTGTCCCTCCGCTTGCTTGTCACAGTCACACAGTCATCAAACCTGATGTGATAGAGGAACACAGGGGTGCTTTCTGTTCTATCTCTCTCTCTCTCTCTCTCTCTCTCTCTCTCTCTCTCTCTATATAATATATATATATATATATATATATATATATATATATATATATATATATATATATATGTGTGTGTGTGTGTGTGTGTATTATATTTATATATATGCGTGTGTGTGTGTGTAGATGGATATTTTGAGTTTAAATATTTTGCTTGTAAAAAAAAATATTAAGAAAAAAACATCCATACTAAGTGCATTGCACCTGTCATTTGTGACAATGCGTCCTGATGTAGCTTTATTTGACCGGCTATAAATGCCAAATATGAGCATTTATGTTACAAAAACTAATTGCAATAAAAAATCCACTCTGAACGTGTTGAAACTTGGAAAGTGTGTCAATTATCTAATAGTAAAATTGTCTCAATGTGTTATGTACCATAAACAAATAAATGGAGCAAAATATGAGGCAGAAAGATCATCTCTTTCAAGTCCCCTCTCCTATTAAAAAATAATTATTGACAAGAGGAATTAGTTGTATCACTTCATTTCATATCAGAGCTGAGGAGGGATTTAACTGAAAACATTCATTCACTGTGTTGTGTAACAGATATCAACAATTTTTTTTTATTCTTATTTTTCCAGCTATAATGGCTTTAGGGCAGTCCTCGTCAACCTGCACTTCTCCCAGCATGGAATCAGTATTTAGCTTATTCCTAAAAATCCATTATCATCTCCTTTATCTTGTCCCACACTGAAAATCAGGTTGTTGTTCAGTCATTTAAAAAAATTTTGGTCTGTTTGAAGGAAAATTAACAACTGAAAATGAAGAAGTTGTTAGTACTGTAGCATAAGTAAAGAAGTGTAACACTATTGCTCACTAGGGTGCCAATAATCTCGTCTTAAAGCACCCAAAGCCCAAAAAGCCATCTGCAGGAGTGTGTGTTTTGCTTGCTCATATGCCAACTTGTTTTTGTCCGTTTACGTAAAACCACAGAAAATAGAAGGTGGTCAAAGTTTCCTGTGTAAAAGCATGAGGCAACATACTGTTTTGAATTTTAAAATTATCCCAATACTAAAATTGTACAACACTTTATTTAATTTTCATGTTGATTCAAAACAATCAATCAATGTGGAATACAACTACAGTTCGTAACCACTGATCAATGTATTTTCCTTTATGAAAAATTAAGCTAAACAAATTTAAATCCATCTCAACATTTGACTCAGTGTTAATTTAAATCATCCAATCCTTTCAAGTCAGTATGTCCTTCATAATTTTCAGTGGTAGATGTTTGCAATACATTTTGTCAAAGTGCCAGAGTATAAAACAGCTAGCTACTGTACATCATTTTTTGAAAGTACTAGACTTGAATATATCAAATTACAGTAACAGAAAATACGACTGTGGGGAAATGTGGTGGCAATTCAGCTAGAACATGACAGAGAACTTAATTCTTCTATAAAAACAACATAAAAGGTTTCACAAACAACTGTTTAGATGATGCTTTTAACTAGTGAAAACATGACAATACAAAAAAAACATGTATTAGCCTGCTTTGATTACGGCTTAGACAGCTGAATAAACCGTCTAATGGAGCATGTGGCAAAAAAAGAAGTCAGGGCCTGCCACTGTTCCCCCGATCTTTGTACACAATCTGTCAACTCCAAAAAAATAGTGCTCATAGGCTGAAACCAACATGCACTTACATGCTCGATTTCATCTTCCCCTGGCATTATCAATGTGACACTGCATTTGAAATACTAACCAGATACCAATTGGAAAATGTCCATAAGACAGCTACAATCAGTAATGTGTCACACCAGCTGCAATGTGTAGGCAAAAGTTGATATTTCTATGAGCCCCTAATGTTAATTTTTCACTGGAATTATGATAAAACAATAATTATAAGTTACTGCACTGCCATAAAAACATGCATGTCAGTGTACTGTGGATCAACACCACACACACACTGCACATATTGTGTGTAACATACTCATGAAGACATTATACCTGTATGGATCTGCAACAAAACAGTAACAAGCTGGTGAAGAAATATATTAAAACATAGTCGTCTTTAGTACTTTCCTTTGGGGTATTGGTTTTGAGAAGGAGACTAAGTCTGACAGGCTAAGATTGGTGTCTTTGTTAACAAATAAAGTTGATGCTGGATGCTGGCAAACAGTATCTTTACAGAATAGATTGTTGTTTGAGTCAAAGTTGTGCATCAACACAACTTTTGGTGCATATCCCCACTAGAATTCCTTATTTATACTTGAGTAAAGTGAGTAATCCCCTCCAGCAGCAGTCCTGGGATAGGTGCTCATCCTCAACTTTGCTCCAATAACTTCAGAAAGATCATGATGACTTCACAAACAAAACAGGGTTGCCTTCAAGGGTACTAAGACATTTGATGTCATTGCACAGTACAGTGATCACATATATTTAGGTACAGATATTTACATGTAGAGTGAAACTCGGTGTAAACCTTTACACGTATGTAATGTGTGTATATCAGGGTCCAAAGCCTGAATATGCAACCAAGGCTTGTGTGATCTGAGAGGTCTCTGAGCGAGCGCTGTTCTGTAATTGGTGATGGTTTTCCAGTGACTTTAAATAATAGTAAAAACTGACCCATTAATAAACATGTATACTCAGGGTCTGGTAAACGTTTGTATAAATAAATCAGCGCCTAAGGACAATTCAGGCAGTGCTGAATGGGCTATTGTTTGCAGAACAGTGTCAGGAAGACGCTTTTAAATATCTTGACTAAAACTTGGTGAAAAAGTCCTCATCGCTTGAGACTAAACTCAAGTCAGAAGGCTTGTAATAAAATATGACAAACTCTCATTTCCAAAGACAGAAAATAACCTTTAAACTCAGTCTTTTGTGAGTGACTTCAGATGTTTGGTGCTCGTCTTGAAAGAACTTTGAAGCCAACAGGAATCTGTGTCATGACTTCAGCATCCGTTCCTTCAAACTGATGATGTCTGGGCATGTTCGCTAGGCGCTTTGCTCTGCAAAGTGCCAGAAACAGTATCAGAGTCCAGCAGCTCCACTATGCTGTAGGGTGAACAGTCCTCGAGCCCCATCTTCCCACAGGCCCAGCCACAGAAGCCTTTCTCCAGGTCTCGCACCGCCAGCCACCACTCACTGAAGGCCCAGGACACCTGCACCACAGCAGAGTACAGAGCCAGAGACAGCGCCATGGGCATGATGAGCATGGGATAGAAGATGATAAGAAAAGGACATATTGTAATCTTGTGCCAGAACGTCCGCTCCTCGTTGTAGACAAGGAAGACATTATACCACGTGAGCGTGCCGTAGTAGAAGGAGGTGATGAAAGAGAGAAGGAAAATCACAGGAGCGCATGAAAGGCTCCACAGGACAACATGGGGTCCCTGGCATACACCTAAGGTGCAGGCACGTTTGGAGCCTTCTCCTGCCTCGCACTCTGCATCAAGGCGCTCCTTTGACTTGGCCAGGTCCCTCAGTTCCTTTTCTGTCAAAGTGACATGTATGTCCACAACCTGTCCCTTCTTCTTCCCTCGTGTGATCGTGCCAGTCAGTGTTACATAGCGGCTGTCTGGAGGTATGTTCCAGCTTCCTCCTGTTCATTTATAGGTCAGATTTGGAGAAAAAAAATGTATATACAGTATATACAGTACATGTATATATATATATATATATAAATAAAGATAAAACTGAGCAATTATTTGCTTAAAAAGGATCACATAAATATGACTTGTATTTTAAAAATCACCTTAATGCATGCAGATTTATGATTTAAAACATGGCACCGCTCTCACCTTCACCTGTTGGTGTGCTGAGAAACTTTGCCCCCTCCTCACTGTTCCTCTCCACTCCCTCTTCACCACCTTGCTCCTCTCCAGCTGCCCGCTCCATTTCAGAGCGGTACACAATAATGGACTCTGGACGTGGCTCTTTCTTCTTTCTTCTCTTCCTCCTCATAGAGGGCCCAACTTCTCCATCATCTGCATGGCTCCCCGATGCATCTGATCTTAAGGAGACCATCTGGGGGCTGCCTTCACCCTCACCTTGTGGGTCATCAGCCTGCGCCATGCTCTGTTTCACACAAGTGCACTCCCAGTCTCAGGCTACTTCTCAGATATGTTTTGTATGGAGTTTAAAAGGGAAATCTTCAGTGGCATAAACTATGATATTCATGGGTTTGATAAGAAAGAGAAGTAGCCAGCACATGCGTACACAAACACACACAGATACACACGGAGAGAAAACAGCATTGAAAAAAAAAAGCCTTTAGAGAAAAAAATAATCTAATCCTCAGTGTGCACTCATTCTGGCCCAGATTCTGCACAGTAGCCAGTTTGTTCTCTTTGTGCCAGTGCTGACTGATAACATCTAAGAAAACGTCACATGATTGGAGTTCATCCATCCACATCTGCATGAACAGGAAAAATCACACCGGATGTAACACAAACAAAGCATGATAGCCTGGATTTGTTCAGGGTAAAGGGAACCTCTGAATGACAGCGCGGCTTGTCTATCTACCGCGGGCTCAGGCTATAACATCATTTCTATCGTGCTCACAACCAAACTCATATAAAAAGCAATACGGTCATACAGGGGCTGTAGAATTGTCCCAAAAGCACGCGTTTAGAGAGGATGGAATCGACAATGCAACCCTTCATACAGCTGATCCCCTCCCATTTAAATCCCACCCACGTCCGCTCTTTTGTCTGCAGACATCAGCCGGCAAATATGTGTCGTTAATTTGAATATTTCACCTACAGTGTATTCTTACCTTTTAGTAAGCCAGAAGAGCAGTGCAGAAAAAAACAGAATCGTATGAGAATATACCAGCGTATCTGTCTGACATATTTCAGGAACACACACACATCACAGCTTGTGCTTTTGACGATACAGATGCGCTACGCAAAGTGATTTCTAGAATAGCACTAATCCCGCCCCTACACTAACCTCTGTCACACCAATCCCCATGATTCTTCCTGCTAGAAAAAAAAGATAGGGAAACCGTAACTATCTATCAAAACAAAAAAAAAAAATGAAACACTAAATTTAAACACTTAAATATACTTATATATTTTATATGTAAATATGTAAGTGTATGCCTCCAAAACGACGAGTAAAGCAGGTGTAACCAAAATATTGGTGGTATAACCCTTGGCGCTGTGGGGTTATGGATCCTTTGCCTTTGTAAATTTGTCTTGTGGCGATTGATGGTGATGGTTTCTCTTTAGAAAAAAAAAAAGCTAAAAATCTTTATTCATTCATATTCATGGCAGAATTCGAGGTTGATATTTCTATTTATGCAAAAAATATATATATTACAGCTAAGATTAAAAAAAAAAAAAAAAAACAAGGCGCATGAAACAGGCTTCCATTGGGTCCCAGAATCTGATGGTTACCGAATTCGACGATACACATTTGACGAACTTTTAATCTTAAAAGTTCTTTCGAAAAAATATTGCATTCACCCGGATGTCTTATGTCTAGAAAAATATCAACTTTAGTTCGAATATATCTTAATAAGGAAGTATAATATATTCTACTTACTAGTTTTGGTTATAACCTCTAACCGTTAACAACTACAGTGGTCAGCTAACGTCCATCCGCTAGTGATTTAAAAAAAAAAAAAAATGAGTGACGAGTATTCACTTCATAATATTGACAGCCTTCTCTTTCAGTGTGGTAAGTTAACGAGTATTCAAAGTAATTTTGTTCTCAAACATAAATATTTATTTAGCTGTCAATGTACTGGTTTGGCGCTACTGACCTGCTTCGCTTCATGTGAATAGCTACTGACAAGCTGCAAACTATGTAATCCCTCTTAATTGATATTTTTTGATGGATTAATTTCTTTTTGGGTTGTGTGTCATAGCTCTTCAAACCCGGGAGCTTTCTCAGAAGAAGAATGAAATTAACCAACAAATTAAAGGTATGTCTGTTCAGTCAGACCAGGGCTTTGATATGATAGACATGTCTTACACAATGTTCTCAGGAGACAATCATTCAACCATTCATTCCTTACTATTTTGACATAACTAAATTTTTGTCTCAGGTCAGCCTGACCTGGTCAGGTGAGCTTCCATTACCCAGCATGCAGATAATTTACTTCACACTTAAATGTCGAAAGGTGTCTCTTGTGTGTCCCCCATCTAGGACAACAGACTGAGAGAAAACCCTTACAAAAATAGCAGTGTAACTTGAGAACCTCTGCAAAGTTTTAAAATTTCATACCACCACTTTCTTTATTGTGTTTTGTTTTCACCTATGTCATTTTTCCTGTTGTGTCCCAGGTTAAGATTGTCTCTCTCTCTCTCTCTCTCTCAATCTCTCTTTCTTTTCATCATTCATATGTCATTTGTTTTTTGCGTCTCTGTGCTCAGTTTTTGTGTATCGAATTGGTCATTCATTCTACTTAATTTGTTTAATTAATTTAATTTGTTTCACGCATTAATTGTTTCACTTTTAAGCTGTTTTTCATTTCTTTATCATAGAGAAGAGATTTCATGATCGTGACTGTACAGTCTGTTTAGTTTCTGAGATATCCATGGCTTATATGTTTCTGAGGTTTAAACTAGGGGCTCTTTGACTTCTTTGTCCATGTCTGGGGAGTTATTGCTAATATCTAACCTCTTTTTTTTTGGCTTGAAGTGGTCACATATCAAGCAGGGGGGTTTTTTGTTGTTTTTTTGTGATGGTCTTCTTACATGCAAATGCAAGGGCTTTAACATGTGTCTTCATTTATTAAACTATATACTGTAAGGCTCCTTAAAATAGTAGTTTAATGTTTTTATTTTTTATTTTTATCGTATATGTATCACAGTATCGTCTTGTGTTTGTGTTATGTGATGCATTTTAAGTGTATTTGTACTCTTGTAAAAAGTTTGCAGATCCTACATTGCTGAGAGGAAATCTTTCATTGAAACTTTGAACATGAATATCAAGAAACTGGAGGAAGAGATTAGTGTGAAGGAGAGCATCGTTTTGCAGAATAAAGTCAATGCAAAAAGGTAGGATGAAAAATATGCTGGTGTTCGATTATTATTATGATTATTATTATTATTATATGTTCTTTATTATTTATTTGTCATCCATGTAACTCCAGCATGAAGGCGACCAACGGCTTGCTTCTTCAGTATGAGCAGACGCTGAAAGCAGAACTGGAGAGTAGAAAAAACAGCTACAACCAGGACCTGTGGGTTCCATTATCACTTACACGTACGTTTATGGTTAAAATATAAATGTGTGTTGTAATAAACAAAGCTGAATTGTTTTTTATTTATAAACCAACAAGAGAACTCTACGAAGAAAGGATTTCCAGTTGCAGAAAGACATTCCAGTCGCACAAAGAGTACTATTACCAACATCCTCTTGCTCAGAAACTCCTCTTGCTACAAGCTGAAAAAGAGGAGATTGAGTGTAGAATCAAGGCCTGTGATGATCACATAACAATGAAACAGAAGGAGCTGGACCCTCTCACTGGTAGTAAACTCTTTATTTCACTGCCTTATGCTCTAGTAGAGCAGACATATTTATAGCTCTTTATATACTTAATTTGATTTGTGTCTGACCAGGTTCAGCAATGAATTCTTTTTCTACTGAGCAGCTACCAGACAGGTGAATCTTATAAATAATAATCACAAAGTTTACCACATAGCTATTGTTTTTTTCACTGACTGAGACCATTTTTCTTTAGTGCCTTTGGCCAGCAGCCCATGATAGAAGAAGAGCCTCCAGCAGAGAGTCAGGCAGAGGACAGTGATTCTTTTATTGATATGTCATCCCTTCATCTCAACCAGACAGCTGTACTTAGATAAATCAGTTTGGCATTTGAACCATGATAAAACCAAGTAATTCTAAATGGGTAAAAGTTAATAATAGTTATTTCCTTATTCCTCCTCCTGATCCTGCAGACTGGACTTGAATCAACTGTAGAGGCAAATGCTGAGGAGATTTGTGAAGAAAACAAAATCCAGGATTCACTTGCCTGTTCCCCAGAGAAAGCAAGTGAAGAGCTGTGGGCTTTCCAGCAATGTGATGGTAAGTAGAGAATAATTTGATACCATATATAAGCAAAGCCCCTTCCTTAGGTGTACCACTTTTTACTTGACTTATATTTTTTGGATGCTTTCACACAAAATATCAACAGAATATTTATTCCTTCAGGCCAAAGCCAACCAGATGAAAGGGAGATCGAGGCACAGGACCAGGAAACTTTACAACAGGACCAGGTTGTTGCATTTTTAATTGTACTCTACTTAGACTGGCCTCAGTGGGGCAAATTGGCCACTGAGGAATCAGGTCACCCCCAGAGATTTCTTTATCTCGAACATCGACCCCAGAATATCTTGCATGAATTAGTTTTTAGATCTCCACCACATGGTGTGTTTTTTTTAAAGTATTTTTAAAATCATTATTAATGAGTACATTCCACCACTTTTACTGATGTTTACTAGTCTGAGGGATTACCACTCATCCTGTGGGGGATTGTGGTAGGGCTGATGGGGATTATTTTATCAGATGATTATCTGGCTGTGACCACCACTGTTTGATAAAAACTTCTACAAAATGCCCCGAGTGTTCATAAAACCAAGGCATTTACAGGGCAAACAGGGTTTTAAATAAAGAGCAATGTGTTATTACTGTTGGGCCTAATGTGTTTGGAGCTTGATATATACAGTAATTTGGGGTACGAGAAATTAAATATCAGCATCAGATGCTTAAATTTGGACTTATCCTTTTTAACAGATTATGTTAATTTGAATTTTATTAAAATGAAATCTATTTCACATAAAAACATATCTGTCATTGATGTATAATTTCTGAGGAGCTCAGTAGCAGCATGTCTCCATAATAAACTTTGGTTTGATTTGGATACGTCACATATGTCAACTGTTTTTAATCAGAGCTCTTTTCTTCCCAGCTTCAGTAGCTGTGTCTTTTAAAAGATGCTGTTGTTTTTTTGTAATGGTCATTTTATTTTTATTTGTTAAGTTCTAGCTCTCTCTTGTCCTGACATTCTTGCTTTCGCCCTGTTTGAGATGCTTTTACAATTGTCGTTTTGTTTACTGTGCATAGGAGCAGCAGCTCACTGTATCAGATGTCGATGATGTCCTGGAGACTCCAGTGCAGGAGAAAGAGGCCATAGATGAAGAGCAGACAAGTGAAGATGATGCTACTCACAGAGAGATGGTTTTTCCTCCGACATCATCTCAACAGACTAATCCTCAGGCTCCCCCAGAGAAAAAAACCACTGTGCCTTCAACCCCAACATTTGCATTTAAGTAAGGTTTTGCTGGAGTTTTTAAACACTGAACCACTGTGATGACAACTCCCTGAGAAGAACTGTTTTTCACATGTTCTCTGTAGCTTTAGCCCTGGCAGCTCCCCACATCGAGGAACCTCTGATGCTAAATCTCCAGCTTTCCTGTTCTCTCTGAACTCCGATCCGAGCACACCAGGCTTCTCCGGATTTGGGTTTGATGTGGGCTCTTCGCAGGATGAGGTGGGGACTCGAATAAATTTAATAAGTGATCTCAGAGCAGTCACTCCTTTTGGCTGTCAGAATTACATCCAAGTCTCTTTTCAGGACTCATCTTTTACTTTCAGTGGCTCTTTTTTCAACGAGAAGGTAATGCAATTTCATTTAAGCTTTGCTTCGTATGGCCCAGTATTTATATGAAAATATTACGCTGTCCATCTCTTCATAGAAAGCCACAGGGACACAGCCTTCAAGCTGTAAGTATCTAACCAGTGTTTGTTGTATGAAATGTGTCATATGTAATTAACCGTATGTGTATGACATTACAGGCTCTGAATTCCTGTTTGACCAACCAGAGCAAAGCGAAGACTTCCAGTTTGCCTTCACTGCCAAAAGCCCTCAATCAGCCAACAAAGAAAACACCAAAGATGAGTTTCCATTTTCATTCAACTTCTAAGAGTTCCACAAGAAACAAGAAATACTGAATTGTTTTGTTTGCATGATGTGTTCAACAGTTAATTTTCTCTGTTACGTAGTAGGCAATGACAAAGGTTAAATGATACAATGACACAACTTTCATATATATATTTTTTTCAGTCATATTGTTGCTCTTAATTTGGACATTTCACCTAAATGTAACTCACAAAAACACATTGTTTAATAGTGTCATAGCTGGATAACATTTATTGAAGACATTTATATAAATGTGATATACATAGAAATTGAACTCTGGATATTTCTTTTCAGATTTTCCTCTTTTAGTACAGTAATTGTAGAGTTTACAACTTTTTACGTCATTATAAACTGTGTTGGTTGTTTGTGATATGCTGTTTAGGTGATGGTAGAAGCATTGTTACATTGTTACAGTGTAATAAGATTAAAAAAAGAGAACAACTTACTGGTCCCTTTAGTCACACAGTCACATTAGCACACATAACACTCAAGTAGTACTCACAACATTAGAAGATCTCCTTTTAGTTAATAAAACATACTAACACATGACCAAGAAAGTTACTTGAGTGACAGTTCCACATTATACTATTCTTGGCTCAAAATCAGTCTTATTCCATTTGTATAACTTTAAAAGCAAACATCCATATCACAACACCTACATTCATCTGTTGTGTAGCATTCAGTAGTTGATCTCTAAAAGTGTAGTTTCATGGTACACCTGCCTGTCTGTTTAAAGCAGCATTCTGGATGTAGAAAGGATCGAGTGCACCTGGCACAAGTAATACTAATGTATTCTCAGTGTTGAATGCTCCAACCAGTAAATGAATATATTTGAATAGCACTTTTTCATTATTTTATCTACTATAGCTACTATGACACCAATGACAAACTGAGTTCATGAAGTACTTTATCATGGAGGTATATTCCTATCTTTACTAAAGAGCACAATCTCTCAATTTGGGTTGGAACAACGTGCAGCTAAAGGCCATGAATCAAAACAGGAACCTCTCCTCAGGGCGTTTGTTGAAATACATTTGTGCTTACTTATTAAAAACCTCTTTAACAAGAACCTGAGAACATAACAGAGGTCTTAAAGCACAAGTTTCCAGTGCAAGCCAAAGCAAGAAGAGTGCAGTGAGGAGGGGTCAGCTTGGAGCACAGGAAGTCTGTACAACCAGAAATGCACCTGGGAGCAGAGGTGCAGTTTTGAGCAAAGCAATCTATAATCTCAGTGCAACGTTTTGAGGTAGAACTCTGAAAGACAATGCTCTTGAATTATGACAAGAAAATATCCCCTTTACACAATGAAAGAAACCAAGGATGGAGAGATAAGGGTTCAAAAAAAATTAATTTAGCACCATTGCTTGAGAGAGCCTAGTATCCAGCATCAATGCTGATGGAGCGCCGAGTCAAATGTGTGATCTCTCCAGGAACATATTCACAGAAGCTGGTCTGGTACCTGGCCAACATTTTCAGCAGTGGGCGCAGATTAAACCACCACTGGACTTTGGGCATCCTGTGCCTGAAAATTGCAGGATACTGATTAGCAATACCCTGGGTATTTAACAAAATCAAAAATTTAGTATTTATGCTGTACTTACTCAAAATCAGTCATGTCCTTCAGCTCAGTAACAGGGATGAATGAAACAATCTTTCTGTTGAGGCCAAGCACACATGCTGTCTCTGGTCCGTTGGCAAACACACGGCCTGATGGGAAAAAAAACAACAAACAATATCACTGTCACATTATAGCTGATGTTTGATTTAGGGCTTTTTAAGGCAAATTTTCATGCCATTCATGCATGCGCGTCAACCCTACCTTGTCGGTAGGTTTCCTTCAACTTCTCTGAAAGCCATTGGGTTGCCTTGACACCCAGCTTGGTGCCAAAATTTCTATCAAAGGGAGAAGGTGTTCCTCCCTGCAGCACACACACAAAAAACATATGTAACTATGTCTCTGGAAACATTTCTGCTGTTATTAACCTGCTGTTTTGGGTAGGACCGTACCTGCTGGAGGTGTCCCAACACATTGACTCTGCAGTCAAAGACGCCCTTCCCCTCTGCTGAATACAGCTTGTAGATGAAATCCGTGGAGTAGTTTTCATGGCATTTTTCATTCCTGGGAGAACAAAGAAGATAGTCAACAAAAATCCAAGTCATTGTTTGTAACAATGTCCTTCTGTTGACAAGCCAAAACTAAACCTGGATATCAGCAACTTTAACAACTTTTAGATGAAATCCTCTGAAAATCTGCACAATCCTGCTCCTGTGTGACAAATCCTTCACACATTGATGATCCTTGGGATCAAGATGCAACATAATAAACCAACAGGCCAAATACGAGTCTTCATCCTGTATTTTCTGACCAAATCTCTGCAAACTAAAGATGCTCCATTAAGACATTCTTTTGTGTCATGCAAATGTTAACATGCAAACATGGTGTGCCTGTTTAATATCAGCATGTTAGTACTGTCACTGTGTGGTTTTTGCTCATTGACATGTACAAACCCCTTGCCAATGTACAACCTCAGAGCCCTTCCCACTGAGCCAAAGACATCTATCAGACATCACCTTTAAGTTTAGACAGAAATTCACCCGTCTACAGTCGGTATATATTTTAGCCTGAATTCTATTGATAGAATTTAGTCCATTAATTATTCAATTAAAAAACAACTGTAACCTGTATAAATGATGGCCAAATGTTGGATTAAAACATTTATAACAGTCATTGATGAATGTATAGTGTAGTTTAGATTTAGTCTGAGCTAGTCTAAGCTTAGAGCACCAAAAACTTTCATTTTAGACCAGCGGTAGACTGATTTTAGCCCAGTCGAATGACCATTAGAGTTTTCGACCAAAAAATGCTTGGTGGGTTATTAAACCACATATTGTATTACTTTTCATCTTGGCTGACAACACAGGCACGGCTCCAACTGTGCCAAAACCTGGTGTAAGAATCTGTTTCCATTTGTTTTCATAGTGACTTTGACTGTTTCTCATTTCCAAACAATAATGTCATACAAGAATTTGAATCACAAGCTGCCATAGACAACCAACAGCTTATCAGCAGGTTTACTTTCTTTTTTAAATTTCAGCCCCATAGTACAGATCTGGGCATGAAAAAGTTCCTCCTTTTTCTGCCAGAAGTGGTGCACTAATAGTGCACCATTACTGCACTATCACTGGCTGAACCATTTGTCCCGCAAATACGCCATCACGTACGGTGTCCAAACTTGGCGTGTGGAAACATCCTTGTTCTGGGCATTCATTTATGCTCAGAAATTGTTTCCCCTGGGCACACAGGTGTTTCTTTGTGCGATTGAATTAGCAGACAAGTCGCTGGTAAATGGCTGGTAAGTGGGTGGCAGTCGGCTGAAAGGGGAACTTTTTCATGCCCAGATCTGTACATTCAGTGACTTGTGTAAATGTAGAATCTATCCATAAGTTAATCTAAAATGTTTGATCTGCCAGAGTCACATTCATATTTGAACATTTTAATGTTTTTTGTAATTAATGTGACACAAGAAAGACATAGACTAAGAGATGCTCAATACATGATGTATCTGAAGACAAAAGATGTGCAGGCACTTTTGTGTTACATACCTCAGTACAAGACCTCGCTGAATGTCCTTCTTCATCTTTTCACTTAAATGATCCACGTTGGTCTGTCACGGGAAACATTGAAAAAATGTTTGCATCACACCAAAGAAACAGCACAGTTATTATTATGTATTTATTTATTCTTTTTTTTTTTTACCTTGAGATCATGAATGTTAAATGGCTCTTCATATATGTAGGCAGCATCAGCACCTACAGCAATGCCAGTGGAGGTGGCCAGATAGCCACAATAACCTCCCATAGTCTCCACCACAAACACTCGTCTCTTGGTCCCAGAGGCAGACTGCTTGATCTTGTCACACCCCTAAAGAAGACATTAAAGTAGCATGACAAGAAGAGGACTGTATCAGAAACATACAGTACTCTGAACTCTTTCTGTCAACTTTACAAAAGGCAAAACTGACCAAATGGGAGTTGCTTGAAAATATGTTAACTGTTCACAGATGAGTAGAAAGGCAATGAAAAACTGACTGTTCCTAATGTACATTAAAAGGAATAAACACATCTATTTCTTTGCCTTCAAAGTGCAAAGATCAAAACTAAAACAATAAACCTTGCTCTATGTTTAAGAGTTCAAAGTCTCTCAGTAATATACAGTAGCTGCTCATATTAGAAGGGAGGTTTTCTGGTTCAGTGTCCATTCATCTTGAACCTGAAACATAGCTGTGCAGTTATGTGCTACCTGTTCAGATTTACCTCCATAGCAGCATTGACAGCAGTGTCTGCTCCCAGGCTGAAGTCGGTTCCAGGAACGTTGTTGCTGATGGTAGCTGGGACCACGCACATGGGGATGCAGAGCTCATCATAGTGAGTCCGGGCTTCATAAAGCTGCAGCACGCCTTCATACCCCTTTGAAAATGGTAGAGAGATCAATTAAAACAATGACACCATCAAATAATACTTTTGTATGTGATGGTTTGATGTGTGGGGTCTTCATATACCTCAAACCCTCCAATCACAAGCAAAGCTGAGATGTTAAACTTGATTATATTCTCTACAATCTTAGCCATGTTTTTGTTGGGTAGGGTTCTGAAAAGGACATAACATTTTAAATTACCACAAATGGCTAATATCAATATTGATACAGTATACACACTGTCATTTTGTTTTTTTTTGCCAATGTCAGCATTTGCTGCATTAGATGTATTATTTTTAAATGCATGTCTTACAACCACTCAAGTGCTCCTGAGACTAATTTTTAAAATTATATGATGGGGAGAAAAAGTTGTAATTTACCGTTTGGTCCCCAGCAGTGAGCCCCCTTGGCCCGTCCAACCTGCCACGTTGTGCCATTTCATCTCAAACACCTGCAGACAAAGAGTAGTACAGTTTCCCCTTAGTTTCACACATTCATTGAGACTGTTAAAATTCCCATGTGTATGATTAAAAACAGTCTCACCTCTCCATTAGCGAGCCCTTGAAAGCCATCATGGACAGCATAGACCTTGTGTCCATGAGAGAGCGCGACCCTTACAGCTGACCTCACTGCTGCATTCATCCCTGCAGCTGGAGCCCCCACATTCAGGATAGCCACAGAGAAATTGCTCTGGGGGAATAGGAGCAAGAGTTACACACACTTCAGACTAAATCCTGTTATTTTTGTTTTTTCATACATATTTTATGAAAATATGTATGCTGATGGTAGCTGGGACCACGCACATGGGGATGCAGAGCTCGTCATAGTGAGTCCGGGCTTCCTTCTCCTTCTCATCTGATTTTATCGATGACGAAAAACTCCAGATCTTATGTTCCCAGCAACTAACCAGTTACCTGTTTCAAGTTGCCAGCAGCATAGTGTGACAGACTTACCGCAACCTGGGCAGGCTTGTGGAAGGCAAGAAGCTTGTAGATGTTCCAGTTGTTCTCAAAACTCCTGCAGGAACATGAAATATTTTAGCTTGATTTGCTTTTCACTTAACCGCAGAATTAAACTGTTAGCTCAATCTTTGTCATTTTGCGTTATTATAATTTATGATCTAAAGTAAGTCTTTGTGCTCACCCTCCACGTAGTGCAAGAGCCTCATCAAACCTCTTTTCATTCATGGCCTTTTGCACCAGCTTAGTCTGTAAAGGATGTGCGGAAAAATCAGTGACCATCCCCCACCGCTTTACAGCGTATGTGGCCTGTCCTTTAAAATCAATAACAGAAGAGGGAAAGAAACTCACCATCTCCACACACTCCATTAGAGGCAGACGGACGGCATGGTTGCCTGACAGGCCAATCACACAGGCTGGTGTGTCAGGGGAAGCCTCCATCAGGGCAACTACTGCCTCCACACCTAATTTAGTGCTCTGAAAATTGAAAGTTTAGAGTTACAAAACGCTCAACAAATGTTGGACGATTTCACTACCTTCTCCTTCTCCTTCTCATCTGATTTTATCGATGACGAAAACTCCAGATCGTACGTTCCCAGCAACTAACCAGTTACCCGTTTCAAGTCGCCAGAAGCTGAGGTCACATGTTTCTTTAACTAAACAGTCATCATGTGGGCTGTTGTGGTCATTAAGGTTTCATGTTGGTGGTCAACATGTATGTTGATGGTGTCACATGACTTTAGGTGTGAATAGTGGAAACTCCATGAGAAAGATGTCAAGCCTGCACATTAGTGGCTGTTAGGAGCTGCCACAGCCTCTCTGATCTCCCAAGCTGGCCAATGTTTTGTATAAACAGTCCAGAAAAGGGGGGAGTGCACAGAACTACTTATAGCAGGGGCCACATAACTACTCTAGTCCACCTCTTAAGGCACTAGGAATGGGTGAAAAAAAGAATCATATTCCTACATTATATTATCTACATTTGGATGACTTGATTGCAATCAATAAAATCCTCAAATTAGTCTTATAATAAATGCCTCTTGCGTTGGCTGTGTAAAGTTTTTAGTTTTTCTACAACAATCTTGAGGCAACACAAGCCTTTGGTTACAGGCCTTTTTTTAATTCACAGACACGCATGCTTTAAGAAAAAAAACAACATTTAGCTTGTCTCTGTATTTGTACTGTCTGTGAGCGAGTGGCGTTCTTGCTGTAGATGAAGCAGGCATGGAAACAGAATGAATGGACTGACATAGAATCCAACTGTAAATTGGATGGACACTTTATAAATTATAAATGAGCTGATTTGGAAATTCAGTGGCGACACAGAATTAAAGGAAGCCCCTCTGTTTAACTGGAAGTGCCATCAGTGGGCCAAATGTTGCCCTGAAATCCCTTCCCAAGTGCTTTTAACACATTTCCTACCTTGATTCATCTAGTCAGATGGTTACAAGGAGCATCAAGGACATATGTAACCTCATCTACAGTTACGATGCTAATGACTTCACATGAAACTGAATACCTGAGACTCCAGATCAGCCAGTTTAATGCCAATAAGACAACTTAAATACCAAAGAGAAACATTTGTTGCCATTATTTCTACTGAAAAACGCAAAATTACAATAACCTGCATGATTTTCTATACACTACACAGAAACTACCCATATAAACAACTAAGAATCCGTTTTCTCTTCAAATTATTAATGAAACGAGGAAAATTATGTGACTTACTCTTGAAACATTAATAGATTTAGTTGTGTTCACCATCTTACTGTGAATTTAAGCATGTGTAAACAGGGTTCTAATCAAAACTAGAAGCAGTAATTCAGTAAAAAAAAAAGAAAGTAATATTTGTAATAACTTTTACGATATTGTTGATAAATTGAGCTATGCTTAACCTTGAAAGCTACTTTAAAAAAAAGAAGAAATAGTCAAACTAATCTTTGTGTGGTCATATTGTAAGGTTTTATGGCTGTCCTAATGGTAAACTGTTCTACAAAGGCAAAAGGGATGCACATTTGAAATTTCACACTTTAGACTTACAATAAACATACTCCTGAAAAAGATATACTACTGCTCAGAAGTTTGGGATCATTTAATGGGAAAATTATCCCAAACTTTTGAGCAGTAATGTATGTAATAACTACAAACAGATTCTCCAAGCATCAGTAAAGAAAAATCATCATACCAGTATTCTGTCAAATGCAGAGGGGGTCCCTCCTCGCTGAACATGGCCGAGCACTGTCACTCTGGTGTCATAGCCCATCCTCTTTATAACCAGCTTCAAACAGACATAAAAACAATGTAAATAAAGGTTTTCAGTCAAGTCGCAAATTTTAATACAAATCAAAAGACGTGTTCTTCATATATAACGTGTCATTTTTAAGGGTGGGACAAGTAAAGATAAATTTTTAGACAACAGAACACTGAGGTTGCTGAGAAGCTGTTAAACACAACACAAGCTGTCACCAGGAGAGAAATTCAGTCCTTAGAGCTTATAACTCACGTCTCTTATGTAAGACGAGGTGATGGGTTTTCCATTTGAATCAATAGCTCCCTCTGCAATAATAATAATGTTGAGTCTTGACCCCTTTGTGCGGCTCTGAAAGTGGAGATAAATACAAATTAGACTGCAAGCACGTCAGCACACTTCTGCCTGTTGGCTCTGTTTTAAGCTAGTCTACATTTTTCACACTAAAAACCGCTTAAATCTCTACAGCTGATGCAAATGTTTTTCTTCCTGCAGCTAAAAAACAATCTGGACTTTTTTTGTGCTCTACCCTCTCTAGACGAGCACACATGCGGTCTTCCCAGCCCTCCAGGGGAGGAGATTCGGGGATAAAGAGCCAGTCCGCTCCAGATGCCAGTGCTGCCACCAAGGCCAAATACCTAGAGTAGTAGCACAAAATGTGACGACAATAATTTGTTATATTTGGCACTAGCGTATGCAGGATAACAAAAAAGGTCAGAGTTTCTCACCCACAGTGTCGGCCCATGACTTCAAGGACAAAAGTGCGTTGGTGGCTGCAGAAAGTAGAAAACAGCTACCTTGAAACAACAATACATTTTCTCTACAGTTGTGCAAGCACAGAAACACACTGCATGTTGACATGGGAGAGAGCAAGTCTGGGCAAGATGAGACGAATATGCTTGGAATGAGGTTAAAAGAGAACACACTGTACACCATTAAGAATTACAGAGTACACAGGTTTAAATATATTGTGAAATAAGTCTGATTTAGTCTGTGGCTAATGCTTATTTTCATTTTCAGTGTGTGTGTGCAGATGATTTAAAGTTACTTAAGTTGCTGTATATAATCACTTTCCGAACGCAGTCCAAATCACAGAGGCTAAAAATCTTCACCTTGACTGTACTGCTGTGAAGCTGTGTTTCATATTTTATAGCTAATTTTGTAAGAATTACTGAGCAACCTCACAGAACTGCGTCAGATACTGTCACGGTTTGGTGTGTCTGACCTCTGTGCTGTGGTCATGATAGCATCAACGATCTCCATGATGCGGTGCAGGGCAGAGTCAGCTCCAATAGTCATGTCAGTGCCACAGAAATCGTTGTCTATGGAGCCCACAAGCCCAACGATGTTCAGGTGACTGTTCTGCTTGGCCATCTCATCCGTGATCCTTCCTGAAGATGTGCATATACAGTGTTGGCTGGTTCCGTATCCAGAACAGATCCATTTCATGTCACCTTTGTTTGATGTTACTTACCTTTCTGCACAAGCTCTTCCAGCAGACTGCTCCACTCGTTACGGAAGATGTTTGCTCCAGTGAGGCTACCGTCTCCACCACACACGCACAAGTTGGTGACGCCTTTCTTCACCAGGTTGAAGGCAGCAGCAATCCTGCCCTCCCGAGTTGTGAAGGCCTTGCAGCGGGCACTACCGATCACAGTCCCACCCTGCACCAGACACCAGTAAACAAGTCAGAAACATAAATAAGATATGCAGGACAGCTTGATCTTTCACTGAAAGATATGATAAATTACACATCTTACTCAGTAACATTTGTACTGCAGTGGTTACCTATCAAGAGGTCATAACTAAGCACTAGTTTACATCATTGAATAGAAAATTGGGAATTCCTGCAATACAAACTAGACTTGCCAAAAAAGACAGTTGGTTAAACACAAGCTAAGAATACATTTGCTGTGATTGGTGAGACTTAAAGCACATGCAGTAGAGCTGCTTACCAGATAATACAGGAAAACACAGTAAAGAGGTACGTAGACATAAATGAAATGATACAATTTCAAATACAAACTAAATGAAAATATCTAAGAATGAAAAAGTTTCACTCTATCGATTATTCAGCCAAAATAAACATTAAAGGAGTGTAACTGAGAAATGAATTGATGGCTTGATCATATGCTGCTCCATCAGTTTCTGGATCTAGCCAAGTGTCATTGTGCTTACGCTCACTGGGACTTCTAATCTGAATGGATGGGTCAGCTTTGATGGGTGGTTTTTCCAGCTGTGTGAAACAAACCTCCCCTATGAAAGAGGCTGACTGCAGTATTTATGGTTCAACCTACCAGTTGGATAATGTTGGTCACACTATGCCAGTGTGCTAGTTTGATGTTGTCTCCACCATCAACCAAGCCCTGGTATCCCTGAGAAGTCACAATAATGCTGTTAATGTTTTCCAGGCAAGTACAAATAAAGATACGACCTGGTTCAGTGTGCAGGTTGATGATGAGGCCTCAACAGCTTGTTTACCTCGTAAATAAGATAGACCTTTGCCCCAACATAAATGCCCATTCGGGTCACAGCTCGAACAGCAGCGTTCATCCCTGGGTAAAGAACAGAAGCACAAAAGTATTACACTCAACTCTGCCTTCTGATTTGCACAGCTGGTTGCATCACGGCTCTGTATGAGGAAATCAGGCAGCGTGCTGGATAAGACGTTATTATCAGTTATTGGGCAAAGGTGCCAACTGCTCTGTGAAGACTTAAACAATGGTCCCAGATAGGATTTGCTTGAACAGATCCTGACACATTGTGCACACTGTTTGGATTGCAAGTATGGGGAGAGGTACTCTGAACTAAGCCGTTACTGTTATTACAAAATCATCTGAGCAAAACTGTTGGATTTACTTGGATTTAGTATCATTTGTTTCACTACACTTGTATAAAATAGATGAAATTAAAAGATATGTTTGGTTTTCTCATCATTTCTACAGTTTTGCACTTTCTCAGCTGTGACTAAAAGCCACTAAATGTAAATTAGTTATCTTTCAGTGTTCAATTTCCAATCTCTGGACTTTATTTTGATGAGCAACTACTGACACTGATATATCTATATCTATATATATGTATATTTGTTTGTTTGTTTAATAACATGGACGCATCTTATCAAAATTGTAGCAAGAAAGCTGCCTAATTTAAAACAAACAGCAACACAAAATGCATAAAAAAGGTGATTTTTTACAAAAGAAAAAAACTTGCATATTAGTGTGATGGATAATATCTTTTATTCAAGTATTGTAGAATAGAAAATCGCAATCTTGAAATCTACAGGTAAAAGCATTCAGTGAATAAAACATTGCATGTTTTTACATTGTAGTTACTGCTGTACTACTGTGGAAATCACCTTATTACTGCAGCTGGTGGAGGCGAGGCTCTTGCAATCGCTTGATATATTGTTGCATAACTTGGTTTTGCCTCTAGATATGAATACTTTAATATGATCAAATTTATTACATTTGGTATTATTGAGCAGAATCTCCAAGATGTTTATACCTATTAAGTAATTTTCACTCGCCAAGGACGTTTAAAGAGATTATTCCAGCCGAAGCAACAACAGCTGAAGACGTAAAAAGCTGATGTAATCTTTTCTGACTGCTTCTGATCCACAACTATATCATGGAGAGTGAACCTTCTTATTAAAATATGTGCACCTCCATTCCACTAGGCAGACACGGACTTGCCCCCCCGATCAGTGACATTATGCGTTGCATTACAGCGGAGTTTTTATCTTCAAGCAAGCAAACGGCCACTCTCACTTGACCGTGGTCTTTTCATCTGAGTTCCAGCACAGAGTAGAGGGCGTGGACACTGCTACTGCTGTATTCCTGGATCCTACTAGGTAGAAATGCATTATATCTATAGCCTGCTGTTATTCTACCATCGCTTTAAAGATGAATGGAAGAGTACACCATATGGCATGGCCAGTCTGAAACATGATTCAAGTTAACAGCTAAAATGACTGCTTCCCGGATTCGTGCGTGTGCATGGGTCTTCCACCTCATGCGCGCGCAGGGCCTCACCGCCCCCTTTGCGACGGACCCGAGTGCGGTTGTAGTAGGTATTTTCCTCAATAGTATGTCTAAAAAATATGTCTAGTTACTTTTCGTTCAGGTGATCTGTGTAGAATTGAAGTACTGTTGTGTCTGCGAGCCATTTGTGACCTTTGACCCGTGAGTGGACTCTAAACTGGAGATTAAATAAACCACAGTATTTATCCCTCACTGCATGGAGTCAACCAAAGTCCATTCATCTCTCATTTAACAAGCTCATACTCTGTTGGATTTCAATATTTTTAAGTAAAAACATAGTTTAATAGCTACACGTGGATCAATGGGCCACGGATTTTACTATAATGCAATTTTAGCAGAGTTTTATAGGTCACCTTGTGCATCTCCACCGCTGGTCAGCACCGCTATGGCCCGACCAGCACCCGTCATCTTCAGCTTCTCCAAGTCCATCGAGGCCATATCAACCTGTTCACCTTACCACACAGAAACTGGGTGAAAAAGAAGAGAAGTCCGCAAAGTAGCTAAAGATAGCTGTTCCTGTCTGGTATCGGTGTTGATCCAGCTGTCCCTTCCTCGTTGGCAGCAGGTTCCAACCCTTGTAGCTGTGAACCCCCAACAGAAACACCTCTCTGCAGGCTAACTCCGCCCTACTCAACAAAGGAGCGTAGAAGGAGCGTTTCCTTTAGTCCCTGGTATGGCCCGGAGATGCTGTTATCTTATATTTGCTGGGCTTTTCGTTGAGTTCCCGCCCACCCGTCGAGCCGTGAGGTTTGCTATCGATGGAGGGGTCAATGGCACGTACTACACGGATTAATTTAGACAGCTTTGATTGAGCTATCTATTGCCATAGAGTAAAATAGTATTTACGAACTACTTGAGCTTTCGAAAAAGGCAAGCTGTAGAATTTGACTTAATATGGTATTTTCTAACATTTAGGTGAAATACAGCAGTTTGAACCTTTGCAACAAAAGTAGTCAAGTGAAGCGACCCCTGGCTCGCGCTGACAGTGCACTCACGAGAGCCCGTAAATCAGGAGAACCACGCCTGGTTTTATCCAGAAATTCAACAGTTCGTGAGAAAAAGATACAAAATTACCTAAATGGTCTGCAGGGGACATGTAAATTAAGATATGTAAAATAAAGAAAAAAAAAACTAAATGGCTAAATGACTTCACGAGTGGGAACAACGGCTAAAATGTTACCGGGAAAAGTAGCCTAAATCAGCTTGCCAAATGGACATTATGCAACCTGGGACAGTAATAAAGAGATCATTACTTGGTCATAAATAGACACAAAATAACTGCAAACAGACACAGATATCAATATAAGCAAAAGTCAGTAAAAAGACTAAGACCAAAAATACGAAACGACAACTACTTTGGAGTAAGTGGCATACAGCATTAGAATATCCTGTAGCCACAGAACTTTGCTCTGCTTATTTTACTTGGTCAGTGACACAGTAAGAGGTTCATACCATAGACCGTTAGGACCGTTATACACACAGAGATAGAAAGAGATTTTTTTTTGTGTGTGTAAAAACATTAAGTTAAAATACCATACCTAACGACCAAAAAACAACACATTATTAATTTGAAGCCACCTGCTTTTCTACATCTTTTACAAACGCAGGTCCAGCTCATCTCAATGATAAATGGCACTCTTCTTGAGGACAGGGGCTGAAGATGGAAGTAAAATAAATAAGACTGTTTACCATTTACTCATCAAATCATGCAACCAAAACCTTGACCATGTGGTGACAAGTAATCCAACCCAACCCCACAGGGTGGCCAGGTGGGTCAGTAACATATGTGGCAGTAACTTGAGCCCCCACCCCCTTTTTTTTCCATCCAAAATGGGCAAAAATGTACACACACACATGCAAACTGCCCATCAAGAATTTGGACACACCTTCATTCCCTCTGAAAGCATGGGTGTATTCAAGCTTTTGGTTGATATTGTAATAATGTTATACATAGTGCTGATAGCGCACACATAGAAAAATGTTCTCAAAAACTAATCTCTAAACATGTTGCCAAAAAAATCACTTTAACTAAGAATATATCTGACTGAAAATATATATATGTCTTTATAGAGAATTCTTATGATTCAAATTTATTTCTCCAAATACTGTAGCTTCAATCAGCACAATTTATTATAAAGCACAATAATAACAACAATAATCATTCTCCGCTGATATCTAAAGTTGGTTTAAAATGCATATCTTCTTGGTGACAAATGAGCCAGACAGCAGAGTTTTGGGTACAGTACATCAGCATTTATTCCATGCAGTTGTTTGCTCTGATTTTATTCTCCCATTGCACTGTACACTGGATAATACAGGAAACTGACAGGATTGGTTGATCTTAATGCCATTCAACAGGAAAAGGAGTTGTAAATGAGAGTAACAAAGAAACAGTTGTTTGATACACAGGATGAGGCAACATGATGTCCACAGTTAAAAGAAACATTTCACAGAAATTCAGATGTAAGTTATTGTTGCTTTATTTATTTTTATTAAAAATGGAAGGAAGGGACCATTGCAGAAGTATAGAAATCAACTTCACAAGAGCTCCCAGGCTTAACATCTCATTTACCCTGCTGTGCAGCAGTGATTTCTTACAGACTACAGAGAGATGAAAAAGCTTTAGGAACACTCAATGTTGCAAACTACTTGTCTCCACTCATTTAATACTTTAACTGCAAAGATAACCCTTTCTATGTATGGTCCCCTGCAGGTCAAATGATATGACAAATGCTTTTGTTCTTCCACACAAATACTGTCCTCTTCTCATACTTAATCGTTGTGCTTCCTTCAAATAATACTTCTCAGGAAAAATTGTTGGTCATGACATTTCTAAAGCTGCCTGAAATTATAAAGAGCACTACTCCTGAACAGTCATCCCAAATAAATTAATTCAATAATTATGTAGGCCAGCTACAAAAAAAAAGCTCAAAATTAAATTAAAATCTCACAACCATCATACTTCACAGGATGTACGCCAGAAAGACAGTGTTATTAACAGCTTGATCAGATCATCCAGTCATTACATTACACAAGGTTAGTTTATTTCACATGTACGTAAACAAGAGTGAAGAACGTAGAGGAACGCTTGGAGAAAGCCTACCGCTGTTTCCAGCAGGAGGTCCTCCGAAGCTCTTTGAGTAAAATGCAATTCATCCATCAGTCTAATTTTAAATCCACCTTGTGTTGTTTGTTTTTATGACTCACAACCCCCGTAGTGTTCAATACTGATGTAAGAATTTGCTGCTCACTTTTAACCAGTCGGCTGGTCATCGGAGCTGTGCGATACATTAACAGAGGACAAAAACGCGTCACATTACATTTACAGATGTTTATATACAGGATTAACACTGAGATGAGGTTGTTGAAAACCAAGAGCAGCTTGATGCTCCGTGGCCTTGTCTCTGGCTTATGTTCCTCACACTGAATCTCAGCCATCCGCACGCACTTAAGCTGACATCGTTATCGTTAAATTCAACCCTGGCTGACGAAATTGGTATGATGGATGACAAATGGGGATTAAAAACTAAAATCTAAAGCTGTTGCAGTTGCAGTATCCCTCTTCAAAGACAACCAGTTGAAAAAAGTTATATTGCTGGGATTCTAAGATTTGCTTGGTCATGGGGAGCATCAGTAAAATTACCTTGGATAGAAAAAAGGAGGGGGAGGGATTGAATCAGGGCTTTTACATAACACAAGGCAAAATAAGCATATGTAACTGTCGCCATCTAGTGGCTGTTTATATATTGTTCTCGATCGGCAACACAAAACCTGAGCGTCAAATCCCACAAAGGCAAGTTCACAAAAACGGGACAACTTAAAATTAAAGCCATGTGAATGCTTTTCTCTAGCCACCAGTCACCATGGTTGTGTCTAGCCAGCTAGACATCCCACATCCTGAGCAATCCCCTCCTTTTTCCCCTGAGTGCCAACCTACAGTTTATTATTGCTGTTGTATTTACTACAGCCCAGGCAAGAATCAGACGCTACTTATTAGACAATATAAATAACCCTGCTAGAAAATGGTACATGGGACATGCTGCACCGAGTGAATTGAAGAATAGGGATACTGCACCTGGATTGCAACTAAAATCTACACTTTTGTTACATAGATAAAGGGTTGAACATCAAGGCTATGTGTAAGACCTTTTTTTTTTTTTCTTAATATATTCCTGCATGGTCCATAACGTGCCGCTCGAAGAACATTCCTTCATACAATTGGTCCAGTTTCACAGTCCTCGAACAATCCTGAGATGAGACTTGAAACTGTAATGTGTAATGGTACGGAAAGGGCTTAGTGTTCTCGTACACACGCGCACACACACAGACACACATCCCTAACTTACTGAACAACTCTAGTAGTGACATCTGATTGCCGATGACGTGTCTCAGAGAGAAGGATGAGCAGTAGCAGAGAGGAAGAGTATCTTTTATACGAGCTTTTAGCCGTTGGCTGAATCTTCATCTCTGCTGCTCTGCTAGCTTGTCCACTTCATGCAGTCTTCAGGCAGCTTTTTGCATCTTGCGAGCTGCGCAGGCATGCTTTGACAGCTATGTGAGGATCCTGATGACTACACACAGTTATTTGTGTGTGTATGTGTGTGTGTGGGGCTGGGAGGAGTCCGGTTGCGAGGCAGGTTGTTCATGCTGGTGTTCACACTTGTTTCCATGAGCACTTTATTCCCTATATCAGTCACAGTGGGGGGGTAGGATGAAGGTAGAGGAAGTGGGGCACCAGGTCTCTGCGCTGTAAACTCATAACGAAGCGAAGCAGGGTGGTCAAAGTGCAGTAAGAGAGATTGCTTGTTTGGGGATTCCTCTCAGAGAGAGTGAGATGCTGGAAACAACTGCAGCCAGATGAAAGCTTGTAGTGATGCTCCACATCTGAAACCGACTATTGCAGTTATGCAACACTCCACTGCTAGCAGTCGTCCTCAGACACACAAGTGCTTCAACATATTCGCTTTTCATCAGCATCTGCACCTTCATACAGTCATCGTCTCTTCCTAACACAGTTAGCCCATGCTTAGTTTCAAAAAGTCTGTGTTGTGTTTTTTCCTCTGTTCAAACCAGAGAACTTACAGAGGTCCTGAATTTCCCTTCAAAACTCAGAGAAAAATAAATTATGAATGTTAATCTAACTACTGTACATTATCATTCAAAAGGGAATCCCTGCCATGGGTTGCCTGGATGCGGTGCTATATGGGAGGGGTGGGGGTTTATGAGGGGAAGGAAAGCTGTGGGGGGCTAACATGGGGTTTTGCTATAGGAGGGACTTTGTTTACAATGTTGTCCTTTTATTGCTGTGTTTTAAATGGAGCCCAAAACTGGGACATGGGACATGACGGCCTCCAGGCAAAAACAGAGCCGCACCCCACAGCAAGATTCACCACGAGGAAGGAGCCCCGACTTTGTTGTTTCTTATGGTGGCATCCGAGCACTCTGCTTCGGATGAATCGCAGTCCGAGTCACCGAACTGCAGCGGGTTCTGAAGGCAAACACATAAACAGAGAAGTATTAGATATAATTTGGCTTTAAAATGTGTGAAAACGGGAAAAGTCACAATCCATGTTTTTTTTTCTTTTTTGTTTTTTTTTTTTGCCTTTGTGAGACCATTGCTTATATAGTTGCTTTGTCGCTAATATTTTCCAAAAGCTGTTTAAATTTTTCTGACAGACCAAATAAAATAAGCATTGTCATCACTGATGCGGCAAACATGTACTGACCTCATAGCTGTGTTCATCAGAGCACAGTTTTCCCAGCGAGATCTGTGTCTTCACCCTGCGGACAGCACACTCCTTGTCAGAGAGGCCGTCTGACTGGGTGGAGATGTCAATGGGGATGTCCGGTGTGTGTGACAGCAGCTCGTCCAGGTGCTCCTCCTGACTGGCCGTCAGCCTCTCCAGAGGACCACTGTGTGAGTGGTCGCTGGTGTTTCCCTCCTCGCCATCAGACACCGACAGGTTCTCTGAGCTGAAGGTGGAGTAGGACTGGAAGCTGCTCATGCAGCGATGAGGTCTGTGAGGAGGCAGAGGGAGATTTCTGAGAGTGAGTCATAACTGGGTATGTTGTGTTCAGAACTTGCGGGGGAAAGATAATTTACTTTAGTAAGACTCCATGAGTTACAAGTGTTACAACACATTAAAGGTCAAGTTTGCAAACTAAATGAACCGTTTAATTTTACCTCTGTCTCCGTGGAAACTCCACTTCACTATCCACTTCTCCCTCTTCCTCTTCAGATGACTCATCACCACCCTGAAAGAGCAGCAATAAGGACTGTTTATCTATCTGAAAGTTTCCTTCACACAGTTGCGAGTCGCGCAGCCTCTGGGTCGTACTCACCTTCCTGAGTGGCCTAAGGGTGCGGGGCAGAGCAGAGGGCAGGATGTGTGTGTGCTGAGCTGGATCCTGTTCCTGTTGCTCAGTCTTCTTTGCATCCTCTCCATCTGAGGCTGCATCTTTGTTGGGCGCCCCTAAAGAAGACTGGGAGCTTTCTTGGGTGTTGAGCAGGGAGTAGTGGGGTAACTCTGGGTGGCTTAGTGTAGGAGGGGTCTCCTGACAGTGCAGGCAGCCAGGGAAGGGATGAGCCTGACAGCAGGGACATAGAGAACCAGCGCCTGATACAGGATTGGAGCTGGTGGATGAAGTCCGCTGTCGTGTGTCTGCATCCACAGCAGTGGAAATGAGGTCAGGGCTGGAGCCAGAAACGCGGCGCTGCATGTGGTCAGTCTGAGGGCTGCGGAGGGCAGCGGCAGGGCCAAAGTACCGCAAGTTGTTGGCACAATTGACGACAGCCTCTTCGCGGCCCTTCAAGGGGAGAAATTGTCCCTCAGCTGGTGGGTGGTGATGATGGTGGTGGTGATGGTGAAAGGGTTGCTCCTGCAAAGACTGGGTGTCTTCTGGTGCCCCAGCAACAGGCTTCAGCACTGCAGGGAACTCGCTGTGACTGCCTTTGCTGTTGGCACGCCGGTGGCGAGGCTTGCTTCTGTAGCGGGTTTTGCCAGGGGGGGTGGAGACCTTTGGGCTGGCTGACAGTGGTGAGGGGGAGGGAAGAGGGTCAATGCTGGGGATGCCATCAGAGCGGAGCAAGTCCGGCCTGAAAGAAACACAATCAGCAGCATTAACATAATTAATTCTACTCACTCAAGATTTCTTCTGTTTATTGGTCTTCGTTGTAATCATTGTCGTATGTAATAACACTGCTTTATAAATCACATACTGGCATTTAACACAAAGTTGAAGGGATGCACGATATTGGAATTTTGGCCGATATGCCAATATTTTTAAACTCGCGGCCGGTAACCGATATCGATACCGATATTAAAGCTGAAAAAAAAGCAGTCATTGCAAATAGCAGTTTGTTATCCTTTTCCAACACTGAAAAATAGAGGTGGGGAAAAATATTGATACGCTGAAATATTGTAATATTTTCATATGCCGATATCAAATTGATATTCAAAAACGTGGTATTGATATATTTTTCTAATGAAATCTTGCGAGATTTCCTCATTCTGTTAAAAACTCTAGCGATATTAAGTGAATTCTTGCGAGATTTTGTCCGTAAAATAGATCAATACTCCATTTTTAAATGTCAATATATCAGCATATGAAAATATCGTGAAATTTTCTTTAAGTATCGTGAGATTTCATTACAGAACGATGAAATGTCACAAGATTTTGTTAGTAAAATAGATCGATACCACGTTTTTAAATGTCAATATGATATCAGCATATAAAAATATCACAATATTTTTTCCCACCCCCTAGTCTTTAGAAGTTTTAAAGTCTGTAAAAAAGAAGTTTTTGAAGACGAGGAAGTCTTTTTTTTTTTTTTTTTACTTAAGAAACAGCGGGCTCATCGGTTAAATATCGATTTAAATATCGGTAGGGTGGCCGATGTCCAATATTCAGTTTTCAGGCCGATATAGGCCAATACCGATAGGGGGCCCATTATATCATGCATCCCTACAAGGTTGTAACTGAACACTAACTGGACCTCCTTTTGGTGTACATTTGTGTAATAATCTTCAACGCTTAAATAGAAAGCAACGAACCTCCTTTAAGATTGATTTAATTTAAGCACTTAGAATCGATCATGAAGACATTACTTTGACAGAACAAAAAAAGAAATAAAACGCAGCAGTCAATGTCCAAACAAAACATAATTACAATGATTATTACAGCACTCCTGAAATAACCTGTTAAGACCCCAGGCACTTATTATTCATGGGGACAGTACTGTCATACGTGAAATCAAAACATTTTTAAAGATGACAGCATCATGAGTCTGCAAGTATGACAACCATCCCGGTCACTGCATTTTCAGCCAAAGAAAGGACATGACAATAATGTTGCCTGACTTACTCGCACAGTTTATGTGCCTTGTTTTTAGAATGCCATAAATGTAAAAGGTGCTTACTTTTGGTTTTGCTTACAAGTAGTGCTACACTCAGACTTTTTACTAAAGGGTAGCAGAGCACCTCAACCTCTTCCTGCCATGTTTTTTTTTTTCTTAATATTCCTACTCAGAGAAAAGGAACAAAAACAAAAAATCACCCTGCTTTTACCTGTTTAATTGTTACTTCTTGACATTCTATATAAACTCTGGGGTGCTAATGAACACGAGATGGTTGCTACAAGAATAAGCAGTCAGTCAGCTAATGTTCAGACCTTTTGGTTGATGGCATTCCAGGTTTGTGGGAGATGCTTCCTTTTTTCTTGATGAGCTTCTCAACGGCATTGGACCTGACGATGGGTCGGACCAGGTGGCGTTTGTATGATCCGGGGTATTTCTTCTCCACAGCTTGCTCTCTCCTTTAACAACAGAAGAATTATTTGGGTTTTAGATGACTGTGAAAACATCAGTCACACTCATTTACACAGATTATTAATCATTTTCCTGCAGAAATTAATTCTGGGACAAAAATCACGCTTGGTGTGAGAAGCTACTGCATATAGCAAAGCAATAATGTCTTAAATGAAACACATATACATACTTCATAAGTTCCTTCTCTCGGACCTCCAGCTGCAGCATGATGGCGCTGAGCTCCATATAGAGGTTGTTGGCTCTCTCCAGCTTCCTCTCATAGTGCTCCCGGATGTCCAGCGCATGCCTGAAGGGGTCCAGAGAAGGAAGCCGAATGACATACAAACTCATTGCTTTTATAACAACAGGAAAGATACTATCACTTCTTTTTGCTAACTCACCTGAGTTCATCCCTCCTGCGTCGGATCAGCTCCTCGTCCAGTCTGTGGATGCATGTACCTTCACTTTTAATCTTCTCAAAATGCTTCTTCACTTCCTCCCTCCACTCTGCCTGTAATATTTAGGTTTTTTCATTATTATTAAGCAAGTACATGTGAATGATAGCATTTCAAACCAAAAGTAACTTAAGAAGAGAGGTGTGTGTGAACAGGTAAAGCAGGGTACTTTTCATTAACTATCCAAACCTGAGACTTGAAGTAGGTCTCCTGAGGAGTTCCAAGAACATCAGCAGAGGCAATGTCGAGATGTAGGAGAATCTGACGAAATGAAGGCCTATTCCTGGGTTTGCCTTGCCTGGAGTCAATGACAGTAATTAGGAAGTTATGAGTAAGACTAAACTCACTTAAAGATATTTAAATAGACACAGTAACTTGTAATATTTGGTCCACACTCACCATGTTTGCTTCATGAGGATTTTAAACCCATCTGGGCAGGTGGAGGGAACAGGAAGGTGAAGACTGTTGCTGCCAACACCCCAAATGATGGCAGAGGAGTCCACGTCTTTGTAGGGAATCTCTCCAGTAAGCAGTTCCCATAACACAACTCCAAACGACCTGCAAGAGACAAGACAGACAGGCGTCATTACAACATTATCGCCACCACATGACTCAAATTTATGATACAAAGATGAAATGTTTAGTATATGATTTAAAGAATAATAAAAGAATAATAACTGTAAATATGTTAGTACTCACCAGATGTCTACTTTTTCAGACACAGGCTCGTTTCTTATAACCTCCGGGGCCATCCACGCCACTGTACCCGCAAATGACATCTTTGTACTTTTGTCACTGAGCTCTTTGGATGTTCCAAAGTCAGAAATTTTCACAGTGTCACTGTGGGTGACCAAAACACTGAAACACAGGGGAAAACATTGCAATTTTTAGTATCACAGTGAAGGTATTTGATTAAGCAAAAATCATGGGCTGTTCGTGAGGATGAGCTGATTCAGGAAGAAGAATGCTTTCTGATAATGAAGCTTCTGTTTCCATATTCCACTAGTTTTAAATGAGCTGTTATTTTGTGGCATACTCCACTGTTTTTACAAAAGTGCATTTTTTGAATCACCCCATTAGCCAAATGAGACTGACCTTTCCAGCACTTTCAGCCTGCTATCATTCTGCTGACTAATACAGTGTTTGGCAGTGCTGCTGCAGCATGATGATATTGATTAGAGAAACAGTGCAACAGAAACAGGACTGCAGAGACAGGAAGAGCAGAATGAGACAGAACACGCTGTCTCACTCCAACTCAGAGACAAACAGCTTTTATTAACTTTAAGGATGGCATTTGAGTTAATGTCGCAGCATCCAGGGCTGAAAGGTTGAATTGTTGCTGCTGCTGCGGTCCAAGACATCTTAAATAAAGTTGCTGAGCTGGTCCATCGAGCTTTACAGATCAGCTTTAAGAGCGTGACCAAGGCTTCCATATGCTGCTGAATAACAATAACACACCAGGAAAGCACACAATACTTTCCCACAAGTTAAGAGGAAATAACTTTGCTTTACACAATGCAGCATATCAGTTGTATTTCTGCATTCTTCTAAGCTAAATTGTGAATGCTGAATTGGCTTTAATGATCTGTCGGGGTAAAACAACAAAGTTTGCAAAAGCAGGAGTAAGAATTTCAAAGAAGCGAAGAAAGTCTGACAAAACAGTAACTTACTTGGGAGACTTAAGATCTCTGTGGATGATCTTGTGCAGGTGTAGATAGTTCATGCCACTAGCGATGCCTGTGGCCCAGTCCACCAGCAGCCTGGGGGTCACTTTTCTCCCTGCTCTCAGCACTTCATATAGCTGACCCTGGGCACAATACTCCATGATGATGCAGTAACAAGGTGCCTGGGTGCATACACCCCTGGAATGGATAAAAACACAGGAAATGGGTTCATACACTGTTAACAATACAGACACCCTTGAGGCGGTTGAAAACAACAAACCAGTAAGGTACTGTAACTCTCAGATGATGTGCTTGTAGGCTTACTTGAAGCTGATGATGTTGGGATGCTTGAGTTTTCGCAGGTGTTTAATGTCTGTCTCTTTCTGTTCTCGCACCTTCTTGATAGCAACTTCCTCAGAGCGAAACTTGCCCAAGAAGACAGCTCCCTGCGCACCACTGCCAAGCCACTGTAGCTCTGAAATCTCCTCAAATGGAACCTCCCACATGTCTGCAATCACATACATCACATTTAGTCACTGTAACAACTACACTTAGCTACTTGTATCAGTTGTCTGAATGTGCATAGTTTAAGTCCATCTATCCATTGTGCTGTCACATTATCTTTGCAATCGGAACAGGCTTATTCACTTGGGTCTCTCAGCAAGTATAAATGCACTCTGCTAGTTAAGCTTGGCATGAGGCTGGAAACAAGAGGAAATGTCTACAAGCCTGCATCTCTATTAAGGTAACAAAATCTGCGTAAAAGCGTCTGTACAGCTCAGTAATTTACATGCCAAATCCTGTTTGTCTGGGACAAATTAAAGCTAAAGTGTTTCCTTGCAAACAGAAATTCAATACTTAAGGGGAAAAAGCCTTACAAATCAAAATACAATCTTTCAAAATGATAATCTTGTAGCTTAAATCTCACATTTCATGTTGTAACACAGTAACTGAGAGGTGAAGTGTGCAGCTAACACTGAAAAAAACATACAGTAGGTACTAATAATTATATTAATTAGCTATACAGAGTAAAAACAAACCTTAAGTTCTGTGTAATAATCTATAAAGATTTCTCGTGAGTCACATGCTGCTCTATTTCTGTTTTGCTTTTGGAAGAGCTTTGCTGTTTTGTAGCCCTCTGCACAGCTGAACAACCGGCAGCCTCGACCCAGTTCTGTCTGACCTCGACTCGCATCCTGCAGCCTGCATGTCCAGCCTGACCGGGCAGCCCAGCAGCAAGGTGAGTCTACCTTTACCATGACCTCAAAACAAGCTGACAGCTGTAGAGACTCACTCACAACAGCAATGCACTGAAGCTTAAATAGATATTCAATTACAGTTTGGGAGAACATTTGGGGGAATGTTTGTTTCTCAGAAGGCTTAAAAAGACAGGTGCATTTAAATAAAAAACAGAGGATTTAGTGTGTTGCACTAATAACATGCAGAAAGCTGAAACCCAGAACTAACCTTGCTGTTGTAGCTTGTATTCTGTCGAGTATGTTTTCCCTATAATGTTCCAGACAGGTCGAAGACAGCCAAACAAGCCCTCTAAGAAGCCTCCTGACCCGGGCCCTGCTCTTTGGAAGTGAAGCTTGATGTCATCAGGGTGTGGGTGGCTTGGTCTTCCCTCTCCACTGTGGTCCACAGGACAGTCCCCCTCTCCCATCTGCTCATCCATACCACTGCCACACCCGCCGTGCTCACAGGACGCCGGTGACCCTGCCTCCTCCTGATCCTGCTCCTGCAGCTGCAGCACGCTGTTGTCGAAGTGTCCACCTTCACTCCGTGTTGAGTCCACGCTCAAAGCCGTGTTTGCTGGGCTGATACCCCCCAACACCGAGTCATCATCAGGACCAGGTGTCTGCAGGGGAACAGGCAGGTGTGTTGGGGGGGCTAGGTCTGTGATAATCTGAGGAGGTAAATTGGAGAGAGGGGCCTGAGGAGGTTGGGGTTGGGAATTAGGCGAGCTGGATTTCTTCATGGCGTCCCCGACCACAGTGAGCTTGAGCTCCTCCTTTAGCTTCCCCACCAACAGACTGGGGCAGGAAGTCCATGACAGCACCTCTGGGGAGCTGCCCATGGTGTCGTGCATGTGCACAGACTGTCCAGCGACGATGAGTGGTGCACGTCCTAGCGTACCGGTTTTTCTGAATGCTGGAGATCACCTGCAGAACAAGAAAGCAGTAACAAAAAAGAGAGATACGTTAACTGAAATATAAAGCTCATAAAAATAGCCAAATCCATTTAGACGACGCACTGTAGTCACCTCTAACAAAACATGTGCATGATTACAACTGTTGTCACGATGGGACCCTATTACTTCCACAAAGTGAAACGCAATCCTCTCATTTCCTCTCATAGATCAGGGATTGAGAGGGATTACATTAACGATTATTATTTTAAGCTATGGAGTGCAAACACTACTGGGGGGAGGATGTCAGAGGGGCTTTAAATCACTGCATGAGAGACAAAATAATAATAGAGAGTAAATAAAAATAATGCAATTCTAGGAAACTTATGGGGAACAGTTGGACTAAACCAATCACACACACGCACACACATGCAGGACTGACTTTTTCTATCATCTCTGTCAAGCAGTAACAGTATAGAAGGGATTAAAGGTTGTGCTGTGTATTAGGATTGCTGAGAGCAAGACATCTGGCACATGCAGTTCATTCACCCCGCTTAAACAGCAGTGCCAGCCATAGACACCACGGGTCCAGGCAGCCGCAAACACACATTCAAGGCACTAAATTTGACATTTTTCTTTAGATGCAGAATAAACATGTAAAGATCTTTATCATTTTAGTTGCACAAAACACTTTAAGCCAGGGTCATGGGTGGGATATAAAAATACAAAAGAAAATCGTTCATCACAACACATTTTCACGTTGTATTAGGACACAGATACATCTGTAAGGGTGTCAGAGGAGATAAAACCAGGTGAAATGATCCCCGCTTTATAAAACTTTCAAATAAATCTATAGATATTAAATAGAAAATTCCCATAGTCCACTTATGAATACAGATATTCAGAAAATTTGTTTGTCACAACTTGAAAGAAAAACACATGATTTTCAATCACGGCTCACTCTTACTAAACCTGTTCACCTGCACAGGGTACACAGGAATGGACTTTGATAAAGTGATAATCAACTAAAGCTCCACCTACCAACTCATGTCTCACAACGTTCATGGGAAACTGGCTCAGGTATTATCCAGTTACCCGGGTCAAGAAGTGTGGTCATGTGATAACAAAAGGAACATAAAATTAAGCAAATGCTCAAAAAAGCTCACAAGTAGACGTTAAGTAGACCTCATTTTGTTTACATACTGCCCCTCAACACTTAATGATTACTTCAAGATTTACTGTCAGGAAGCTGTTGGTGAAGAGAATGAACAGCAGAGAAACAGGTTGATGACACGTTTTATACCAACAGAACCAGATGTAACCTGTCATCTCTAAAACTTGTCACAGTTTCTTTTATTTTGAAAACTTTAGTAATTTCTCAGAATGAGACCTAGTCATACGTTTGGAATAAAATTCATCTCCTTTTTTCCTACAACTCACTTTGTCTTAATTTGCATAATAATGATGTTTGTTGAAAAAAGAAGTGACAGAAAACTGCTGTACTCTGAAACTGTGTTCTATCTACTATCAGTAGTAGTTTTAAGCCACTTTGACTTAACTCTAGTTATGTAATGCATGTGTGTGAGGTGTATTGATGAGTAATGTAGCATGGCAGGGTGTCTTTTTCCAGCACTGCCTCTAGGAGTTGCCAAAATCCCTACTACTCAAATCTTACTCTCATTATAACATTCATTTTCAGCCAGTGTAGCACATACTGAGTTTTCATAGAAACAGAAGGTCACTTATTCATTTTGACTCCTCTCCTTTAAATTTCCGCCAAAGAAAAAAAGAAAGAAAAAGCACAAAACAGTGAATCAATGGCTGTATGAATGTGGTCTCCCCGTAAAACCATGAGGGCATAACCTCAGCTATCCAATCACGTTTTAAGAGGCAGCATAAAGCAGTTCAGGACATAAAAAGAGAAAATCTGTGCAATAACAAACTGGAGACCAAAGTCCTTGATGGAGGAGACAAGCAGGGCTTTGAGTTGGCTCTGTTATGTGGAAGTTTCATTATGAAGAAGGCATTTAAGCAATATGATTAAAAAAAAAAACCCTTGTTTCTGTTCCGCTCCTCAGAAAACAGTGACATTAGTGAGCAGTTCTTCTTGATCTGTGTGAAAATACTCTTTGCACCCAATAACACGAAGTTCAATTTAAAAACTATAACATTCAGACTGGATGCCACACCCAAGAATGTGTTTTCATCACATATTTGCTGCATTTTTAATTTTTTGATGCATGATTATAACATAAAAGTGTAAGAAGGGAGAGTGTTGACAAACGTTCCCGACATGGCTCAAACTGGACACACTCATAACTATAAACTCTGCATCCAAGGCCTCTGGTCCACACAGATGCCCCCTGCATATTTGTGCAGATGCATGTCCTGCATGTGTATGATCCACTGGGGGTAACCTGAGCGCTGTGAGAGTGTGGCGGCTGCCAGGAGCTCATCTATAATGCAGGTCTGTCTCTAAGCAGGCTGCTGAGAGTGCAGGGGAAGGAGAGAATGCTCTCTCAGGTATCCAATAAATCCGTCCCTTCCAAAGCAGAGACAAACGAGCTGTGCGAGCATAAGCCGACGCTGTAATTCCACCTCGCAGACAATTCTCAGAGCTGGGTTTCTGACATGGGCCACAGTGGGGCGGATGCTGTTGGCCAGGCAGCAGCATGCACACCAATACTCAACCATGCGAAACTAGACCTCTACAATTATCACAACCTGACAGAAAATCTGATGCCTTTTGACTTCTTAAAAGTCTGTTTTCTGACACCGAGAATAGACAAGAAACTTCTTGCTTGCTTCCATCAATCTCTAATGGAAAATCTCTATGTGCATAGAATCTATCATGAATAATGTCTGTGCCTGATCAAGAGGGGCTCTGGGTTTCATTTACATAGTCATTTATTTACAGGACTTTCCGAAAGGGATCACTGTGGTGAACAAGGACACTGGCTGTCCCTCTGAAGTAAAAAAAAAAAAAAAAAGAAAAAGGGGAGGTATTGTTTGAGAGAACACAATGCACATGTTCCATAAAATAAATGATACAAAGAAAAAAAGAAAGAGTGCATGAAAGAGAGAGAGAGAGGGTGAAATTATCAGGGGCTGATCCTTTAATCCTTCTACAAGGCTCTAGAGACATGCTTGTATAAACATAGACCCTATTCAGTCCTCCACCTCTATTTATCTTCTTCATATTTAAATTTGTGCCTTTCTTAAGGTGAATTCATGTCAAGAGTGGATAACACTGTGTTATGGGATGCATATTTTTAGTCTATAGATAAACACAAAGCTATGGAGCAGTTTAAGCAGAGACAGATCTTTCTATAATAGTTATTTATCACCACATATGAGCATGTGTGTGTGTGTGTACAGCAGCTGGTGGTGCAGGAGGGATCAGGTCAGAACACACACACACACACACACAGGGTGTGTCTGGCAAGATCCAATAATCCCACTACTCCCACCAATTCACAGAGGAAGGCAGTTCTTGTATCACTAAACGTCAGCATAGTTAATGTAGTTTTACAAACTGCAGTCAAACCTCCAGCTCATTTTAATGCAGGAACAGGGACATTTTTAACATTAGCAGTCATTCATACTGCGTTCATACTCACACACACAAACACAGGAAGCAGCAGTGTCATCTGTGTCTTCATCACTCTGCTCCTCATTAAGAGAAGCCCCGCTGGGACCCACAGGGGTACCTCCTTTCAGGTGACAGCTGCGCCCCAACAAAGAACCAATTTAGCCTCAGTCCCACCTCATCATTCACACGTTACCATGTCAACACAGCATCCATCCTGACCTTATGCTAACAGTCACACTAAGTCTCATTCAGCTCTCAGGATTGGAGAGGCCGGAAGCCTGAGGCCATCACAAAGGGAGACCACAACAGTTTTGCTTAAATAACAACAACAACAACAAAGGTGGCCTTTTCTGTGTTTAGTCCAAACGTTTGTATTATGTTCTACAACTATTTAAAAGTGAAAAAGAAAAGTAAAAACTTCATTTTTTTCCAGTGTCCAGCACCTTCAGGTTTCATACAAGTCACAAACAAATCTGACTAATCACACATGGAGCAGCAGTGAGCAAATTCTCACTAATTCTGAAGAGCTTACTTCTGGGAAGAAAGATAAATACCTGTACATGAATGTTTGTCCCTTCTGATCTCCCCTCTTGAAACAAACAAGGTGAAAAACAGATGGCGAGAACAGTACTGGTTTCCACCGAGCATGTGATAGTCTGTAATTCTGGGTCATAGGTGAACAGCTGAACTCTGATATCTGTACTCGTTTTTTCAGTCACTACAGACTATGGACTTTCACATCCTGTGTTCATTACGTGTGCAAAAGTGGAAGCTGCAAACATGACGTTTACAGGTGTCTTTGCTGTTGTTGAACTAGATATCTGGCAAAAATAGTCAAAAAAGAAGAATTTTGAAAAAGTGTAATTTTGCTGATGGGTGTGGGCTGATGTTTAAATCAGTTTTCCCTCTCTACCATGGCTATGAGTCCTGCCAGAGGGAACTGTCAGCCTGCTGTAGGTGGGTGAAAGTAATCATCTGCTGGTGTGGGGACAGCAGTGGAGGGGAAATAAATAAATTCTGGCACAGCGTTCATGCATCTGCCATCTCATGGCTGACATTTTCCTATAATCCTTTCATCATATTCTGATGCCCTATGGTGACTCACCTGGGTTGACTTAAATACCCATGATGGGTAGAAAAGAAAGTGGGCTACAAAGTTATTATCCTTGCCTGCCAGCCTACCTGCCTGTTGAGGGCTTGATGGATGTTGTTGGGCAAATAAAAACAAGGTCAAAGCTGTGGCTGAAGCCACAGGGAAAGTGCCAGGCGGGATTGTGTGCAGTATGGGCTGTTGGTTGTGAAGGCTGGATTATGCTTGGAAGAAGATGAGAGTCAACGAGTCGGTGCATGAAAGAAACTGCCAGATAGGGCCAACGAGACAACCATGCATAAAAAAAGTGTGTAAAACCTGTTTGTCAAGGAGTTTAGCAATGGAAGTTCACGTCCCAGATCTGACTTTGTGATTTAGAGGAATCCAGTGAACCATCAGCACTCTGAACACACATAACTTGCACCTCAAATAGCTTCAGCTGGTACCAGCCAGAAATGGAGAAAATAAATAACTAAGGAAAAAAAGAGTGTGCGCCACAGACACGTCACACACTCTCCCCCTCCAGCTTCATTCCCCAGCCTCTCAGCGAGGCTACAACTAGAGCTGCAACCAGGACACACAGACTAAAATCTGCAAGACTTCAACATCTGCCTCTTTTCATCAAGCAGACTCTTTGCTCCTGGTGATGCCGAACAATATAGCTTTACAGGACTACATTTATAAATCCTGACCAGATTTATCCAGATAGTTGATGAATTTAATAAGACAGAAAGGGGCAGTAGGGCTAAGGAGACAATGGAGGAAGAAAAAGCAGATTAGGAAGACAGAGAGGCACGTGCAGGACAGAAAATGAGGATGATATGGAGGGCAATTTCCTAGCAGGAACAAGAACGACTGAAAGCAACGAAACGGGAATGAGAACGGCAAACCAGAGAGAGAGAGAAGCTACCATTCTGCAGATACTGTGGCTGCTGGCAGAACGATACTGTACCGACTATTGCTCCAATGGGAAAGACTCCCAAAGGGACAACAAAGGACACAAGAGGAGCCGGCTCCATGTGAACTGGGCCTGTCTGCCCTGCACGACCAGGAGACAGCAGCACACACACACTTGACACAACACTGCACACCAGAGCAGCTGCTGCCACAACAATTCCCCTTGTGCTCTTTTAATAGGGATGGCCTGCCTGGCCCGCCAACAAGGAGAAAGACAAACATGCATATCACAAGAGACTGGCTGTGACTGACACCATTTAATAGATAGAATATGAAAACACTCACAGCTAAAGAGCAAAAGAAAATAAATAAAAGTGGGACATGTGAGCGTAATGGGAGCAAGCGGGTGTTGGACTGCATGTTCTCCCCTCCTGCCTAAAGAGAGATTGTGCCACAGCAGAAAGCCAGTAAATCAATATACATTAGTGCTACTGTTAGCTCCTGGCTCATACTACCCTCTGCTTACACTTGAAAACACAACACACATGCAAATCTCAGAAGTGATTCCAACCCAGCAGCTGAAGTCACACACTGTGGATCCAAACCCCTGACAAACATGAATATGCTCAGAAAAAAAAATGCTGTGCAGAAAATATGATAGATGGATGGATCTCTCCACTGCTCCATCCCTCCTCCTCTTCCTCTCCTCTAAAGCCTGGCTGCTGGCTATTCATCCTGTGCAGTTACATAAACATGCTTAGCAAAGGACAGAGGTGGGCACACTCTGAGCTTTCCTGCTGCCAAGTAAATTAAGAGATGGATGAGGATGCAAAGAAGGGGGGGTCAAAGATGATAAAGCGAGCAGAGGCACAGAGAAACCAAGTAGGTTAATTTAGGTTAAACAAGAGACTGTGGATGAGGAGCCAGCATGACTTGTGCACATACAGAACTGTGTGTGGATACACAAAACACGTGTGCCCCAGAAAAAGCTTGTCATCTCTGACCACCATGCCCCAGCGGGTGTGTTTGATTCATTCTGTTGCATAAATCAAGAGGCAAAAGGGGAAGGTGGGGGCATTGTGTTACCTTTACCTATATCTCCACCTGTCCTTCAGAGGGCATAGAGAAGCACTGCATCAAAAAACAGCAGCAGCGTCACTGCTGAGCCCAAAATAGCTCCTGCACGCACCGACGCACGACCACTCAACACACTCCTGCAGCACTGCTGAACAAACACCGACATCTGATTCACACGCAAACAGCACAAACCCAAACAAAAGCATTTCTTCTTGCAAACATGTGATGTGTATAAAAGGTGAACTGCTAATCATTGGAAATAAACTAGAACCACAAATGGGAGAGGAAGTGCCTCCACTCAGATGAACGACAAAGACACAGCATCAGCAGATTACTCACAGCGGACAGAGCTCAGATTCATGGTCGCCTCTCAGCTCTGAGGCAAGGGTGGAGGTAAAAAGACAAAACCCGGTGAGAATGGCTGAAATCATGGTCAGGATGCGAGAAAAAAAGACGGTTAGAAAGGTAGTGAGAGGGAGACAGACATTCCTCTAACTCCCACAGCACCTGAGCCGTGAGTGGGTGGGAGGCATGCATCGTCACCAGGTCGCTGAAGACCCGCTCACGTCACACTTTTCATGAATGGAGGTGTCTGACGCAGCAAGGACGTGGCTCAAAGAGCAGATGAGGAGGAGGGAGGATGGGGTCTTTAGGGGTGGAGCTTTCCAAGCAGACTTAGAGGGGGAGGAGCACAGAGAGATGAAGAGGAAAGCAGAGGAGAGATGGAGGAGGAGGGGGGATGTATTTCAAAGCAGCACCAGCTGGGAACAGCAGGTTAGGCTGCGGTGGCGTCTCTGTAAGTAGGACAGACTGTTTCTGCACAAGAGAAAATCCTTTTGTACCAAATCGGTAATCAGTTCTGTCCATGCCAATTGTGACACATGACTGTGGGTTGTATACTGCATTAGATATTTGCATTTCAATGCAACATTAGCGCGTGCAGTCTTTCAAATACAGCCTACAAAACAACTCACTTTATGGTCACATGTGGTGGCACAACAAAATGCCCCCTCTGTAGCACAAATGTCAAATGAGGCATCAACACTAAATCTTCATGTTCAGGATTTTAACAGCAACAAAAAAAAGTAAACTTGGACAGTGGGCTGGTGAGAAATGTAGATATGACACTTGAAATTAATTTGTTTGTTAATTCTAGAAACATAAAACAAAAGTATTTATCTGTTTCTATGGGTCTTCTGTATTTCTGCTATTATCACTGGAAATCTTGAATTTAGTGAGGGTACATCCAACTGCATATTGACACACATGCGTTGGACCAACTGATGTGGTAAAATGTAATATCAACTTAATTTTAGTAATTAAATTATTATGATGAACTGCCATTTTACCTCTTGTAAAGTTAGCAAGTATTCCACAGCAGGTTTAATGATTAATATGTTCAAATGGCAAATTGATCAACCGATAACCTTCTATAAAAGTAATTTTTCCAAATCTTAATCTCATATTAAACTGAAAGCACCTGAAAGCAGTTGACATGATGTGGGTTAAATGAAATTCTAGTTTCAACAACTAAAAAAAAAAACCTAAACGGCAAAGCAGAAATGTCAAAACTGCTCTTTAATTTCCACAAAAGGTCATCCACAGTCTCTCACAATGTCTAACTTTTTCCTCTCAGTGTGCTCAAGTGTCACCACTTTGTTTTCCCAGTCCTCTCACCGGCGTTTTCTCTGCATGCATGTCCATGGTTGTGTGTGTAAGTGTGTACAGTATATTGCATGTACTGACCTGTCAGGTGGTTTCTGAGCATCTCAGAGCTCTGCACAGTGGGATCTGGTCTCTGGTTCTTGCTTCTTAGCTGCACACAAACACAAACAGAGCAGAAGAAGTTCACATGTGAGACTGACATGGGTGTATGGAGGTGGTTGTAGCAGAGACTAAAACTGACTGCAGCCAGAGGGGGTAAATAAAAAAAAGACTGATTAAGAGGGAAGCCCATGGGTGGGAGGAAAAGCTTAGGGAGCAGATGCTTCCCTTAGTGCTCTTGTTTCAGGCCTAAACCTCGGGTGGGTGGGGAGAGGGTGATGGGGTGGGGCAGCAGGAATGTAATGATGCATGGAGAGCATGGGGGGTTGGGATCGTGAAGCAGCATTGTCCGGTGTCTGTCCACAAGCCACACCCCTGCAGGGGACCCTGCCATTAGAGGAGGACTGGTATCCCGGGGCGAAGTGGAGGCATAAGCATTCAAACACTGCCTATAAATGGTGTGAAATTACACTGAAGACTCACAGCGCAGATGGCTGTGGATGCTGGCTGATGACTGTGATGGCCAACTCTGGGATCTCACAAAAACACACCCTTTTAATGAACAGTTGAAACACTCCTTTGACAATGACAAAAACAAGACCGGCTGCACAACATGAAGCGTTATTCTTGTGGTGGTGATGAGGACAATCCTGCATACACAAAAACCAGAAGGGGAATTCCCAAACGTAGCGCTTTAGTTAAATATTGACAAAGAGAGAGCGAGGTAGTGGATATCCACAGGAGAGTGGAATTCTAATACCTGATCTGTTTGCTCAGCGAGAACATCAAGCCCAGTTCTAAAGCTGAAATTCCAAAGTCCAGCCGATCATAAGCCGCAGCTCATGTGGAAAAACACGTACTACCACAGTGAAATACAAAAGGCAAGCCAAATACGCACACACACACACATATATATGCTTTGTTATCAGTGGACATATGACACTGTATATTTTTACCAATATATATAGAGAGAGCTACTTTAATCAGGCATGGAAAGACCCAACACTCCAACTTGCCCCTCCTGTTTGAATCTTTTCCCACAAAGGTTCTGCAGCGCAAAAACATGAGACCCTTGTTCTCTGAGTATTTTACAACAGTTATGTTTTAAAGCACACACATCCACGTCTCAGCACCATCCTCTTTTTTTGTTTACAGGATAGATCACCAACCTCAGTAACTTATTCTGTCACACATGAAACACACAAAGCAGAGACAGGTGGATGAAAAAGGCAGGAACAAAACATGGAGACTCAGCAGAATGTAAATTTCTGATATTCCTTTTAATCAAAGTCTAAACTTGACAACATTTTTCTGTAAATGAAGCAGGTTTTATTTCTTGACTTGTTTAATGAAGCTATTGTGCTCAAGCTGATAATCAAGTGTAACAAAATTTGAAATTTCTCACAATTGCAAGGACAAATGGTGTTTTAAACAGTATCATTTTGAATGACATGCTGGCAATGCAACATAGGCTAAATCAACCAGTTCTTGGCTATAACATTAACTTATGAAAAAAATTATATCCAGATATTTTTGTCTTTCATTGTCTTTCCTCTTATAGGAACAAAACTAATATCAAGTCTTTAATTATCACCTAGATATTGTACATTTCAGAAATGTATTTGCTTTAATGAAACTGAAAATTCAAAGAAAGCTGTGGAAGCTCAACTGTATATTTTACATAAAATGTAGATCAGTTTCAAATTAATGTGACTGAATGTCTTTTGGTGCTAAGGAAACTGATGTTATTGTTGACAGAAATATACAATAATGAGCACTAACAGAAAGATTAGCTTTACAAACTGAATCTAGGACTGTGGTTAGACTATAGACAAGAAGAAATTTTAACTTGATTTATTTTTACTTTATCAAACGAGGTCAGTCAGACTTTGTTTTCTCTGTCAATACATGTGGTAAACTCATCGCAACCCTGAAACTGCAGCGTTTACCTCCGTGACAAACCCCTTTTTCTTTTTTTTTTTGATATATTGGTAAGATCCCTGAGGGGAATTAGGGCTCTGCATTTTACCCATCTCTGTACTGCGAGTATCAGAGAGCAGTAGGCTGCTACTTAAAGCACCCAGGGAGCAGTTGGTGGGGGTTAAGGACCTTGCTAGGGGTCCACAGTGGTTCACCTACTGTAGGAGTCGTGTCGGGGACCCAAACCCGGGTCCTCCGCGCCAAGGCCCACGACGCTACCACTAGGCTACCCACTCCCCTCTAACTCCAATCTTAAGTTTAACCCCTGTAGTAACTCTGCCTTGTTGCCCTTACCTAAACATTGCTGCAGACCACGTACACACCAACACATTAAGACAAGCGTTTAAGAGCAGTTTAAGGAAGATCAGGAGCAACTGAGCTGGTATCCAAAGATCCCTTTCTAATCTGCTGTTCATGGTTTGTGGTGCTAGTGGGAAGTGTTATGAAGAAAGGTTAACAAACACTCCAGGTACAGTTTTAATGTAGCAGTGGACCAGTATGCATATTCCATAATGAATTGTATAAACAATATACTGTAAGTTTATGAAAAACAGAACATCAGTACGCAAAAGGCCTCAATTCAGTGAACTATGAAAAAAAATCATTCTTTGAGTTTTGGAATTTTTTTTATTGCATTTCCGTGATCCAACTTTAATGGTAAAAAGAATTGAACTTATCCAACACCAATTAAAAATTTCCATTTCAATTTAGAGTGATGAGCAGAGCAGCTGAAATCTGAGCTTTCCCCATTTCTGCTCTGATCACAGCTTCCTCAAAGAGAGACGGCCTTTCAGAACCGTCTAATGAAAACTTTATGGAGTCATTACATGAAACAGGAAGAGGGGAAAAAGAAGCCTACTTTCTGTGCATGATATTAACAATGAAACAGATAATTGTACCCAGTCTTTGCAGTGCAAGTAATCTTTGGTTACTTGTTTCTAAAACTTATGCGTATGAGTCATCTGTTTGCCTAACAGGGATTTGCAGGTTGACACCGTGTACAGTTTGTTGTAATGATTCATCATTTCTCACTGACGACTCTGCCAAGCTTCCACATAAAGCAAATTAGGGATGCACAATAATTATCGGCTCGATAATTATTGGGCTGATAACAGGAAATTATGACGTCATTCCGATAAGTCCAATTTCAAGACGACTTACCTCGATAACTTATGTCCCATAAAGTTGGAATTTTCAAGATCAGACATACAGAATTTGAAAATCCCACATTTAAGCTTTTCTTGCTGAGATATTGCAACTGGAGAAAGAAAGCTGCTGCTTCACAGGGGAGACCCCAAGGTGCTTCCAAACCTCTTTCCCCATCTTATTTTAGACACAAACTACCTCATACAGTTGGAATTTTGATTTGGTATAATTAGGAATGTAAGTGTGTTATCGGTATTGGCTGAAATTTATCGGCTATCTGTATCGGTTTCAAAAATGATTATCGTGCATCCCTAAAGCAAATGGTAAAAGTTGTCTATAATTCACTATGGAGTATTAAATTACAACACATACACAGTAGATGGCTCAAAAATAAAAAAAATTCAGACTGCAAGTATTTTTGCAAATATATCCTATGGTATTTAGGACTGTATGACTTCCTGCCTAACAGATTTTCATAACTCCTGGATTTGATACTTATTTTGCATCCAAGTCTGATCAGGTCACAGCTGATCAATCAGAGCAAAAATATTTTTTTAAGAGTGAAGCTGCCTTATAAACTTCTATTGTTTCTCCCAAGAAATCTATACATATGCATATATAAAAAAGACATTTTGTAAACTGTTTCAGGAGACAATGCAGAAAGGAGACAAGTTGGGTCAATAATCCTGCATATCACACATTAACTATTATCCATAGATGTTCTAAAGGGAATGCACATGAAAACAAATGTTTCCAACAAATATTCATGCCTTCTTCCAGATATTACCCACACTACACTGCTAATACACAGACACTACTGAATTATGGAACTATTATTTATTTATTCACTTATTATCGTCAATGAATTTTCCTTTTTCAAGATTGCACATATTAATAACCAAGATGCCAGTACTTTAAGAAAAAGGTATATATATAAGAGCAAAACAAACAATATAATAATATCAATACAAACTAAAAAGGAAAAATTAGCAGGATGAAGAGATTTCAAAATTCTCCCCCTTCTTTCCAATCTAAATCATATCAAATCAATAATATACTGAAATATGACTTAGAAACATTTTTACTATAAGTGAGAACTTTATACAGTAATTAAGTAAACAAAATCAACATGAAGTTAGATATTCAATCTTTGTTTAGAGTTCAAAACTGTATCTTCAAATTCCCTTTTGGCCTGGTGTCACTAGAAATAATAATAAACAACTTTTTTTTGGTCTTTTTCAAGCAGAAGAGAAAATATGGCCATGTGCTTACAATGTTAGAGCTTTAAAAAAGTCAATAATTTAGCACTGGATTAAACTAATTCATACTTAAAATCCAAGATGTTTAGCAATTATAAATAAAAAAAGGTTAATCTCATAACTAGTTTTTTATGAAACAAGACTTATTTACACCCCTTAGCCATTTGTACAGTTAAAATTTAATCCAATAGCATCAGATGTGATGATATAATTCTTTCTTGCTGCAGATTTAGATGAGCTACATGGTTCAGTAATACAGCTTCTGTAAACAGCTCCAAAGGAAAGATTTAAAAAGAACCAGACCTCCGTCTCTCAGTTTGCCTCATCCCAGCCTCCTGCTCTGTCTCCTTCTCTGGCAAAAACATGATGTGCAGCCACTCAGCGCTCCATGTGCCCTGGCCTCGCCTCCAAGTGCAACAGAGCTGCGGCTCAGCTCCGTTATACACACTCATTACTATTTCACCAGCAGCGGAACAGCAGCATTGACAGCTCCTGTGTCCCCCCGCATTAATAAGAGACAAAGCAGCATCGCACACATAAGCTTACAGCGGTTTACCTTTACAATCTGCCATCACAGGTGAGGAACAGGTGCAGACACAAAGGCACACACACACACACAAATACATCTATAGTTACTGACCTTAATCACATAGTAAAGGAATTAAAATCACAGTTTGAAAAGCAATTAGTGACATTAAAAAGTAGTTTCTTCTTAAATGTGGGACAAAACTTTAGTTCTAAATTTTAACTAAATTCTAAAATTTAGTTCACATGCAAAAATAAAGTTAACATGTCACATACTATATCATCACGCAAACAGTTAGAGATGCCTCTACATAGAGATCCTGAACCAGCAACCTCAACATAATAAACTTTTAAACAGGGTGCAAAACAGTTAAACTGCTGATGAAAGCATTCCCCAACACTCGACTTAAAAGTTTGATGTTTTCAGAGAAGCGACCTGTCTCGATCTGCACAGATCAGATTCTTCCATAAATGAGAGATCGCAGTGAGAAAAAAGAAGTTTATGATTGCTTTCATACAGTAAATCATGGCTGTAGGCATCTACTGTATAGCCCCGTTTCCACCCGCAGGTCTGGGTCGGGCCAGGCCAGATCAGGTGGGTTTTGGTACGGATGTGTTGATTTCACGCTGCGTCCCCACAGCAAACTGTACCCTTACTCTGGAGGCGGAGAATTAGCTGGACAGCGCTGCTACATGATCGCGTGACATCATCACCATGCAACGCCGTTTAATCAAAACACCACACCACACGTCACAGAAACAAAAGGAGTCACCCCTGCTTTTTTTTTTACGCCGGGTCACGCAGGAATTGACAGATTTGTCAGCGAATCAACAGATTGCTGTGTATTAGCTCCACCTCTTTGGTCTGGATCGGTTAGAGCAGTACCCCTACTGATATATATAAGGATATAAGGGTACCCGTCCCAGTTTTTATCTGTGGAGACGCAAAAAAACATGGACCGATCCGGCCCGGCCCGGCCCGGCCCGGCCCGACCCGACCTGCCTGTGGAAACGGGGCTTAAGGTTGTCAGACTGTTTAAAGATGGGGATATTTCATTATCTGCTCAGTATCATTTTAGTGTATTTTTGTGTTCTTAAAAGGTAAACAGTAAACAACACTGACTAAAAGTTTACCGAGGAAAACATGGAAAAAGCAGATACTGTATTACAGTTACAACTAATACAATGTAATACAGTTTTCCCATCATATTTTCTGAAGAATCATGAAGGATAATAGGATTATTTCAAGTATCGTACGTGTCCAGACACTTTTTTTGTGTGTTAAATTGCTTAAACGTGAACATTTGAAAAACACTTTCCCCAATTATAATTCTCCTTTTGTTGGAGACGACAAAAGGATTATTTAAGGCTGGCAGTGACTTATTTCTACTTTTTAAAATCCCTGGATGATTTTATGTCAGTGTATCAACAGTTTCAAACATTTGTTTGGCACCAGACTGCTCTCCACCAAATTGTGCAGACCTGAGTCAGCTGAAAAGCGTTTGGAGAAGTGATTTGATTTAGGATGTCAGATGAGTCTTACGGGAAAAGACCTGCGCCAACTTCATGGACAAACCAGTTTAACTAAAATACTGTAGATGGTAGAAAGCATTTCAGCCCAGCATTGGTACATAGGCAGGCATTGATAAGTGAGTCCTGCCCACAGCAGCGGCTAATACTAAGAGACAGATAATACTTGTGAGATTACCGTGCTGAGCCCACCAACAGCCCATACCCAGACCAATCGGCACGGAGAGGAAATTACATAACAATGACTGCTCCACACCCACAGAGGATTCTGCCTGCACCAACACAACAATCCATCTATCCTGATTTTCTCTATATCGTGCATTCAGAGTGGGATGCAGGAGCTAACAGATGAGGAGCAGCAGGCAGAAAGCTCCCTTACTATCCTCCCTCTCATCTGCATGCACCAGGTAATCCAAAGCATGATTTAGTGGATTGTACTGGGGACTATAATGCCAAGCACAACAGCCACTCTTAGATAACACAAAATATTTTGAAGGCTCTCCAACCTTCTTGCTTCTAATTATTACACTAAAGAGTATTACAGAAGTGGGAGGAAGAAAACACAAGCATGGATGTGTTCATGAGCACTTCACCTCCCACTTCCACAGCAGTAGGAGGATATAGGAAGTATGTGAGGCTGCAGCTGTGTAGCTGGGTTGCCTCCTGCTGATGCTCTTCACTGGAGTGGGAGGTAAGCGACAATACAAGGTCAAAACTGCACAAAGAAAAAGCGAGGGAGAGATGCACAGTATCAAACAATCCTGATCATGTTCACATGTGGATCAGTTTCCTGCTGATTCTACTCCATTTTCAGAAACCTGGATACATTTTCATTCTGGTACTGAAAAATCCCAATATGCCTCTTAGAGCACACTGATACATTAGATTTCTGAAACACACAAACATCTTCCTTATATTTCTGATTGTAGTGGCTGAGATGATGAAAAACAAAACAGCTTGTATGCATGCACTTTGTATGCATGTCATTGCAGTATGACTCACCTTGTTTCACATCGCATCCTCAGCCTGATTACAATAAGGATAAGACTGCAGGATACTAATATGCATGTGAAAATAATCAAGAGTAAAAACCGAGAGTTTGTTTTTCTTTGTTACTCTTCAAAACAAACACCTCAATCTATAGAATTGATGAGAAAACGTTCAACATTGCTGCCATCACAAGTTGTGATATTTGGAGTACAACTTATCATCTTAGACTGAAGGTTGGTCTTAACTGGGATCCTAACAGCTTACCAAAGCATCTGTGGACCACAGACATCAACAAATGGGGTAAATTCATTAAAACCTTGGCTAAATCCTGGGCAAATTCACAAAACCAGCAAGCATGCAAAGATCTGATTGTCTATTCATACTTCTAAATGGGATTTTTCAGCTAAATTAACTCATGTTATATGCAAGCGAAACAGTTAAATGTTGCAGGTGCACACTTTGTGCACTAATTCATCATGGTCTTTAATAAGGTTCTTCACATTTCCTGCTTCTCCACAAGCTAAATAATGATCTTGGCATTGCCACACTGAGACTCCAGTTAAACCAGGAGCTCTGCTTCAGCTGTATTACCATAAAACTTGCCCATACATATTTCTATGGGGTTACAGGTGTTTTTATTTGTGTCTTACACTATAACTAATATAAGGGAAAAAAAAAAGAAATAAAAGTCTGAGATGAGAGCTTTATTGCTCCAAATCATAGCCACTGCAGCCAGTGCTGTCCATGGCAGAGACAGCTGTGCCTGGCTAATAAAACCAGTTTGTGAAGGGAAATCTGATTCAGCTGTGAAATTTTCTTTAAATATGTCCATTATGGACGTTTCTGTTGGGTGGGTTATGTCTGAATGTCTGAAGTCTGAATTTGCATGTTGTGTTTGTTTACAAACAGCAGCCAGCAGCAGGGGGAGTGGGTAGCCTAGTGGTAGCGTCGTGGGCCCTGGTGCAGAGGAGACCCGGGCTCGAGTCCCCGACACAACAAGGTTGGACCCCTATGCAAGGCCCTCAACCCCCACCAACTGACCCTCGGGCCCCCCAAAGGGACCAGAGGCAGGAATTAAAAAAAAAAAAAAATGTCCATTTTTTTTTTTATACAAACGGGTTATGAAGCAGGGCTGCACGGTGGCCTGGTGGTTAGCACCGCAGTCTCACAATAAGAACATCGCTGGTTCGATTCCCAGCTGGGGAGGGGGTTCAAACAATTCCAACTGTGGCCTTCCTGTGTGGAGTTTGCATGCTCTCCCCGTGTATGCGTGGGTTCTCTCCAGGTACTCCAGCTTCAAAGACATGCATTTTAGGTTAATTGATCGCTCTAAATTGTCCCTAGGTGTGAGTATGAATGGTTGTCTGTCTTTCTGTGATGCCCAGCTCCAGCAACCCCCGCGACCCTGAACTGGATAAGCGGTACAGAAAATGACTGGGTTATGAAGCGCTAAATACCAAAAAGAACATTTCCACCCACGTCTCTCTCTGTGTGCTGCAATTCGATGGCCGAATTACCCGTGCTGCCCTGCTGACATGACGTCAAATGACACTGCATCTACAGTTTTGATACAGGAAGAAGATGGTCGCTGTAAATTCAAACAGTGTAAGCGATAGTTATGGATTCTTCTGCCGTCAGCAAACAATCCAGATCAACTGAAAGACACTAAAAAGTGTAACAACGAAGAAAAAGCGTAGTGAACAACAATAAAGCTTCAGTTTGTGTGCGCTCCCGTGACAACTTGGCTCGTGGCTGAAGTTACCTGAAGCGCCAGTCGCAGCAGTCGTGAGTTTCATTTCTTAATCTTGCCTCTAGTCCCTTTAAGTAGCAGCCCACTGCTCTCTGGTACTACTGTACAGAGATGGGTAAAATGAAGAGCCCTAATTTCCCCCCTGGAATCTAAACAGTACAACAACAACAACAAAAAAAATACTCCAACTGAATGTTATCTGAGGAGTTATTGTGCAGTTTAATCCTGAGATGACTGAAACAGAAAGGGGGAAACAAAGAGCTGGAACTGTTTGAGCAATCAAAAATGTTCAGTGGTAGAAGCCCCATCCTGAAAGTTCAGCATAGTTTGTTTTAGGGATGCACGATATAGGCGACCCCCTATCGGTATCGGCCTATATCAGCCTTAAAACTGAGCATCAGACATCAGCCACCCCACCGATATTTAACCTATCAGCCCGCTGTTTCTACAGTCTAAAAAAACAAACTAAACTACTTCTTCTCCAAAAACTTCATTTTTACAAACTTTAAAACTTCTAAAGACTAGGGGAGGGAAAAAATATCGATACACTAAAATATCACAATATTTTCATATGCTGACATATTAACATTTAAAAAACGTGAGATTGATCTATTTTACTAATGAAATTTTGCGATCTTTTATCATTCTGTCACGAAATCTTACGACAATTCACAAAAATTTCCCGATATTTTCATATGCTGATATGTTGACTTTTAAAAACACGGTATTGATCTATTTTACAAACAAAATCTCGCGATATTTCATCATTCTGTTACGAAATCTTGTGAGAATTTGCAAAAATTTTGCGATATTTTCATATGCTGATATCATATTGACATAAAAAAATGCGATATTGATCTATTTTACTAATGAAATCTCGCGATATTTCATCGTTCTGTTATGAAATCTTGCAAGAATTCACAAAATACCATGAGATTTTGTAACAGAACGATGAAATCTCACGAGATTTTGTAAGTAAAATAGATTGATACCACGCTTTTAAATATAAATTTGGCAAATGAAAACATAGTGATATTTCAGTGTATCGATATTTTTTCCCACCCCTATTTTTTAAAGTGTCAGAAACAGATAACAAAACTGGTATTTCCAATGACTGCTGATTTTTTTTTAGCTTTAATATTGGTATCGATATCGGTTATCGGCCACATGAGTTTTAAAATATTGGCATATCGGATATCGGTCAAAATTCCTAAATCATTAATCCCTAGTTTGTTTGTTTTGTTCCTGCAGTAGCAATGAATGGGGCTAAGGAAAGGACCCCTTAAAAGACCCAGGTTCCTGGAAATGTTTCCAGGAAAAGTGGAAATGCTATTGGAAAACATCTTACTTATTACTATTAATTATCTTGTTAATTAGGATATCAGGGTTATAAAGGCAGGCAAGTGTGATTTAACCATCCATCAAATTGTCATAACAAATTTAACAGCTTCATGTATACAGAGCAAACTTTAAACAATAAAACTCGTTCTTTTCTAACTGACCCTTCATCAAGTCCTGCCCAAGAGCCACTGCTGTCCAATCATACATGTGCAACGATAACTAAGAGGAGCCTCTGGCAAACTTTCAGGTCTTGAGCAAAACGCCAAAGCAGTGCATACGGGGCTTTCAAGTCCGATGACAGATATCCAGAAAGTTTGGGTGATGTTGTATTTTTCACCTTCATAAAACCAAAAAACACAAGTGGAGAGATTTGGAATATGGATTAAACAGCGTGGAAGACATCAGTAGCAGCTAAATCGGGCTAAACTTGCAACTGAACAAACTGTTCCAAGGTAAGATGCTTATGCCAACTAGCACAGTTGTTAGCTACAAGACAGTGGTAGAATATTAATTAAAAGTTACTAATGTTTTAACAAGGAGCATGGTAGCTGTGTAGCGCTTTGGGCTCAACAAATATACCAGATAAACACCAGTAAGTAATGCTGGCTCCCAAACAGAGACATGTCTAACACAGCACCTCTCTCTTAGCATGTTTTGAATGGGCAACCGATGCCATAGTTTCCCAGTCCAGTAGCTGCTATCCCGATCAGATCCAACAAATTGATCAAACCCATGATGTGGGAACAATATCCTGGTCCGCTACAAACAAATGCACAACATTTAGCTATGGGCTAAAACACATCAGATACCGAAAACTACCGGGAGTCATTCATGACAGTTAGCTTTAAATAAAACAATATAAACTGACTAACTTTGCATTGCAAGAACATTGTTGTTCCTTTACACATTTGTTCTGTACATGAGTCAAGACGTGGGGTTGCTGGGTCTTTCAATATGAATGGTGAGCCTTCACCTCAGTTTTAATATCCTCTGCAACATTACACTGCTGAGAAATTATGTGAGTATATGTCTTAAATGCATATTGCTCAAATGCATATTGCAGTCCTTTCTGTCTAGTTCCCTCTGATATTTCCAAACTATTACTCTACTTCTATTTCCTTTGGAATATCTTTCACTGAAATCACTGATCAATCCATGTTTATGCTGGCAGAAATTAACCGAAAAAGAAAGCTTGTCAGACTGTAACCATGGGGGGTGATACTTAGCGAAGGGTCATTTGCATTTTCAGGGAAGACCTGTCGTCATTCCTTCATAATTTGTCTGGATTTCAAATCATGCTATTTGGGAGATGTCTGAGAATTTACATGAAGACATTCACAAGAAAAATGAAAGACAGAAAGTCCCCAAATAAAAAATAAAAAAAAACAGGAATCATTTTTCTGCATGATGGGTTATCATGCCCGTTGCATTGGACAACCACCACTAACAGATACATAAAAACTATTACCATTATCTATAAATAATTGTGCATCCCTGCAATTCATATTCTACAATAAAGGTACACATATCAGAGGTCAGAGGTACTCAGACACACTCACACACATGCAGGCTGTATGACTTGTGCTCCGGCTCTTGCTCCTCCACTCGTGTGTGTTAATATGCTCCCCATGAGGCGCTGCAGGCTGTGGTAATTATAGAGGCACAGCTAGCACAAATATCACAAGAGAGAAGTACATTTAAAACCACGCACTGCTGCATGAATACAGTATTGTGCATATGAATGACACATCAAAGAGAAAGTACGATAGACATATAGCATCCATTATAGCTGCATCTTGATCCAAATTCACATACCCGGCTTCCTGTAAAGCGTTTTATAAGGTGTTTGGGCTTTATGAAGCAAAAGCAACACAATATTAGCAGCAAAGCCCTGGCACACTTACAGTTCAACAATGCTAAGTTAATCTAAGCCCCTCACAGTCGCAACTGTAATACCCCTGCCCAAATAGAAAGGGATGTAGAGCTTAACCCACTTCTTAACAAAATCCCAGTCCTCAAACAAGCTGACCAATGAGACTCCTGCAAATGTGCCAAACGCACTTTTTGGCAATTGATAACCCCATCTCCAGGGAGGCCAACAGCAGAGATGAGCCCGGAAGATGGACAATGATTATTTTCTTAACCACCCTGGGCTGTCAGTTTTGGCATTTACCAGTCTGATATAGATGTGAAGAATGCCAGGCGGGCTCTCGGTGTGACAAGCTGGCCCTGTGTGTGTGGACTGTAAGCCAGGATGGGGCGGAGGCAAGGCCTGTGGAGCTCACACAGCATCATTACCGAAATGTCAGTCAGCGGGAAGGAAAGGAGGAGAAGGCCTGAGGGAGGGAGGGAGGGAGGAAGACGGCAAAGATAAAGATGAGAGAGATGGATGGATGGAGGAGGGACATCCTCTTTTAGGTCTCTCCTTCATCCCAGCATTTGTTGTTTGGTTGTTTCCACTCATCTGCTCTTCAAAGGCAGCATTGCATGCGCTGTGAGCACTCAGCTTTTCAACCTATGCAAGGACTATTTTTAACAGCTGTGAGGCATGTGATGATGTTAGCTTAACCCAACTAGGGGAACACTCTTTTTTCCAAAAAAGATTGAATATTACCAAAAGTGTTTTTTTTCTTCACTGAAGATGTGGTGGTCCACAGTGAGAACTGAGACAAGCAGACAAGTCAATTTCAATTTTTCGGCACATATTAAATGTGCTGGTTTAGGCAAAAACTTCCTTTCTTTAGTTAAACTGAGAAAAATAAATCTGAATGTCTCCAAGTTCAACACTGGACCATCTTTCCTCTTCATTTATTGGTTATCTTTAAGTGGCCTTTCTGCATCAATTCTGCATTTTATCAGATTTTTTTTTTTTTTTTAACATCTATACAATAAAAAGCAATGAAATATAAACGGAACCCTCGGATCTAAACACCCAAACTCATCTGATCATGTCTTTACACATTTACATATAAAAATGTAGAATCTGTGTGCAAAAATGAAAGAGATTTCTAGTTTGCATTTGTGGTCCAAGAACAACTGGTCAGTCATGTAAGCAAATGAGGAAACACTTTTCCTGAAATATAAACACAAAACCATCAGCTTACACTGACAATTTTGATTTTAAACACATCCATATTTTTACAACAAGAGCACAGAACAGGAAATCTTTAACTAATTATCCATTATCAAGACATCTGTTGTCCTAAGATGTCCAGAAATATTACTTATATTGTTTCTCAGAGATTTGGCATCAATGAGTTACCAAGAGTTTCTGGGTTAACCAGGACTCTATGGTCGTGTCTCAAACAGCATACCTGTACTACACCAGGGATCATCACCTCTGGTACTTGAGGACCAGTATCCTGCAGGTATTAGGAGTTTCCCTGCTGGAGCACACCTTGTGACTGTGTAACCCCCAGATTCCACATAATGAGTGTGTGTTCCACTCAGTTCCACTCCGCAGCAAATACGTTACCATTTTAATTAGGGATGTCCCAAGCAGATACTCAGTATCGGTATCGGCCGCCGATACGCCTATTTTGACAGTATCTGGTAGGATGTTTACTGGATCGGGCCAATCCAGTTTTCATGCTGGTATAAAACACTGAGCTTTTATTCCCATTCTCCTAGTCATGACAGGGGAAGTTCCACTTTTCACGTTAGTTTTTAGCGTTGTCACGCTTTACGGGATGCTCCCATAAAGTGGATGCACGAAACATGTCTGCGGTATGGGAATGCTTTCAATTAGAAAACAGAGATAGCCCAACAGCTACGTAAATGTAAAATCTGGAAACTGGACGTTTCTCGTGGAGGAATCGTTAGGGCTCAGTTCAGCACCACCGAATACGGGATCTACCAGAAGAAGACTGCCAAACCACAGCAACAAACACCGGCGGAGGCATTTCAAAGAAAAGAGAAGCTAGGCAGGAATTGTGAGAAGTACATAAAAATAACTCAGAGAATAGTGGAATATATCGCTTTAGACGATCAACCACTGTGAATCGTCGAAAACAAAGGCCTTCATCGTCTGATGGACTTTTTGGAGCCAAGGTACGAACTTCCTTCTCACTACTATATTTCAAACACGGCACTACCCGAGCTATACTGCAAGGTCCGGGAGCGTGAAAATATATATATCAGATCAGATAGAATCAGTATCGGCAGAATAAATCATAAAAAATATCGGATCGGAAACCATCCATTTTTAATGCCGGGCACAGGTTCCACATCATCCACTCCGTTCCGGTCCGCCCAGACAAAAATACGGACAAACTCTATTTTCCACCCCAGTCCGGCCGGACCAAGCTGAACAATTCAGATCGTACCAAACAGGAAAGAGAGCAAGAACAATTTACAGATTTTCAAATGAAATTATTGTCATCAGATCGTTCAGACTACTTCTGATACATTGTAAGTTCTTGATATTCATATTTCTTGTGACAGGCCTACATCTAGAGTGAATACGTGTACATAAGCTTGTACAAATTAATAGATTTTCTAAATATGAATTTATACAAGACATCCTTCAATAGCCTAAATACATTGTGTTGTACATGTAATAAGGCTGAAACAAGTATTACCAAACTATGAAGCAGCCTTTTAGCATTTTGTGGTCCATATATAAAGGTTAATGTATGAAACTATCAACTGGGGAGTCATACATGTATACTTTATTTTGAATGGTGCAAACGGTGTGACAAGTGCTCGCATCACTTTGAGCGCATGGTCTGCTGTGCTTCTTTTGGGTTCTGCAGCTTTATGGAGCAGAGTGACGCTCATGCAGTAGGCGTTGATGGTTGCAGTCAGTCCGGAGTCGGTCCGGAGCAGAACTGAGCGGAGCGGAGTGTTATGTGGAATCTGTCTCTAAGGCTTGATGTCAAGCTCTGCAAAAGTTTGCTAATTACGCATTGACTGGAATCAGGTGTGTTGCAGCAGTGAAACTCCAAATACCTGCAGGATACGGGCCCTTGAGGATCAGAGGTGATGATCCCGGCACTACATGGTACACTATTTTTGAGTGAAAGAGTGGTTTCAACTAAATCCAGTGTTCTTTAAAGAACCCAAATGCTGCCATAAAAACCATCAAAAATCCAGTGCAGAATGAAACACACTACTCACACTCAACGGACGCCATCTTGCTGATGTAGCAGAAGAGGCTGGACTTTCGAACTGTTTTTTATAGCTGAATATTGGCAGTACCGACCCCTGCCGCAGCAGAGGCTGTCTTGTACTGATGTAAGTAACATATAGGAAATTATTCAAATATAATTACTAATATATATTGTGGCATGCTACCAAGCTGTTCACTCCCCGATGACAGTTATGATCTGGTCATTTGTTTGAGTCCGCAGTTATACCGGCTCAGTGAGTTAGCACACGTTAGTGCCATAGACATTATGCCTAGATGCTGCTGCTGGCCGCTAGACTGACGTTTCTATAGGGCGGCCATCTTGGTTCAGACAGCTGCTGTCAGAGTGAACAGGAGGTACCTCAGATCTCATAACATGTCAGACAAGTCAAAGATAAAATGAAATGTCAGAATAAGCACTTACATGGCTCAGCAATTTGAATAACCTAAACAAATTGAATTGAAATCTTGATTTGTATAATATTTATTTATTCAGAACCAAAACAATTTCAAGTCAGCTAAATAAAGTCAAACTGATTTGATTTTATTCAAACTGGATTCAAAGTTATGGAATCACTCGTGTTTTAGCCTTCATGTAAAGTTCTGAAATTGGATTTTATTATTTACTTTTTCCTTCCTTTTCTCTTTTTAATGCCCTTACTTTTTTTTTTTATTTCTATAGATCCGTATTCATCCTTAAGGTTTAGAATGAATGAATGAATCAATCCATCCATTCATTTAATCATTAATAAATCAATCAATTAATCAAATAGATAAACTTTTCTTTGTGTCTGGTTTATGAGATTACATTGACACAATACAATAAAAGAATACACAAACAATAAACAATATATAGGCCTATAGAAACTAAAAAAATATCTCTCACACAAGACCTGGTTTATATTCTTCTTCTGTTTGAACACTTATTGACAAAAGTGTCACTTTGATACGCTTTGGAGGTTTGTTACTTTGCTACTGCTAAAGGAAAACAACATTTATGGTCCTAAGCTCATCTGGTTGTATAGACATCTCATAGGGGCTCTTCCACGCAGCCAGCACAGATTCGAGTCCCATTCTGGAGTTCCTTGCTAGAGGTCACCTCCTCTGTCTCTGACCTCCGCGCTCTCTGAACGCCCGTAGACCTACAATAATATTTTAAGAAAAATATATTTTCCTATTGAACTGTTGAAATTTTATGCACCTACCACACAATAAGACACAACCCCCCTGGAAATCATGAGGCCACAGAGTGAAACGGAGAATTCAGGGGGCAAAAAATGGAGAACACTTAATGTGGGCAAATATAAAACTGTACGTAACGCGTAACCCGAGCATCCCCATTACTCTAATACTTAGTCCTGACAGGAAGTCTAATCGGCCACAAGTGAAGTCAAATCCCCCACACACAGATACAACCCATCAAAATGATGCATGGTAATGTAGCACAGCACACAGCAGCCTGGTAGAACCCCAGAGCTCCTACTGCTACATTAATGTGACCCAAAACAGGCCAGGCGGGTATCCAGGACTGGGATTAGAGAAATCTGACCAGCTGCAAGACTACACTGCTTCTGTTGCTACACATGTCAATTACATTAATACAGCTTCCTGTCTGGATGCCAACATCAGGATCTTTGTAACCTTCTGCTGACGCTCGGGACTCAACAGCACAGATGTGCAGGTGCTCTTGAAACAAACACCATGTTGCAATGCGGCAGTTTCACTGGGGTGACCGACTTATTCAAGACGCAGGATTTAAGGGTTTAACTTCAAAAGATAAGACAAGTGGGTTTCTACATATTTTCAAATGCAACTGAATGAGAATAATTCATGTAACCAGGACAAAATAATAAATGCCAATTTAACAGGCATTTACAGCAAAAGTGGGAATTTCCTGCACTGGAAAATTGTACCTTGTGTCGTGCTGAGTAATGATAAACTAGTTCCCATGTTTATCATTATGAAGGAATGTGTCTCCCCACGCATAACTGTGGCAGACAAACCAGCAGTTTTAGATGTCATTATTGGTTTAAGTGCCTCCATGGGATAAAAGATATCAAATTAAGACTGGAATAAACAACCTCAGCCCCACGAAACAACATATTAATAACATGCCAAGTCAGGTCATGTGCCATTAATAGGCATGTTTTACCCTGCATTTTACCCACCTTAACCTGATGTATGTAGAGAGCCTGATGTAAAAAAAAATTTAAATAAATAAAAATAAACATGTGCAAGAATCACACATTATTTAGTAACTTGTCCTTTTCAAAAATAAAATACCATCACAACTGTGGCCCTTTCAAGGAACCAGACAGTATTCACACATTGCTTCATTACTTAAAACCAAAATTGAATACTTTCAATGATATATACATCTCCAGAAACATCATGTCTAGCCTCATCCTTTAAGCAACAGTCAAATTCTATTTACATGCATGCATTTTCATATTTGCATGCAAGACTGGAGGAAACTCCACTCTTCTGTGTCTCTGATGTCTCAGGAAATGAAACAGAGTTTCATATCTCCACTAATACATCATGTTGACATGAAAAACAGTCTACTCATTCTTTCTCAGTGGAAGAGCTCTAATTCAATGTTAATGCTCCTTTAGCACATAAAAAAGCATAATTAGCCACATGTGTAGCTGCTCACGTTTGCTGTAAAGCTGGTGTTAGCTGTCTGCGTGCCACAGTTAAAAACACAAAGAACACCTGAGAGGCTCAGCAGTGTAAGCGGGGGACTGCATTTGGCTGATTGGTGTCGGGTTTGACCTGTAACTGCACCGCAGTCAGGGGGGAGCAGCTACAAGCGAGGTGAAGCCATTAGTGACACACGTGGACACTTACTGGAAATGTCGCACTCAGCACAATGAGGGTGGAAAACAATGCTGCCGTGGTGACAGCACACAGCATCCACAGCTCAAACATGCAGCACTTTCCACTGCAGACTGTCAAAGTGCGTCTAGCAGAGATGAATGAAAAGAAGTCGGACCAAGAGGCTGTTGTGACATGAAGTCCTCATAAAAGACAGATGAATGATTGTGTGTGATTTGTGTCAGATGGCTTCTGAGTGCTGCTCGCAGAGAGCATGCAGGGTGAGACGTTTCCAGAAACACATCTGACAGCGGGAAATCATGCATGGTCAGCTTATTAGATGCCTCCTAATAAAACTAATTCAGTTAAATGCAGGAGCTCTGCAATCATCCAAAGGTTCTGTTGAGCAGTTCTGTCACAAATAGTTTGGACTGGCGATGTCTTAAGTAAGGTCAGTATGGAAGCTGTCATTTGCAATTTAGCCCTTAACATGACCAAGTTGTGACTTAACTTAAACATACATTAAATACAAATTGGCTGCAAAGTTATCAAATAGCATGTTTTTTAAAAGTGAAAATAAAAAACATGCAGAAAATTAATCATTTTCACAGCGAACAGATTCTTGGTAGTTAAATTTTTATTTAGCAATGCAAACCAATAAACAGCTGTGTAGGCTTCATATATGGATTATCACATTCAGGTAGGAAACACACTGTGGTGCACAACTTGTGTCATAACTAATGCACTGGCTTTATAACAAAGTTAATTGTGTGCACATTACTGTTTATTACCCTTTTCTCCAGGAATTAAATGAATCGGAACCAATATTTAGAGTCATTTTAGAGAAATGAAAATCTATCAACACCTTAAACTCAAATATCAACTAAAACAAATGTGATTTAGTGGAGAACAGTTGATTTTATGTGCGGGTCTTTAACCTGGGTATAAATTGTGAGGAAAACTATAAAATGAAAAGAAACCAGGATAAGAAACAACCTTTCCTCGGCATGAACCCTCTTACTGTTCAGCCACGTAGACAAAAAATACAAAAGTACAATCTGAGAACACAAAACAAACAATTCTTCACCGGCCTCTATAATTTCGCCTCCTCTCCTGCAAGAGTTCACAGCAAACCTATAATTTCCTCCTTCTCCTGTTTGAAACACACAACTGTAAAAGCCTCTTTGTAAAAACCAAACAGTTCAATGTTCAACATTGTTACATAATGAAAGCTAATAAGAACCTTCACGTTTAAGTACTTGTATAGGCAGGACCTATTTTACCGAGCATCACCTTTTAGACTACTGAAATGAAAACTAGAGGTTCAAGCGTGTGCTAAATCAGCTCTGAAATAGAAGCACATTTGTAGCTCAAAGTCCATTCCTAGGGACGACTAAACAGTTGGTATAACAGTCCAGGGTCGTCGTGTTAAAGCCTGTAAATCGCAGCTCACTGACAGCTGCCTCAGTCATGCATTTATCTTCACACGAAGACCAAAACCAAAGTGTTTCTACTCAAACTGCTCTAACAGGACGGTTCTAATTTCACAATGAGACAGAAACTAACAATAAAAGTCACATTAAAATGAGATTATTACCTTTTAGCGCTTCTGAATCCTGCCGTGATGTCCGACTGCTGCTGCCTCTCGGTCCATCTATTTACTAGAATGGTACAGTCTCATGAGCGTCATGCGTCACTTCCGGACACTCTCACCAGTCCACCTGTAAATCGTTCATCAAAGATCGTCTATGAAAAGTATGATTCTAGCTGCGACGAGAAGGACGAGCGGAATCTGTTAAACAGTCTTTTGCCTTGTGCAGCATTTACTGTGCAAATTACTCCAAGGTGCTAGCTAATGTTCCCATTTTATTTAGTTTGAACTCATACTTCGCAAATGTTTAAGAGGTATATGTTGTTTTCATACAGCTGTAGATTTTGAGTTGAGGTATTTATTTAATGTTTGGCATGTAATTTTTTTTTTTTTTCAAGATTTTGAACTGTTAAATGTCAAAGTCAGCTTTTTTTTGTCATTTCTGCTGTACATACAAGATACATATAAGGAATTGAAATTACACAGTCTGTATCAATCTACAGATATATACAGTTGTGAACATTAGCTCAACATTAGCTCAACCTTAAAACATTCAAAGGATGCTTAAACTTAATCCAGTGGTGGTCAGGCTGAGACCAACACTTTATTTGGAGTGTTTTTTTCTTGTGTGGCACAAAACCGTTTAATATGTAGTTAAACTTTGTGGTCATTCGGCCTATATGCTGGCATGATTATTACCATACAGAAGTGCTTTATGTAACTGAACTGTTAAAAGGAGATGAGGGGCAAGTTATAAAAGATATTTTTTCTGCATTGTTGATTGTAATCATGAGTATATTTTACATTTCTAATACATGAAATAACAAATTGACATTACTTTGCTCCATCTTATTCATTTTACTTATTCAAATCACTTCTACTGCCTTTTGCTTTTATACCCTGTAAATTAATTTGTGCTAAATTCAGTTTAAATGGAAATAAGTGCTGCACACGTCAGATTGATAAAGATGTCACTCCAGTTTGTGAAAATATCAGTTTAATTCTAGGATGTGTGTGATGGCCAGGCTAAGCAGCTGGTGGGCCTGGCAGACCCTGTCCATCCCATGGCTCCATCCTTGCTCGTTGCTTTGTGATGTGTAGCATGAGATTATTGGTAGCTCTGTAAGTTGCAATTAATATGTCATGTTTCAAATATAAGACAATCCCTGATCCCCTTACAGAAAAAAACAGTGGTCCACATGTGAAATTCATGTGGTTCTTTTATTTGTTTTCTTGTTGTAAGGGTCTCTTCTAACCTAAGTAAATAGCACTGTATCTTTAAAAGAACACATTGTAAATGCTTAATCTCATATAAAACATGATAGTATCAAATACTTTTTTCTCAAATTAATAGTTAAATCTCCATCCAACCTCATTGCATTGTTTTTTTATATATATCTGGAAGAAATATACCACACATCGCCACCCCCAATCACGCACACACACGCGCACATTTGTGCCACACAACAGAGGACCGCAGTGATGACGCGTTGGCTGTAGGAGTTACAGTATACAAACGAAGTGGGAGCTCTTCGTTTTTCCTTCTCTCTGCAGCTGTGGTTAAAAATAGCTGCTCTGCGCCGCCGATACTTCACAGTATAATAATAATAATGGCACGGATGTCTGAACAAAATTTGTATTTTAGCTTTAAACATTCTGGACATCTTCAATCTTTACTATTAAGAGTCTTTGCAAAGTCAAAATATAAACTTTACACTGATTTGTTGATGTCAAGTTATAAAAGCGACCGCAATTACTGTAGTAGAAGTTGGCTCTCTAAAAGACTGACAGCATGCTTTCTGATTCCTGCTCCTAAACTTCTAAGACTATAAATCCGTTATTTCAAGAAGAAGGGGAAATGGTGGGGTGAGGTGGAGGGTGAAACCGATACTGCACCGTCCGTCTGGCCACCTCCGCCTGGACCAATCAGAGCCCGCTGAGGCTGCTCCGAAACTACGGCAAGTTCTGCTGCATGCTGCTGGCAGGAGAAAGAAATTTACTGCTCAAAGATAAATGAGAGTCGTTCCAGGTGAACTTGTCTGCAGAACGCAAGCGTTCATATTACACAAGAAAAGGCGTCCAAGACAAATAAGTTACTGTTTAATAAGTAGTCTATTAATAGTGGTCATGTGAAAGTAAACTGCAACAAAAAAGAAAAACTGGACTCGTAAAATATTCATTTGCAAAACTTTATTTTAAATATCAGCAGACGTTCAGCAAAGTAAAAATAGACTTATATTTTATAACTCAAAGCATTTTACACAAATAAAAGGTACAGAAGGGTAAACCCTTATATAAATAAAAAAAAAAAAAAAAAACAGATGCAGTCTGCTCCCTTTTCAGAGGTGTGTCACACAAAGTTAGCTGACTTTGTGTGGTTATTGCATAATTATTATTAGGCAAATATAATCATTGAAGCATTGCCTTGGAGCAGTTTCCTCTACTGTATAGCAGGGCATTATAAAGCAATGACTTGCTTTTCTGTTTTGTGTTGCAGTAAGAAGTGACTGTTTTAGTACAGTACAGCACGATATACAGAACTTCATTTCTATTCTAATTACGTGAATCTGTATGTCTTGCTTGCAAAAAGTAATGAAATATTACAGTGCAATGTCATAAAACTGCAGTTAAGTGATAGTACAACTACTTTGGGCCAGAGTGGGGTAAGTTGCATCTATTATCCTCTGTGTACACACAAGCTTATCATTTTCCTTTGGGGGTGAATACAGTTTTGTTTTGTTTTAAATTTCAACTTAAATTTATATAATTTCAGGTAGCAGCATGGTGTGTGGGTAAACACTCAGTTCACAAGCATATGGCTTTTTATTGTCCTCAGTTTTTCTTCACAAGCATTTTCAGTGAATGAACCTTTTCAAAAGGGCTCACTGTCAGGCAGATGATAACCTGAGGACGCAGAGGCACATTTATGGTTGCAGCGGTGTGATTGTCAGAATTTCCTGTTGTGCAGCTCCGCAACCTTCCGCAGTGAGTCTCTTTGGTTTGAGGTCAGCCTGGTTTTGCTGCTTACCTCCTGCCACTGAAGACCCCGGTGGCTGCTCACCACCTGAGAAACAGGATATAGTCACATGCAGAGGACAATGACAAGCCACATGCCAAATCATCGATGTGGGAAATATTTGTCAATAATTAACTAATAATGTTCTCACCATGTTGTTGATATCCACCACCACCTGGCTCGCTCTGTCCAGGTGAATGTTTAGGACAGTGATTTCCATCCAGGCGTTGTCTGTGTTCCTGCAGTCGTCCACGTAACCCTCAAGCACCTGAAATACAGGAATTCAGCAGCTGTACGTCGGACTGAAATAACTTATTCATGAAGGCTTATTTCTCTTTTTAAAGTATTCATTACTCATAAAATCAATGTAAACTCTAGATAGTGGTCAAACTCAGTGGAGGATGGTGGATTTTTGTTCCTCACAAAAGCAGATTGCTCCTGTAAAAGTCTTATTGACTAAGTTCTTACATGTCAGAGGAGTCTTGCGGTCTATTTACTGAACTGTACATCAACACAAACAATGGTTCTATGTTTCGTAATGCAATGTCATGGAACCAAAAGTAATCTAATAAGTTGATTTGATTCTTTTCTAAAGCAAAAATTTTCAAACTTAGAAATAAAGAGTGTATTTTGCATAACTTCTGCATTGCATTCACTTCAGCTTACTCAGTTTAAGCTTTGTTGCTAATGGTGCTAATGGTCTAAATCTGAAAAAATTTTATTGCTGCATTCCCATCTTCTTTAGTGCTTATTCTTGAACAATTTCTAATTAATTTAAATAAACTGATCACAGAAATGTATTTTTTATTAACTTTATTACTAGATGTTAACGTTTAATCTGCTTGCTGTACAGTTTATTAGACATATTTTTCTTTTGCATCCATTTATAACCTCAATTCCCCAAAAGTTGGGATGCTGTGTAAAATTTAAATAAAAACAGAAGGTAATGATTTGCTGAATCAGTATTAGCTCATTTCAAATTTCATGGCAGCAATTCATCTAAATAAGAAGTTAAAATAAGGGCAACAAAAGGCTGGACAAGTAAGTAGCACAAATCAAAAACAACTCGAGTATCATTTGACAAGTAACTTGGTTAATTGGCAACAAGTAAGAAACATAAGTGGGTATAAAAGGAGTGTTTCAGTGAGTTAGTCTCTCAGATGTAAAGATGGGAAGAGGTTCACAAATCTGCACCTAACTGTATCTAAAAATATTCCTCAGTGTAAAATTGTGAAAAAGTTGATGAGCCCACCGTCTGCACTGTAAATTACCATCAAAAGATTCAGAGGATCAAGAAGAATCTCTGCGTACAGAGGACAAGGTCAAAGGTCAAAACTGGACACTGGTTATCTTCAGGCCCTCAGGTGGCACTGCATTAAAAACAGGCCTGATTCTCTACTGGGAATTACTGCTTGGGCCCAGATACACTTCTTGAAATCAGTGTCTGAACACGGCTCACCATGTAATCCACAAACAAAAGTCAAAGCTCTATCATGAAAGAAGAAGCCACATGTGAACTTGATCCAGACATACTGTACCACCATCTCCTCTGGGCCAAAGCTCATTAAAAATGGTCAATCAGAATTTAAAATTATTTTTGGAAACCATGGACACCATGTCCTGCAGACTAAAGAGGGGAGGAACCGTCCAGCTTGTAACTGGACAGTTCAAAAGTCTGCATCGCTGATGGTATCGAGTTGCATTAGTGCCGATGGTGTGGGCAGCTTGTGGATCTGTGAACACTCCATCAATGTTTAAAAAAAAAAAAAAAAAGTGCATTTTAAATTTGCAGGTTTTTACAGACAACATGCACATTTTAGCAACACAGTGTGCAACTACATACTGCATTCATCAAAACAGCATGGCCTTGCAAGAGAAGAGAGTGGATGCTGAATTGGCCTGCCTGCAACTTCAGACCTTTCACAAACAAAGAATATCATGAAACAAAAAAATCTGGCAACAAGGACCCACGACTGTTGAGAAATAAAAATAAAAAAAAAATCTCACCAGAATGGGACAGATTCCTCTCTTAAAACTCCAGCAACTGCTCTCTTCACTTCCCAGACATTTGCAGACTGTTGTTAAATGAAGAGAGGATGCTCCACAATGGTAAACATCACCCTGTTTTTTTGTTTGTTTGTTTGTTTGTTTGTTTAGATGTGTTGCTGCAATTAAATTCAAAATGAGCTAATATTCTCACTAAAATAGCCCCAATGTCTCATCTTTTTTTGATTTTTGTATATGCAGCTGTATCTTTGTCAGGGTCAGGCATTGTTGGCTCTGAACACTGATCTAATCTGAAGTTGTGTGAGGTGAAATTTCCTTTTCTTTGTTGCTATTTTCATCGCCAAAACATGTGGTCTGGTTTTTAGATGTAAATGAATCATTTATGTAACATCTGAATCTATTCACAGGAAGTCCGGTTTCTAAATGTGCGTACAATGACTGAGATTTATAAAATCATATCGGGCATACAAATGCTTTTTTTTTATTTTGGAAAAGATCACAACTTTATTCTTTGTCTGGTTTTAATGTTGACGTGTAATTCTTGGACTTCACTGCTCACTACTTCTACAATGCAATGCTTTTAATGTTTTATGCAAAGCACTTAAAGTTGTCTTGTTATACATGTTAAACAAATAAACCTGCCTTGCCAACGTCTACCGCTTGTGGCGTTGAAACTACTCTGTAGAGGGAAACCAAAACACTTGACACACCTTTGTTCCTTCTGACAGTTTTGCATTTAGTGTTTCATACAGCTTCTTTCCCAGGCTTCGCTTCAGAGATGCTGGCAGGTGATCAGCAGAATCAACAGGCCCCTGAAGGTTAAAACAAATCACTTAATCATTTCACCGGTACAAAACAGTGGGAAAAACCCCATAAAGTAGCAAACACAAGCACTCACCCCAGGTAGAACAAAGATTCCTTGACTTTCATCCCAAACTGCCAAGTACTCCAAAACAGACCTCTCACTGTCTCGCCAGCTGAAAATCCGTCTTCATAGTATGAGATCATATAAAACTAAAACCTTTTTCAAACTCTGTGAGGTGAAGGGATGACCTACCGTGTAAGCACAAGGTCTAAATTCAGGTTTGGGCCAAGGTGGCTGAGTGCTCCTCGTCCTGTGATACCCGTCCTCCCTCCTGGGTTTCTAATGTTGAGAAGATTACTATCAAACATCAAGGTATGCTTCAAAGGTTACTGCACATGTTAGTTGATGCCTCATGTGCCTTATCTTGTGCCATACCTGAATTTATCTAAGACTTCTGGTTCTGATCTGAGGGGCGAAAGAACAGAAGAAAGGCAAACAGAGGAGGAAAAGTTGTAATTAGTGGACTCAGTAAAGATAATTAGCTCAACTGAAGATGTTAAAATAACACAAACTGAAAACTAGCATGAACAGTCAATGTGGATTAATTACCAGAAAAAAAATTAGAAAAAACCTTTTGAATTGTCTTAATTGCAAAAATAAAACCTATCACAATTTCATCATAACATACCCATCCACATGGTCACCACCATTTTCAGAGGCATAATAAGTTGGCATGTATGAGCTGAAACTGACCTTAAAAAAGAGAATAAAACAGAAAAACATAAAGGCCACCCGAATAGAAATATCATGGGCAATCTTTCTGTACAGGGATCTTCTGAGCTTGTTCATGTGAAGTACCTCCCAAGGTACTTTCTCCTCAGGCACAGGAAAGCGTATGAGTTTGCTGTTCGGGTAGTAAAACTGACGGGAGTTCACATGGAAACCCTTCTCCTTCTCAGAGGTTTTCCTCAACGAGTCGGGGGACTCATCTGTTGCTGTGAAGGCTGCTGAAAGGGGGAGCAAACAGAAAAGTTCATATGTTTCAAACTGGCTAGATATTTTAAAAGAAAAAAAGAAGACATATGTGAATGTAAAATTAATAATTGATAGGGAATTTGACTGCTTACTCAGTGATTGTGTCTCTTTTGCAGCAAAACCCTGAGATTTCAGACTGTCCATAATCCACTGCAGGGCTTTGGTTGACTGAATGACCTGATGAGACGACGTAAAGTGGGTCAACGCCTTGTAAAAAAGCTACTGAGACAATCATAAAGATGACCAGTTTTCCATTGTGGCCACATGAATTAAAAGTCAACAAATGCACAAGCACACAAAGAAGTGTGCCATCTCTTTTGTTTTCTATGTGTACTGATGCCACAATGTCGAATGTTAAACACAGGTGCGACATAAGTTACAAAGAAAAATCAGGTCACAACCTGCTCCTCTAGTCTGGCCAGTCTCTTCAGCACAGCGGCAGAGCTTGTTTCCTCTTCCCTCTCCAGCCGTTCAGTCATCGTGGTAACCCTCAGGAAACAAACAAGAACAATATGAGTATCTGTTTGAGGGGAACACCCACAGCTTTTATCAAATATTAAGCCAATACAACTATCTCCTGAAACCATTTTTATTATGAACTGGCAGGCATGTATGAGTCTTTTGTTCCTGATCATCCTGAAGGTAGAATATTTCCTTTAACACTGACATTACTCACCTAAGAGGCATCAAAACTGCAGGTTTGTTCATATGAAAAACACTTAATGTTGCATATCAATGAATTAAAATCCTGTATGTTTTTTTTGTAGATTAAAAGACTAATAATCTGATAAAAAAAAAAAAACTTTTATTAAACAAACACAACTTTCTATAAGCTTGTATTTAATCAGAATCACACCGTGGTTTCTCAAACATATAACAGGTGTGAAGAGGACAAAATTTCATAAGGGATTTTACTTTTGGGCTGTCTCCAGGATGTGCCTCTCCATGCTCTGGTTCTGCGCCTGCCGTGCAGACAGCAAGTATCTGTCTTTCATCAACGCCTCCCAAGACAACAGCTCCTCTTCCTCAATATGAGCGAGCTCATTCTCTGAAAAGCAGCATCACATGTTTTAGATCACTCTCCAACCTGAATCAGTGCCTGCACACCTGCACTGATGGAGACTTTCCCAAACAGACTAACTGGGAAAGAATCCAGGTTTTGAAAAATATGTACTGATGGAGTGAAATGGTGACAAAATTAAACCCACTCACTCAGCTTTTAATTAAAAGTAAACCTTCAAATTGTTGCTAAACTCTTCTCTCACATGATTCGACAAGTTGGTCCTTACTGAACTCTCTGTATCTGTTATGGGGTTTCCGCAGCACCATGCTCCTGATGAAGATGCACAGGTGACTTAGGATGATAAAAGGAGGCGGGGCAGCCGGACGACTGTGGTACTCCTTAATCAGTTCATATCTTTGAAACTTCCATATTCTGTCTGTGTTGTCCTGGACTTCCTGGAATGTAAAGCTGTGCAGATGTACAAAGAAAGAAGGAAAGAAACAACAAGGCTTCACCAGGGCACCAAAACAAACTTACAGTGAACAAATACTGAGGAGAGACCTTGCAGGTGCTGTGATGTTGCAGAAAACTCACTTGAAGATCGCTATGAGCAGGTTGAGCAACAGTATGTTGGCAAAGAGCAAATAAACACAAAGCATGATGATGGTGAGCCACTCGGGGAAGGCTGGTGTTTGATTTTCATTCAACACGGGACACTTAGGCTTCAGAGGATCTGTACCATTCATGCTGCATGAATTTATATCAAATACAGTATCTGTAGAAGACAATATATGGAGACTTGGTCATTAGCTGATGCGGAGGCAACACTATTATAGTTTACAGTTCCACTTACTGTCAATATTTGTAGGAAAATTCCCAAATATGATGAGGTACGGCTCATACACCGCCCCACGGACAATCCAGTCTAGTCGATTGTCATTGTGGATGAGAATTCCTTGTTTGGCCACACCATACGCCACCACCCAGATACTCAGGAGAAACATGAAGAAAAACATGTCCATCATCTGGAAGATGGACAGGCGTTAGTCTGGAACCAGAAGCATGCATAAAACAGACACACCTGCAAACATAGCCACCTAAACTTTTCAGACATATACTGGGAAACGTTATTATAGCTAAAGCTTCCTTAAAGGTACAGTATGTAAAACATCAAAGGTCAATGGCAGAAAAATGTGATATATAATTTAAAACTGTGTTTCTAATGATGTGTAATTGCTGCACCAGAATAGCTGTTATGTTTATTTTCTTAGAATGAGTCATTTATATCTACTAGCTGGGTGGTGCACACATGGAGGCTGCCATATTTGTTCCACCATTTTTACTAGTGTCCCTGAATAGACAAAACAATGTGTGTGAAGGAAGAACCCTCTGAACTTTAAAACAGCTGTACTAGCTTTGTTTAATGGGAGGTAGAGACTCTTTGGGATCAGTAATGCCTTAAAAGACATGAAAATTAGTTCCTCATAAGTACACCTGAGACCACTGGATCCACTCACCGATGAAAACATCTTAATCTCTGGGAGACTTTTGGCCACGAACAGCCACCATACATTCACAACAGTGCTTGGAATATGAAGTCATTTGAAAGAAAACGTCTTTCCTTTCAAATACCCATCTTTACTACTTGATGTCAGTAATTCTTACATACTGTACCTTTAAGAGTCTGACGGCACAATGTTTAAATCATCACATCTTGAGCAAATGTCACACTTTGCGCAGGAAAAATTAAGCATTAACCTTTTTGCTGCAGGTATAATCTCAATACAAGCGATACGATTACTGTACTGCACACAGAAACAGACTGTTGCAAATCAGGAATGGAACTGAAGTAAGATCCCATCTTTGACCGCTGACAGAATCTGTTGTGAAACCAGAAGCCAGCTATAACTTTGTCAAGTTTCTCTCAGAGCATCTTATACATGGAGGACCAGCAAGGTGGTAGAGTGAGGTATATTGTCCTCTGTTGTTACTCTCATCTTACATTAGGCAAGCACGCTTTATATCGATATATCTCTCACCATTCTTCTGACGATGATGATTTTTGGTCCCAGGGTTCGGCTGATAGTGAAGATGGCCATGAGACGGAGGCAGAAGACCACAAAGTCGATGCAAAGGATTATTTTACCCGCATAGAAGAGCTCAGTTGTCAGCCTGAAGTGGAAAAACTTGGTGAGACAAAGATAAAATCTAGCAGGAGGAGAGATTCTTACGACTGATGATTCCAAGACATGGAAAACTTACCTAAATGCAAGCCCTAACAGAAACAGAAGGATGGACAAAACATCTAAAATATTCCACAGGTCATTGATGTACATCCTGGCTTTTTTATGAAACCCAAAACCGTCAGGATCATAAAATATCTGAAATGAAAAGAAACAGATTTACACATGTAGTGACACAAACATTGCTAAAGGGGCTGCCATCTATCTAAGCTATTACTGTCCAGTAAGTAGCTTGCGGACAAACTTGCTCAACTTCAAACATTTTAACACTGACACAAATAAAAGAATTATACCAAATAAAATTTTATTCAGTCAGATCTCACAGATCGACTGATCTACCTTTTAATACATGTTCTGTTGTGTTAGCTGCAGTCTCTTACCTGTCTGGCCTCTTCACACACCAGCGAGAGCAGCCAGATGTAGAGCAACAGCTCGCCAGGAGAGGGCGTGGTCTGAAAGTCAATCATCAGCACCACAGCAAACAGAAAGAGGAAGGCAAAGTAAGATGCAATATTCCAGTAAAACTTGACCTGAGGAGAGCCATACAGGCTCATCATTCTGGACCAGCAACCCAGAGGCTTCATACACGGAATGCTGTGGACAGAAAGGAGATTGAGGTTTGAGAAATAATCTTTTACTGGTTATTTTGGGACACACAATTTGCAAGTTAGAAAATAACAAAAACCTAAAATGAAAAATAAAAAAATGAATAATACAAATTCAGTATTTGTCAGTATTTGACAGTGACCTGTTAGCAGAATAACTCCATGTTTTTCAGTCGTCCAGGTAATTGTTGTATGAAGCAGCAACAGTCTACTTACTGGCCAAGAGTATTTGTTTTAAGTGTGCTTCCTGTCACCGTCTCCACTGTCTTCATCTCCTCGCTCTTTTCATTTTCTCTATGAATGAGCTCATCGCGTCTAGGAAGAATGAAAACAACACTGTTGACCACCTCTTGCAAGAAAGTGCAACAAATACAGAAATGTTCAATAAACTCAGAAATTTCAGTCTGATGAAATAAAAATATTGCAAAATGAATCAAATCCATTTTTCAGTTTTAATGAAAACACTAGATTAGAAGCTCTGATCTGCACAAAGCAGATTTGAAGTGACCAGGGTATTTTGGTGTCTGATTAAAAACAAATGTGTGTTGGATAAGCAGCACTATATTGTCAAGTTTGGTCTCATTTTCCCCCTGAGACACCAGAACCTTCAGAGTTGTTGAAATTATCTTAATTTCTTTGGAAACATGTCAAAAATGATTGGCCTCTTCTTACGCTACTCCGTCCTATTTAAATTTTCATACAGTTTAACTCTCACACAGCAACATAGCTGATTTAGTTCTATTTCCCACATGCTGCATGTTAATAATTTTACAAAGGACTCGCCTGAAAACCAGAAAGCCGGTGTAGATCAGAGGGAAGAAGACCATGCAAATGAGCACTCTCCACACTGGGTTGTCCACTGAAAGCTCACCACACCAGATCTGAGTCAAAAGAGCCTGAAAGACGACATTATATCAAAATGTCAGCAGTGTTGTAAAGATTGGATGAAAATAGTAAACAATTTATGGTCATTCCTGCAGTTCTCAAATGTTTAATGCCGATAGTTTTTCTCAGTGAAATTTTGCCTCCACACATACCATTGTAAGGCAAACTTTAATACTCAACATTTGAGGACTCTTGAATAATAAATCCAAGAAAAAAAAGAAAAAAATTTGGCTCCACCTGAACACCTGATAGGGCCACAAAACATTTATTATCAGCCTCCAGTGCCAGCCGCAGGCATGTGGTTTTGCCCCAAAAGTCTGATACACGAACCAGCAGCTTCTGAGCGCGCTCCTCATCACTACTGTGGCACTCGTTGAACACACCTGAGACAGATAAATGCAGGGATGAATACAAACTCTACCAGTGAAGCCTCTCTTCATGACTAAATCTTACCAATTGCATGTTTCTCATAATGACCAGCGAGCTCGAGCATGTCCTGCGCCTCATCTGCATCGCTTCCTTCTTCTGCCATTTTCTTCAGGATCTTACTGGCAGCTAGAGCAGCGGACATGCAGTCTCTACACTGTGCACACACAGTTGCAATGAGATGCAAGGTCATATTACACACATCTCACAAATGCTGTTTTTAGATTTTGTCGGTCCAAGTGTTTGAACCACCTGCTCCCAGGAAATTTCAGCCAACTGCTTGTTGTTCTGGACCACAGCCCAAAGGAAAAGGTCTCTGCCTGCATCCCTCTGTGTCTCAGTACGGGCCTGCCTGAGTGGGGCATGAGAAGCTGCCTCACACTTAGAAAGCTGAGGGAAGAATGGAGGAGTGTGTTGAATTTATCATCTTTTATATCAGTAGAGGCACAGAGCCGTTAAAGATGAATCCAAACATTTCCTAACAAATTTTTGAATGGAAATTTACACTCACCAGCCACTTTATTAGGTCCACTTTACCAGTCATGGGTTGGACCCCTTTTGCCTTAAAAACTGCTTTTATTCTTCATGGCTCAACAAGTTATAGGAAGCACTCCTTAGATTTTGGTTCATATTGACATGATAGCATCACACAGTTGCTGCAAATTTGTCAGCTGCACATCCATGATGAGAGTCCTTTGTTCCACTACCTCCTAAAGGTGCTCTATGGGCTTGAGATCTAGTGTATGTGGAGGCCACTGAGTACAGTGGACTCACTGCCATGTTCAAGAAACCAGTTGGAGATGATCAAATCATCTCCAACTGGTCAGCATTATACTGCTGGAAGAAGCCATCAGAAAATGGTACAAAGTGGTCATAAAGGGATGGACATAGTCAGCAGAAATATTCAGGTAGGCTGTGGTGCAAAATGATGCCGGTAAGAGGCTCAACGTGTACCGATAAAATTTGCCTCACACCATCACAGCACCTGTATCAGCCTGAACCATTGAAACCAGGAAGGATGGATCCATGCTTCCATGTTGTTTATGCCATAGCCTGATCCTAGAAGCTGGACATTGCAGCTGAAACTGAGACTCATCAGATCAGACAACGTTTTACAATCTTCTACAGCAACGGCAGTTTTGGTTGATCTGTGTGAATTGTGGCCTTAGTTTCCTGTTATAAGCTAAAAAATTTTTTTTTTAAAAAGCATGCCTTAGAAAAGCCGCAGTGCAGATTATTAATAGCTGTAACCCATTTGCTTGAAGGTTGTTGTGTGTACAGTGATGGTGTTTTTTATTCATATCTTGGTTGGTTGTAAAGAGGTTATTTGTGTCATGTTGTCTTTTATCATCCCTGGCCACTATTCCCAACCATAACCCTCTAATATCTGACATCATCAAACCAGTTTTATTCAGATAACTGCTGCTCTTTGGATATTTTATTCTCATCAGACCATTCTCTGTTATGGTAGTGAGTTAAAATCCCAGCAGTTTCTGGGAAACTCAGATCAACAACCCTGTCATGGTCAAAGTAATTTAATCCCACTTTGGTTCCAGTGCTTGTTTTAAACATCAGTCTTGGCCATGTTTACATATCTAAATGCAATGTAACTATAATTTGTCTTAACAAGCAACTGGACAGGTGTACCTATTAAAGTGGCAACTTTGAGTTATTAATGAAAACAAAGGTATTTTTACCAACAAATAATTACAGAAATTCCCAGTTTTTGTTAGTCTTTTAAAAAAATCAATAAATAAGAATATACTCACTGTCACGGATGTGTCATCCATTGACATGCTGAAGTTGATCTGCGTGGTGGAGGGATGATAGATGGGGTTGGTGAATTTGCCCAACAGGTGGCGGACCTCATCAGAGACATGAGTCAAGGAGATGGTTTCGCCTTTCCCCGTGTGAGCCCGAGCTCTGATGCCCAACCTTCGCTTCCTGCTGGAACGAGCACCGTGGACCCGCTTGGCCAGCTTGCGCAGAAAGAAGCAGCTGGGCAGCTGCTTGTAGAGTGCACATAGTGTTTCCTCATCCTTCAGGAAATCCCTCAGACTCACACCGTTCTCAAGCAGCAGGCTCACAAACTGAGGCTTGTTTCCAACCAGTGCTGAGAACATGGCCCAGTGGAGGTCACTGGACTAGAGCAGGAAAATGAGGCTCTTCTTATTCAGGGCAAGACAGACAAAGTTTATAACATACTGACACAGTTTTTCCTTTATCCCCTTATATCATAAAGCCTTTATGAGGCTTTTTTTAATCATCTTGAGATGGTGCTGCCACCTGCTTATCTGACTGCCGTCACTTTTGTTCTTCTACGTACATGTCCAGGCAGCACAAAGGTTTTCTGTTAGAGTGCAGAATGTGTAGGCTGCTAGCAAAACAGTAAAATAGCACCCCTTTTCAATTTTAAGGTTTTTTTCTTTTTTTGTCTTTTTTTTAAAAAACATATTTCATTGATATTTATGTTGCAAAAAAAGAAAGCAAAGAATGAAAAAAGTTAGTTGCAGTTTTATTGCCTCCATTAACTGAAAGGACAGGTAGCAGGCGGGTGCTGCTAATCAGATGCAATGCACTTAAGCATACTGTAGATCATGTTTGGTAGAGGGTTTTTTAAGCAACTTCCTAACTACATGTATTTTAAATCCATCATTCTACAGTAAGGACAGCTTTCTGTCTTTCCAAGAATGGAAATCATTAAAGGTGCATTGCGCAAATTCAAATGTTAAATACTATTTTTTATTTCCTCCACAACTGCCTGATGTGTAGAATAAACTGATCTCTCTACACTGCAATTGTTTACTGTTTCTGCTTGCTCAATGCAAGAGTTTTGGGATATGAATCCTCAAAGGGGTGTGGGGGAGACGAGCTACGTGTTCTCGTTTGTCTGGCTGCGCTGCAGCCGGTGTTGTATTCTGCCTCCATTAGTGCATGTCAAGACAACACCGATGACTGCTTCTAAAAGATGGAGAACAGGTGCCTCTCAAACCCCAACTCAGACTTCAGTAAGACAAATAAGAAAAGTTTTGCCTTGTGAGACGAAGAGAGACAAAGTCTGACCAGCCAGAGTAAGACAGGAGTAAACAACCGAGCAGCTTTTTGTTTTTTTGTTTGTTTGTTTGGGTTTTTTTTTTTTTTTTTTCTCTTTTTTACTTGTCCTGTTCAGCATCGAAGCAAGCAGAATGGAAATCTGATTGCTTTATTCTGTTGAACAGTTTTGCTTTATCAAGCGGAGCTTTATGAATATAAGGCTCCACTTGATATCATGTTTATTCATTTTATTTCTTTATTTAAACATTTGTCTATTACACCATTCCATTTCATACTGCTGGGCCTGACAAGGGAGAGATGAAAGTTAACAGAGGTAATGATAGAAAGTGAAACAGAGAGAGAGGAGTAAGGAAGAGGAAGAGAGAGAGGAGAGAAAACATGAATCCACTTACACAGTTCACTGGTACATCTGTACCGCGATCCCTAAACAACCAAGGTCTCTGTTGGAAAACAAAACAAGCAATCCCCTACAGGAGGACCTGCAGGTGGCTTAAATATCCTCAGATCATACAAACACACACAAACACACGCAGAACTACGCAGAGAAGAGGTACAACCTAGTCAGCACAATGGGAAGTAGAGAAGAGGTACAACCTAGTCATCGCAATGGGAAGTAGAGAAGAGGTACAACCTAGTCATCGCAATGGGAAGTAGTGTCTCAGTGCAACATCATAATAAAGGGTGCTCCATGGTGATACAGTCATGCAGATGCAGCCTCGTCTCCGCAAGGAGAAGGAAGCCCGCAAGGCTCACGACCCAGGCCCCCAGCAGCCACCCGAGGCCCAGATCCCAGCTACCCCCCCCAAAGAGCGGACATGCATCCCCCGAAGGGCGGCAAAGGCGGCCCCAGCCGGAGCCCCCCGCAGTCTAGGCCCAGGCCCCAGCGGACCAAGACCAGCAGCTGCCGACCCCACCGGGTGCCGGGCGCCCCGGGCGGAGACAGCGCCGGGCCCGGGCCCAGCGCCCGGAGCAGCCATCCCCCCGGACCCGGGCGGCCCAACCGAAACCCAGGAGGACCGGACCCCCCAACCGCCCCCCAGGCAGGCCAGCCCCCACCCCAAGTCCCTGCCCCATCACCCACACCGGCGCCACCACCTCTACCACCCCCTACCCCCCACCCGCTCGCACACACCTCCCCACACACCTACCCCAACACTACTAAAGAATACCGTCACCGCCCCCACTCGAGCCGGCCCCAAACATCAATACCGCAAGAGCAACCACACACAGGATACAGACCCCCTCGCCCGCCCCGCACAAAAAGCTCCGGAAGCCACAAACAAAACCGCACCCCCCACCAAAGCGCCCGGCCCCCAACCAACCCGCAGCCACACCGCACCACCCACACCAGATGCCCGCACAATACCGAATACGAACCTCCGCCCACACCGCCCAGCCCTACCCAACACCTCCATCCCCCCACACACATACACCCACCCCCCCCTCCACCTACATACCCACCTCACCCTCTCTCCCCCCCCACTCTCCTCCCTCTACCTCCCACCTCCCCCCCTCCTCTACCCTCTCACACCATCACTCCCCCCCTAACTCCCACCCCTCCCCCCCCCCCCCCCCCCACCTCCCTATACCCCCATACCCCAAACATCCCCCTTTCTTCCACCCCCCCATCCCTCTACCTATCACCTCCCCCCTTCCTTCCTTCAGCCCCTCATCCATCCCTAATAACACCACCTCCACTCCTTCCTCCATCCCCCCTTCCCTCCAACCCTTACCCACATCTCCTCCCTCTTCCCCCAGTTCCTCCCTCCCCATTTCCTCTTTCACCTCTCTTCTTATTCTCACATACCCACCCCCTTCCCATCCCTCTCCTCCTTCCCCGGCCCACCCAGCCCCCAACCGTTCCCCCCCCCACCCCCCCTCCCCCCCCCCCCCGCCGCTCCCCGCCCCCCCCCATCCCCCTTACCCTGCCTGTGCCCTTCCCCCCCCCCCCGCCCCCCTGCCCTTCCCTTCCCCCCCCCCCCCTCTTTATTTTTTTTCAGTCTCGTGCCAGCTCCGGGGGCCGCCCCCCCGCCCCCCCCCCCCCCCCCCCATCTTTATTTTTCCCCCCCCCCCCCCCCCCCCCCCCCCCCCCCCCCCCCCCCCTTGGTTTTTTATTGGAGGGAGCTCCGATCCACTCTGGGAATAAAATGGGACCTACAGTTGGCTTTCTTCTCACTAACAAGGTAAATGTGATGTATGACAGAAATAAGGATGCATAATATTGCAGTGCTAAGGTTTTAGCATGTACATGGGACAATATGGCAGCCATATGACTGTTCCCAAGGAAGAGATACACTCTGGCCACTTGCTACATTTAGTTGATAGGGTAATTTCATAGGTAATCGTGGTCTCAGCCTATGAATTTGGATATTTGATCTACAAGCCAGTGTTAGCCTGTTGTTAGCATGCAGTTAATCACTTTACTCAACGATCAAACAATTTGCAGATTTATAACTTCATTACTTCAGTAGATATCATGACTCTAACTCTGGGCTCAGACTGATTGTAATGTGGGTTAAACTAAAGACCAATGCAGTTGAAGCAGCTCATGCATGTGCACAACATTAGTGTCACTTCCACTTGTCACCAGAAGGGGCATGCTTCTGGAAAAAAAGCTGGAACTTGCGTTGTACTCCCTTACTGCCCCCCCCTCCCCTTTCTCCCCCCCCCCCTCCCCCTTTTTCCCCCCCCTTTTTCCCCCCTTTTCTCCCACCTCCTCCCTACCTCTTAAATCCTTTTTATCCTCTCCCTCCCCTTTCTCCCTCCCCCCCCCCTCCCCCCCCCCCCCCAGCTCTGACCATGCAATGTTCAGAGAAAATGCAGAAAAACCAAGAGTTGCATTTCAGACTATACAGCAGTGGTCACCAACCCGGGGTCCCCAAAGAACACAGAAGGTTATGCAAGGCTTTAACTTTACGGAGCCTGTGTGGTTGTTAAAATCAAGGACATGTGTCCCCTTATCTTTTATCAATTTGATGTTTTTTTCATGTGGAAGTGGTGCTTTGGGAGCCTAAAAACACTATGGTCCTGATTTACCAAGATCTCAAATACAGAGCGCAAATTTGTTATCAGCACAAATTGATAGTGTGGAGTTCTCTCCGGGTACTCCGGCATCCTCCCATTGTCAAAAGACATGCATGTTAGGTTAATTGGTTATTCTAAATAGGCTATATGCACGGTTCCACTACTTCATGAACTTCAGACAGCACTTTTGCTTCCTGTCTTTTATTATTGGACAAACTGATTTTTCCAGGTATGCTTGGCCTTGTGTCTGAGGTCAGACACACCTGGATTAATCAGTTTGTCCAATAATGAAAGACAGGAAGCAAAGGTGCTGTCTGAAGTTCAGAAAGTAGTGGAACCGTGCATATAGCCCATTGCCCTTAGGAGTGAATCTGAGTGTGCGGTTGTCTGTCTCTGTGTTGGCCCTGCAACAGACTGGCAACCTGTCCAGGGTGTACCCCGCCTCTCGCCTGATAATAGCTGGGATAGGCTCCAGCAACCCCCGTGACCCTGAGCTGGATAAGCGGTACAGAAAATGAATTAATTAAATGGCTTAATTAATCAAACTTAATGTGTTGCCCTAAAAGCTCATGAGAAATGATTTAGACCCATTGCTGCATGTCTGCAGTGTCACAATCTTGCATGCTGTGCTGTTTCTGAGCTTAGGTGGGGCTGAGCAGATTAGATCCAGGGCTGAGTCTGGCCTGCTGATTAACATCACCTGCTTTCAATCAAGACCTCATCAGCTGCCTACTTAAGGGCCTGCAGGCGCAGCCAGACTTTGCCAGATTGTCTCATTGCCTAGTGGGCATCGGGCCTTTTTTTTCTTCTTCTTCTCTCTTCTCTTCTCTTCTCCCCCCCCCCCCCCCCCCCTCCCTCCTCCTCCTCCTCCTCCTCCTCCTCCTCCTCCTCCTGTTCAGCTGTTTAACTCTGTTATTGTGCTCCTAGTGCTGCAATATAATCCCTTTCCCTATTGGAATCCAACAGACAACACAAACCTGCCTCCCCCATTCCCGGATCCATTGCCTGCCTGCCCGCCCCTCTGCCAGCTCCAGACATTTACTTACAGCCAGCAACCTTCACTCCCCCTCAGCCTTGGATATCCACTGGAATATAATAAGACCTCCCACTCTCACATTTGACTGGATCACCACATTAAACATCTCCCTCTCCCCCCAGAGCTTCTGTGTTCACCGGATTATTTCCTCCACACTCATTTCCAATAAATCTGTGATTTCTGAAAATCCTGGTACCTGGCTGGCATCTGCATTTGGGGCCCTTTTTGCTTGACTGCTAAGCTCAGCTGTGACAGCACAATCTGGCCAAAGAGAAAATGGACCCAGCAGATGCTTGGAAATCAGCCTTGGCCAAACAGGGAGTCATACTTGGGGAGCATGTTAAAGCACTACGCTCTCTGGATGAACAGCAGGTTTCTACTAACCAACGGCTGGATCAGGTATGCAGTATGCTGCAAAACAGTCATTAACACTTGGCTGCTGGCCCTTCGAGTGGCCCACCTTCAGACACCCTACCTGCCCCTTCAGCCAGTTGCAATATTGTACTGTAAACGAACGGTTCAGAGATGCCACCTCTCCCACTCCAGACCATTACGCTGGTGATCCCCAGAAATGTACTGGATTTCTACTTCAGTGCTCTTTGGCTACCAGTAGTTTCCCCACGTTCTTCCCACTGATGCTTCTAAGACCTCCTACATTGGGCTTTTGAGAGATCGAGCACTTGATTGGGCATTGGCCTTCTTTCATTTCAATACCCTTAGATTTCTATCCCTTCGCATCATTCTTAAAGGAGTTCAAAACAGCTTTTAATCACTCACTTCATGAGTTACTGAATTCATAATAGAATTTTGGCCGCTGAGATGGGATGGCCATCCAAACTCCTCAAATGAGTTCTCATGAACGCATGAAATGATCCAATGAAAGACCAGCTGGCATCTAGAGATGAACAATCTTTTTGGGGCTCTTGTTACTTTGGCCATACGCATTGTACTTGCTGTACATGTACAGTTACATCGTTTACATTGACTATTTGCACTATTAGCGATCAGGACCACTGCACTGTTACATTGTCAAACTTTACTGTTACATGCTACAGTTACATTGTTTACAATGTCATTGCACTGTAATATTTGCACTACTTCCTACATTAGGATTGCAATACCATTCACATTGTCTACTGTCAACCCATTTGTAAATTTAATCTTCAGTATTTAAACTTAGGTTTCATGTGAAGATTTCTAGGCTATCCGAGTGGATTCCTATATTTTTATCTTACAGTTTATTATATCCTATGCACCGTGGGTTTGAGAGGACTGTAATTTCTTTTGTGTTGTGTGGCTAACATGTGGCACATTTGACAATGTTGATTGACTTGACAACCGGCTAGCAGAGCGCAGGAGAGAGAAAAACGCATGTCCTAATCACCCACCTCCATGACAACCACTCCGTGATTTTCCTTCAACCCCTGGTCCCAGTGCTATGCCTGCCACCTCAGAGGAACCACCTGAACCCATGCAGCTGGGATGGACCCCGCTTAGTCCTGAGGAACGACTTTGCTGCATAAAAGCTATTGAGCGCATCCTCTGTAGTTCAAAGAAACACTTCATTGCCACTTGTCCTGTGCGACCAAAAGACAGAGCCCTCTAGTAGAGGCAGAAATCCTCCACGTCTAACCCTTCCTGTCACCATTCAGCTGGGCAGCACAGCTTGGGAGCTTTTGGCTTTAGTTGACTCTGGTGTGTCTGACCTCAGTAACTGGCCAGACACACCTGGATTAATCAGTTTGCCCAATAATGACAGACAGGAAACATAGGAGCACTACTAAGTTCAGGAAGTAGTGGAGTCGTGCATATAGCCCATTGGCTCCTGTAACTGGATCTGGGCTTGTTAAGCAGCCACAAGACCTGGGTATCTTGCTGTTATTAGATGATCCATGAACTGTTTTGTGTACATTTGTAGACTCAAATGTGGGCCATCTGTCTGAAAGCTAAAACGTTCTTCCGGACATTAACCCCAAGCACAGCAGCAAATCTGCAACAGAATGCCTAAGAAGAAGGACCACTTTCATATCTTCTGGGGTTGCCCATTAATTCATCCCTACTGGTTAAAGGTGGTTAAAGAGATAAGAACAATCCTTGGCTTTGATATCGAACATAACTTTCAAACTATATATTTATGTAATCTACCAAATGATCTCAGCTATAGGGATAAGTATCTTTTGAAGATACTTCTGGTAGCTGGGAAAAAATCAATAACTAAGAAATGGCTTGAAAGGGATCCCCCGACACTGAAAGAATGGTCTGCCACCGTAGAGCAAATATGTGACATGGAAATGCTCACCTTCTCTCTAAGATTGAACAGTAATAAGGCCCAAAAATATTGGTCAAAATGGTTAACATATACAAATGCTAAAGTGAAATGATAACCCGTTGCTACATTAATGTCCCTTTTGTAATGTATGTGTATTTATGTAGTGTATATGTGCCTGTACATGTGTGTTTGTATGCACAGGTATATGCATGTACAATATATGTTAATGTACATGTATGTTTACGGGTATGTGTGTGTATGTATGCGTGTATATATGTACGCATGTATGCATATATGTGTGTGTAGGTATATATATGGATAGACATATTTTTTCCTCTCTCTTCCCTCTCACTCTGCAATCCACTATTGCCTCCTCCTTTCGGTGACCTACTTGTTCTGTTCCATGTACTACTTAGTCATGTTTGTCTTTTTGCAAGATTAAGAAAAAACCCCAATAAAAATAAAGTTTAAAAAAAAAAAAAAGAATGCCTAAGAAGAAAATATCAAGCTGTTGCAATGTCCCAAGGACTACGATCACACTGGAATGTTACAGAAAGAATTTAAATATCCTTAAACCAACTAAAGCAACATTTTGAAGAACCATGGGTCAAAATTCCTCCTTAGTAATGTCTGAGACTGGTAACATCATGCAGAAAACCACCCCACCCACCAAAATTTGGTTGAAAAGACGTTGAAAAGACATGTCCATCCATTGAAAACGTGGAAACAACGTTTGGATTTGGTTGAAAAGTGAAAGGTGAAAAGCCATCTTTCAATTATACGTTGAAAAGACATCTTTTGACATTTTTGGGGCTAAATTTGGACCAAATCAGACGGTCCAAACTCAGCCCCATTTTCAACTTCTATTTTTAGGCTTAAATATGGCTATGTCGGACCGACCAGATTTAGCCCAAAAAACAATGTTGAAATGACGTTTTGTGTTTGGTGGGACAGCTTTACGTTGCTGCAACTGGTGGTTTAACTTGTGATTTAATTATGAAGAACTTGCTTTTCCCACATACTGTTTCTGCATTTTGGCCCAAGATTTTAGCTTAATTTTTCTTGAATAATGACGGTCATGATCTGTAAGTTTTGTTTTAGTTTCTATTAGTTTTTTTTGTTTTTAAATTTCATATCTTGCATGTTTTTTAGTTTTTAGTCATGCTTACAGTCAGATTGGATATTTTGTTTGATTTACTTTGTTCTGTTTGTCTGTTTCCTTCTCTTTAGTCCAGTTTGTATTGTTAGTCTTGCTTCTTGTTTTTATCATTTATTTTTATATTGTGACCTAATATGCAGAACCTTAGAACTCAAAAAGGGTGTACTTACTTTTTCACTAGACTGTGTGTTTTTTGCCACACTGAGCAAAGTACAATGAATGTGGATGGATTAAAGTGGAGCTATGTACAAGAAACTAATCTACCTTCCACTGGGACTCTTCTGTGAAGATCTCCGACTCAGCTATGTCCACCCGATTCCAGGCAATAGCCAGCTCCAGCTGCCTCTTCCAGCTCTCCATTCCCAGTGTCTCACTGCTCCGTGAAGCTGAGTGGAGGATTTACAGCAGTAAGCAAATGTCTTTACATCTAATTAAAAAAAAAACTGATGATGGAACAATTAACAATTTGAGAAGAGAAAGATTTTATTCATAAATAAAGATATGGTATGAGTAGAGGAGACAGTGCATGTCTGAATATGGATTTTAATTAATCAATAAAGCTCAGTGATGGACATTATGGGAAAAGCAGTTTAGCTTGAATGATGATTCATCATTTTAACATGGAGTGAATGTCCTGTGTGATAAATTCACACTTTGCTTTAGTGCACTTTTATTTCACCATTCATATGCACACAATGCATTAAACTTGGTCTAGAAGGGTTTTAATGAGGCAGAATAAGTTTGGAGGAAGCGCAGCATGTTTCTAAGTAGATCAAGTGTTGCTATCCATGTCTTGCTGTAATGATCATTGTCCATTAATGTCAGAAATATCAAATCTGGTCTTCAATCTTTGCACATTTGACACCACACTCCATTAATTTAGTTTTCTGAGAGGCAACATAATACTTCTAAATGCTGGTTTTGCCCTGAGCCTTCCTGTTTTTAGACCAAATACCATGTTGTTCATCTCTCTGGCAGTCGGTCCAGTCAGGCATCGATAGTCACCTTTGAGTAGTGCTTGAAGAATGGCCACATCCACATCCCCCTGACTGTCCTCGCTTACTCTGAATATTGTCAGCAAATGAGACATCCTGATGATATCCTGAATCTGGAAAAGAAAGTAAAAATAGGGCCACTTTGATAAAGAGTCGACAAAACTCTATTCAGGGTTTTGTTTTTCCTTAAAGCCACAAAGATTTGGGGGAGTAAAGCATTTAAACTGAGCCCATTTGAGGCTATTTCTCTGGATATTTAATGCTGAAAAGGCTATTTTGAATCCATTTGCTGGAAATGGCTGAAATACTGTAGTTTCTGCTAAAAGGATAAACTGCCAGGAACAAGATGGAGAGGAGGTTTTTTTTTTTCTCAGTTCTGCTGATTGATTTGGAAGACTAGGAAATATGCCCAAAAAAAAGTCTAGCTGGATGTTGAGTAAATTAAACAAGAACAGGATCCTGGAGGTAATATACTGAAATATAGCAGTCTTTTGTAGTCCCCATGCTTAATGCACAGCATTATTCCAATATTAACCTAATTTAGACCTTCCTCTTTATAAGACAATATTTGTAACTAATACTATAAATAGAATTTTTTTAATTTTAATCCATAAGAGGTTAAATATGGGATAACCCAGTTAAACGATGTGTAGTATTAGTAGTATTTACATGGTGTAGACACATATGTACCTTAATAATACATTTATTTTATTTAATCTATTATGAACCATTTACAATTTCAAAAATAAATGTCTATTTGATGCACTGTATCAGTATACGATTTCCAAACGGAATTTCCATTGTATGTGGGAAAATAACAGTTTTACTTGATGCATGCTTTCATTTCCACTGCAGCTAGATTTACTAATTATTACTTACTTTGGGTTTCTTATTCAGTAGTACTTGTTTTGGACTTGATTTCATTGACCAAGTAATTGTTTCAGGCATAAAACAAGCAAGTAGTAGTGGTAGTAGTACTGTAGTAGTGTGAAGTAATGCAGGTACGACATTTTAAATGGACTGTGTTTCTTGAGAATGACTGGTATATGCATCCTACGTAGGACTGCAATCAGGACAATGTGAATATTCACATTAAATATTATTAGAATATGAGATAGAACTGTGGACTGGTTGCTATTAATCTCCAACTCAAAATATTTGAGTTGGGCTTTATCACTTTCTTGTCTTGAGCTCACTAACTGGAAGCATGAAGGGTAATGTTATAGTTAGTAGGCTTTTCAAGGAATTAAGCAGAGGTCACACAATAAAGCAGTTTTCTAGGTAATTTACTTGTCATAAATTTGTCAATCTGAATAGCTAACATTTCTGAAAATAAAGGACAAATATATTTTTCTTATGTGAATTCACACTATTATTCTTCAAGTTTTACGGATTCACTTTTCACATGCTGTCCATGGTCTTGAAATATCAAACAAAGCGGAAATAAACTGAAGAGATGGTCTAAAGCATCCTTTTAGATTAAATTTAAGAGATAGAAAAAGCCTTTTTACACTGTATTGCCAAAAATATTTGTTCACTCTTCGAGATTATGGGAATCAGGTGTTCCAATCACTTCTATGGACACAGGTGTATTAAATGAAGCAGCTAGGCATGCAGACTGTTTTTACAAACATTTGTGAAAAAATGGGTCGCTCTCAGGAGCTCAGTGAATTCCAGCATAGAACTGTGATAGGATCTCACCTGTGCAACAAATCCAGTCATTAAATTTCCTCGCTCCTAAATATTCCACAGTCAACTGTCAGCTGTATTATAAGAAAATGGAGGTGCTTGGGAACAACAGCAACTCAGCCATGAAGTGACAGGCCATGTAAACTGACAGCGGGGTCAGCGTATGCTGAAGCGCATATTGCAAAGAGGTTGCCAACTTTCTGTAGAGTCAATCACTACAGACCTCCTAACTTCATGTTGCCTTCAGATCAGCTCAAGAACTGTGTACAGAGAACTTCATGGAATGGGTTTCCACGGTGGAGCAGCTGCATCCAAGCCTTACATCACCAAGTGCAATGCAAAGCGTAGGATGCAGTGGTGTAAAGCACGCTGCCACTGGACTCAAGAGAGCAGTGGAAGCATTCTCTGGAATGACGAATGGCTTTTTGTCTATCTGGTAATCTGATGGACGAGTCTGGGTTTGGCGGTTGCCAGGAGAACGGTACTTGTCTGACTGCACTGTGCCAAGTGTAAAGTTTGGTGGAAGAGGGGATTATGGTGTGGGGTTGTTTTTCAGACGCTGGGCTTGGCCCCTTAGTTCAAGTGAAAGGAACTCTGAATGCTTCAGCATACCAAGACATTTTGGACAATTTCATGCTCCCAACTTTGTGAGAACAGTTTGGAGCTGACCCCTTCTTCTTCCAACATGACTGTGCATCAGTGCTCAAAGTAAGGTCCATAAAGACATGGATGGCAGAGTCTGGTGTGCATGAACTTGACTGGCCTGCACAGAGTCCTGACCTCAACCTGATAGAACACCTCTGGGATGAATTAATGTGGAGACTGAGAGCCAGGCTTTCTGGTCCAATATCAGTGTAACCTCACAAATGCACTTCTGGAAGAATGGTCCAAAATTTCCATAAATACTGTACACTCCTAAACCTTGTGGACAGCCTTCCCAGAAGAGTTGTTCTCGCTGCAAAGGGTGGACCAACATAATGTTGAACCCTGTGGATTAGGAATGGGATGTCACTTAAATGCATAAGTTTCTTTCAACAGTTTTTACAATATTTGATGAAATTGGGTTCACTACCCCATACGCTATAATTAATTAAAAACTTTAAATATATAAATATTATCGTACATCAGCTGTGAAAGTAATGGAGCTAAAAAAAAACATCCGCCAATTATCTCTGCATTCCTTACATTTCTAATTTGTCTGCTGGCTTTTCACCTTTACTGCCGTAGTAAGAGTGATTGCCGGAAGTGGCTCACGAACGTTGTGCTGTGGCCAGGGGAGGGAGCTTGAATCTAGCAGGTTGGTCTTGCGCATGCGCATTATTCAAGGAACTTGCTAACAGTCTCTGCTTTCTGAAATGTCTAAAACATCTTCTATAGCACCTTTGAGCTCATAGATGAGCAAATACTTTTGGCAATATAGTGTATGTCTCAAATGTGGGCTCAATCAAGATTCAGGTAACTAATTATAGGCTTGGGTGAAGTGCTTCTTTCATGGAGATCTCATGTTGTGAACTGGTGCTACAGTATGATACAGAGCTGCAAGTCCAGTTTATGTGTTATGTTTGTTAGACAATTAATGAGCTCCTCCTGTGTTACTAAACCCTGTCAGGTCTGCCTGTTTGCAACCTTGTACTGATTTCTACAGCTTTTAATAGATTATGTTGGTCGTAACTGAAACAATCCATTCACATCTGTGCTATTACGTTTTCACACGAACAACATACAGTATCTTCTGCTGAACTGGTCACCTTTATCTGTACTGTTTTTTGTTTAGTTTTTTTTTAGAATTCAGAATCAAACTTTCTGCATAAAATTTCTGATATTCTTCGATTTTTCTGCTGGAGGTTGTTCAATATTCACAGAATCGTTGAAAAGTAAATCAGGGAAATGAAGACGAGTGTTAATGTCACACAGATGAAGAGTGTAAACATGAAACAGCAGTGAACTGATATACAACCGTCAGGAAAGGTTTAGTGGTACAATGAGATTTTGTACAGCCTGAAATATTCAAAAATGCTCCTAGTATTAATGAAAGTTATTTTCAGTTAGTTCACAGCTGGGTTGAGAACTATATTAGATGGATTTCTAAAATTATTCAAGGTTATGCAGAGTAAATTTCAATGATCTTCCTTGGGCATCACCTTTAGGTCAAGTTTCAAGTTTTCCCTTACTCAATAAATTATCTCAACATATAAAGTATAAGACATGATGGTGGCGGTGTGTGGGGAGGGGGGAGAGTGTCTAATTGTTGGATTCATGGATTTGTTCACAAACCTTTTTGGTCCATTCAATAATCTTAAGGTCTGGGAAAGTTTCGTACTCTTGTCCAAAAAACTTTTTCATCAGCTGGTGGATGAGGGCGATAGAGACACTGCTGACTGACAGTCCAGACACCTGAGCAATTACATCTGCTATCCTCCCAGAACCTTCCAAGATCACGCACGGTGTGCCGTTCAGCATAGCATTGTAGATGGTCTGAGAGGAGACACACATGAGGCTCAGGATCAGATGCACAGCGATGGAAATGAGATGTGTAAAACTACTGACTCACATTCAGTGTGCCTGGTCCTCCATCCAAAACCACACATACCACTGGGATGGTCACACCGCATTCTGGATGTTAGACAATGAAAAGAAAAATCAATATTAAAAGCAGTCTAGATAGAAGGAGTCACCTTTAAGATGCTGTTTGTGAAAGCTTGCTGATTTTGGAGATAATGTATCAGCTACTTATAACCTTTGTTTCCAAGTCGCTTCCCAGAAATACATTTCTCTAGATGAGTACGCAGCTCAATCTCCACACCGTAGCGACCTTGTGTCCCATCATCCACTAACAGGAAATGAGTATGATTGTTGTCTAGACAAGACTGTCTGCCCTGACCTTGAATGTCCATCACATAATGAGCAGGAAAACAACCCTGCAAAGATGAAAAGTCACAGTAGGACAACAAGTTACACTGCTAATAAATCCTGCCAAATGTAACCGGATAAACGTGTTAACTACCTTTGGATCCACCAACACCTCCCTGTTGTGGATTACTCCCCATGTTGCCACACCTATAGCCACAACCTTACTCTGCATGGAGCTGCTCAGAGCGTAGTCCCTTACAGCCTGCCCCACGTGCTTCATCACACCTGTGTTGGTACCACCGGTGATGATCCATGCACCTGCAAATGACACACAAGACAGTTGGACTGTTGAGGCTTGCAGGGTATTGCTAAAGTATTAAGCAATACATCTGAAGTAACATAAGTGGATGCATGTGGTAAAAACAACATACAACCCATATGCGACTGTGGGGTCCTGCCACTATGCCTCCGATTGATCATGCGCCCTGGCTACTTAGCCACAGGGATGTCCCTTTGGCTGAATGGTTAACATGCATGACTCTCACCCGGGAGTCTTGGGATCAAATCCTGCCCGGGCCCTCTGTTGCGTACCTTGCCACACATAATTTTACTGGCTAATGACTGTTATAACTTAAAGTTGTACTTCCATGGTCATTTAATCAATATTTCTGTGTTCTCCATTATTATTGAATCCATTCTGCATCGTTTCTGTTTAAAAAAAACCTTCTGGTTGCTTTGTATCCAGCTGTATTTGTATACTAGAAGAGAGGCTTGTGGTCCAACGGCAGGCTTTTCCGGGTCCTTCTCATGAATTTCCGTCTGATTGGCTGGCTCCCATCAGTGTATGAAGGAAGCTCCGCCCTCCACTCTTTTCTTCGTTACAGACAGGAAATGGAGCCGACAAACAAGTTTGTTCCGCCATGCTAACAAACAGTTAGCTAATTAGCTTCTCAACTCCGAAGCTACAGTTGTGCTGTCTTTACTTCTAGTGTGTAGTGGAGGGTTACCTGCCTTCCAATGGACAGATAGAAACCCCACGTGGGATACGCTATTTGCAATGTGACGTAGAACTGCGAGGCTGTTCCCGATTCACTCTTTTCTCCGTATTGTTTCTCTGATGAGAAAGCACAGCCGACTGGGGGGAATGCAACGCTAGCAAGTCAGCATGTGTAAGTAAACAAGGGGAAACCCTCCGTATTTCAGAAGGAGCAAGTTAAACGGGTTTTCTGTGGAAGGAGGCCTTTAAAATCAAACAGACAGTACATTGATCTTTCTCTGACTGGCGGACCTGTAGTCTGGGCCACTTTGATGAGTCCTCTGTGGAACACATTCCTGAGACGAGCTTTCAGGTAGAAATTCTTGGCTCCTCCTGTCACTGAGATGAGCAGGTTTGGAGGGGAAAGTTTCCACTTTGCAGTCAGTAAGTGGTAGAGCACCTCAGGACTGGTGTCTGTGGAGACCCGTGCATACTGGCAATGGATACACAGAAACACAAACGCAAGTATGAGGACATGGTAGCACAAAATATGGCATAAATATGTTGTGTTGCAGAGCGAGAGTGGTCTCACCTTCCCCCTAGTTTGTCCCAAACTGCCAAAACTGATGTCTCCAAAAGCATCAGTGGACACTTCATGGACATGTCTGTGTCTGTCCCAAGTCTCTCCTGTAAAGTCCTCCGGTTTAATGGCTTCATCTGTGTGGTCGGTCTTTGCGTACCCACACTTGCATACATCCTCTCTAGTAGAGAAACACAGTCAATTAGTTGAAACAATTCATCCAAGTGTCACCAAGACATGAGGATAAAACAAGAAGGTTGTTTTTAGTAATACTGAAAAATCAGCTTTATTGGAGAAATTCCCCTTTTTGCTTTGACTTCAACACTTTCCCATTTTTGCTTTCACTTAAAAACATATCATTATATCATATAGTTTAAATAAAAAAGGAAACTTTAAACTTGTTTTTGTCCTAATGAAGACCTGAAAAACTGATATATTTCTGAGATTTTAAGACGGGCGTTGAAATTGCTTTTTTTAAATGTCAATTAAGTTGTAAAGTTTTACTTCTTTACTATTGTGTTTGCTTAATCAGTAAATAAAATTAGTCTTTAAGTTTCAATGCAAATGTAGTGAAACAGAACTACGTGCAGCTGAGTGTGAAATTGTTTCTGTAATCTTGAAAACGCATACATGTGGTTGCTACACAGAGGAAAAAAAAGACAGTTGCTTCCTGTTTTTCAACTAAATCTGAAACTGTGAACCTTGTGAGGAAAATATGTAACATTTTCTCACAGTAACTCCGTAAAAGTCTGCGTTGCGTGTTTCGATTGTTTCTTTGTTGATCAATCAGACTTTCTTACCAGGAAACAAAACCCTCTCAGTGAAGTTACCACAACACTTTTAATGTGTTCTGCACAGGTGGCAAGGATTTCTTGTAACTATGGGTCAACTGGATTACTGGAAACCCCGTAAAATCCAGTTATCATGTACATATCAACACTCTTGCAGTATTATTGTACAACTGAGTGCCAACTTCAAGGTCAGATAAAAGACTAATAAATCAGCGGTAAACACTGCTCAGCCTACCTGACATCCTTTTGAAAAAAGCAGCATTCCTTCTTGCAGATGTTCTCCTTGATCCAGGAGGTGAAGACATTACGCTGGAAAGAAGGGGAGAGGGATAGGTTTTTAGAGGGCACACTGATCCGCGCCAGGGCATGTACTAGCTGTGAGTGTAACTCAGCTTCCCCCATCCCTGTGCAGATCAGATCTGACTGAGAGCCGACAGCATGATGCGAGAGAGCAGCCTCTGCAGTCGGTGTTGTGGGTGTTGGCTTGCACTCAGCACTGCAACAGTGATGTCAGAGCTCAGCTGCTCCTGAGCAGGATGCTGAAACCCAACCAAGCACGTCGCACTGACTGGCTAGGGTGGATGGTTGGGTCCCAGAGGTGAATGAAGAGATTATTGCTCGTACTGATGCTGAGAGGCAAATACTCAAACATTTAATTTGTTGTAAACAAAAAGGAAAAATCCTAATTGGGCTGTGTCGGAGTGGTTTGGGGGGCTTGGGTGGAGATGCGAGGGGTGGGTTGGGGGATCATGGTCTCTGGGGCGTTTAGCCGTGGGCTCTGGGATGGACACCAACTCATGGTGGGTGGTTGTCCCACACCGCAAGGCCTTCCTGGGTGTCTGGTGGGCTCACAGGATCTTGGTTCCTGCTCTTGAATCACACTTGCAGGGCTGGTGCTGTGACAGTGTGGGGTCCTGTCACTATGCTTCCAATAGATCATACACCCAGGCTTCATTCCTCATGTTTTCCAGTTCCACGCACATCCACACACAATCTCATTCACTAACATGCATTCTTATACAAGCATGTTTACTCTCCCATAGTTACAGCTCTGTTTTCATTTACTTGTTGCTGGTGATTTGATTGTTAATTTTTTCCAGTTTGTCTTTAAGGTGCTCCGTATGATTAGTTGTGATTTTTTGCAGAGGCTGATGTTTTCTGCTAGGTTTTTATGCAGGTATAAAAGATGTGTGTTTATTCTGTTTAGATTTGATTGTACAGTTATTGTTACCTCCACCAAGGAGGTAATGTTTTCAGTAGTGTTGGTTTGTCCCTCCATCTGTCCATTCCTCAGTCTGTCCGTCTGTCAGCAAATTTACGGAAAAAGTACAGGACGGATTGACCTCAAATATTCACCAGCCGTGTGCCTCAGCTCAAGGACGAACCCATTAAATTTTTGGTGATCCGGATCACCTTCTGGATCCAGGAATGTTTTGAAGGATTCTTTATCATTGTGAGATCGGCCATGTTGGAAAGGCTGTTGATGAGGCGTGAGTGCCCCCTTGTGACAGAAGTGTGCAGCTGTGCTACTGAGCACATGATGTCCGGATGCAGAAATTAAACTTATGAGCAGCAGTGAGCACGAGGAGAGAAGACTGTTGGACAGACTTCTAGCCAGTTAAATATGGTGAACTGTGTGCATCTGTGAAGAACTGTAAGTAACTAGTTGTATTTCTGCCTGAACAGGATGTTTATTTAGTCTTTAATGTTATTTAGCTGATTTGCTTATTCAGAAGTGTTCCTCCATTCACCATGTGCCTTTTTACGCCATTAAGCTAGCTGACCTGTTACATGCCAGTGACTGTAACTGTTAGCCTTGAACACATATGCATGTTTAGTCCTAACTGGAGGGGATTTATTAAACAGTCTTACACAAACACCACCCTAATTTGGATCATACAAACTCTTTGTTGTTATATTCCAAATTACTAAAACTTCAGGATCTGGTTAATTATCATACAGGACAGATAATGTATAAAGCTAGCAGGAACTTATTACCTTTCAACATACAAAACCTTTTCAGCCACAGAGATGGTACATATCAGTTATGAGATAAAACTAAATTTAAGTTGCACTTAGTGAAAACAACTAGAAAAAGTTTCTGTCTGTCTTTAGGGTCAAGCTGTGGAACGAGCTGGGAGAGAAACACAGGCAATGTCCTACCACTCATATATTTAAATCAACAAATAAAAATACAACGCTTAAACAGTACAAAAACATCTACTATTAATCATGTTTAATATAACTATTACTATTGTTATTATTGTCATCAGTAGTAGTAGTATTTAAGTTCAGTATTAGTGTTATTGTTGTTACTATGCTTTTATTATTACTGTATAATTCCAGTGTTGTAACTATGGTGAGCTTGTGAGTTATAGGAACTTGATAGTTCTTTTTTTTAGCTATATCCATATCATTACTGTATCACGATTAAATTATCATTGCTACAAATATCATTACAACATACTGTATAAATATATGAAGACAATTTATTCCTTGGGGAGTGATATTGGTCGAACAGTTATGATAACTAGTTAGACTGTGATGATTTATGAAAGACTGTAATGACATAATGAACGGAATTTGCTGTATGTTCCTGGAGTGGGATTAGATAAGCTCATACTTCCACCCACTCCTTAATTTATGTTTATGTTTTTGTTGTTTTTGTTTGTTTTCAGTTTGTTTGTTTCAATTTGTTTTTTGTTTGTTATATATTGCCATCAATTTCAAATAAACTTTGTCAATCAATCAATAGGCCAAATTTAGGAAATTTTTCCATATAACTCCATACAAATGGCCCAAGTGTTTGGTAAAAAATTACAAGATTCTCAATAAGTTATAAGAGGTTTTCAAAGTTGATCCAGATCCAGAGAAAATTCTGGATACTATAATCCAGAACACACAAAAATAAGGGAGTCGAGGCGCTTGGCAGAGGTCTGCGGTTTGATTTTTTTATGTTTTGTGTCTTTGTCTCTTTTTCATCTCTTCAATTTCTTTTTTTTCCACCTGTTCACTCTTCACTTTTATGTATTTCCCCCTGGCATGTCCAGCAGTAATATGTAAATTCAGAAATAAACTAATTAAAAACTAAAGAATAATACTTTAGCATCAAAAGGCTGTATATCCAGCAAGCTATATTTCCTATATACACATTAAGCCACCCATTTTCATAGATTTTTTTTCTTTTAATCAGCCATACAACTTTTACTGTAACAGTTTCTAATCCCCCCTCCCCCCCCCCCCCCTAAAAAAAAAAACAAAAACAAAACAATAACAACAAAACCAAAAAAAGAAAAACAACCAGCAAGTAAAGACTTACCTGTTTAGAGAAAAACATCCCTGGATCTGGTTCAAAACTTTGCTGGTGCAGCTGCTCAGTCATTGGCAGCGAGTGAACTTTGTTCTCAAATTGAGGAAGCATTCTCTGAAAGGGGAGAAAAGGAAAAATAATCTACAGTACTGTCAGTTCTCCGAGGGAAAAAAGTGACCGGATTTTACCTTTTGAGAAGGAATGCTAAAGAGACGTAAGGCAGAGTTTGCATCTCGTCTGCAGACAGACTTTCACATTCTGACACGCTTCCTTATCTTGTTGCCATGTGACTCGTTCTGCATTATTTTTTATAGCCTGCAACAGCAGGATTTCAACTCAACAAAAAGAAAGGACGAAGCAGGTTCATCTTACATAAGAGCTGTAATTACTTTGCAATGCTTAATGACTTCAAACTCTCAAAGCTTTCTTCTAATCTACTTACATCCAAAAGAAGAGAAAAAAATCCAGCAACTTTATGAAGTCTTGATGGGTTGTTAATTGTAAACACAGTCAACAACCCATCTTCTGGTTTGTCAAGGTGTTCTGTTTCACTTATTAGCTCTTGTTGCTAGGGGATGCTTTCATAGCAAAAAGCTGGAGATGTTGTAACTACACTCTTTATAACTTACAATGCATATTTCTCCCTTGATTATCGATGAACAATGCTCCCTACCAGTGGCTAAGAAGGGGAAATGTGTCTGTTTAAGCACAAATACCACACAGAGAAAAATGTTCTTCCAGTAAGAGAGTGTTTGAAAATGTTACTTAAGTAGAAGTATTTATTTATGGAAAGATAAAGGCACCTAAAATGTTAACGTTAGGTATATGTCCTGAGTTATTCAGCATTTTCTACTGTCTACTGCTGTGGTTGGTTCTTATTACAACAGATATCATTTTGGTTAATGACTGTTGTGGTGAAGACTGATTAATTTATGCAAATTGAACCCCTGCCTGTCCACCCTCCCTCACACCACCCTCATTCACATACCTGCCCCACCTCCCATCCCCTTACAGATCCACGACCAAACCCTTCTACCCCAGTACACACAAACCTCAACCATGCACCCCTCCACCCACACTTGAACACACATCTCCCATGAACCCTCACCCACCCACTCACCCCCATACACTCCCCCCACCCCCCACATACACCCACTCCCCTCCCCCCCCCCGTTTGTGATCCCGTCCCAGCCGCGCCCACCCCCCCCCCCCCCCCCCCCGCCCCCCCCCCCCACCACCCCCACCCCCCTCCCCCCCCCCCCCGCCCCCCCCCCCCCCCCCCCCTTAGGGATCAGGAGGAGAGGTGTTTTTTTTTTTTAGAGTTTTTTTTTATGTCTATAAATTTCCTCTCTTCTATATTATTTTTATTTTTACCAGGATAGTTTTCTTTGCAATACATAAGACAATAAGTATCATATGTGCAACTGTAACATCTTAAATTGCCTCAATCAGAAATGAGATACAACCATGAAATTTATTATGCACTTGCTTTTTGTTGATTCCAGCCTACCAAAGAAAAAATATTTATCTCATGCATTTCTGATTTTATCTGATAGATACATTTTTAATGTATTTTTTCATTCATTTATTTGTTTGTTTTGAGCAAAACGTAAAAATATTTAAGTGTGTGAAACTAATGGTCAGCAAATTCCATAATACAGAGATAAGCAAAACAAGATACAAATTGCTGCACACATAGAAAAATTCAGTATGTTCTGCACAAAAAGGAGTGGGAAGAAGAAAACTTATTAAATCCCACCCCATCTCACACACATACCACAAGAAAAAAAAAAAAATCTTGCTTTTCCTTCCTCAGTAGTAAGAAAACATCTTTTTTTAGAATCTTAAATAAGGCAAAAGCTAGTCAGCAAATCAGGGAAAATGAATAAATGTTACACTAATACCATCTAAATGATAGCCTACATAATTTGCCCTACATTATATACAGCACATTTGAAAAAAACAAAAATCATCACATACCAACAATGGTAATGAAAGTAACATACAGACAATAGTAAACAACAACAAGCATAGTTTAACAAAAGTATTAAACAGCCATAGACAGCATGGCCCAAACATCAATAATAAGCTCTCCCCTCCTTGTAGTGCGACCAGACTACAATGTATGGAAATGATTTTTCCATCTTCAGTATTTTTCTTATTCCATCTTAACCTTTAATGTCTGTTTTGATGGCCACACATCTTGTTTTGATGGCCATTTTGTTGGCCATCATTACATATGTCACATGTTAACTATAGCCATTAGGCAGCTTTGTATCTTGGATGGTGAATAGGGGGCAATTGTAACGCTGTGTTACAATTGCCCCCAACACCATCACAATGATGTCCAGTTCAGTAACACCCTCAAATTAGTTCATTTTTTCCTCTTTGTAATGTAGACACGTTATTTATATTCAGTTTATATGTACGGTACCGTATATTCATCTCTCTACATTTTGTGGCATAGTCCAGCGGTTTAGTACTTTGCCTCTCAATATGAGAATCTGAGTGAAATTCGAGTGGCAATTTCTCATGCCCTCAAAATCTTAGGCCTCAATGTCCATGTAAAACGTGAGCCATTTTATTAGCCTATCAGGTTAACAATAATTTTCAGCTTAAAATAACTTCTAAAACTGCACCTATCAGTAAAGAGTATTCAGTATTGTTTCTGATTGGTTCAACATGAAAGTCTGTAGAAGCTCAGTAATAATAATAATAATTAGGGCTGTCAAAAAATTAATCCTGATTAATCACATTGCTTTTATCATTTCTAGAACACATTTAGGATGAAAGGTGTCCCACCAGGAATTCTGCATTTATCTTTAGTAGACTAGACTAATGCAACCCTGTCCTTACATGTCTACCTAAAGTCCTTCAGACAGTGGCAGTTTAGTCCAGAATGTTGCTGATACGGTCCTCACAGGCTGACTTCACAACTGTCTTAATGTGAAGCTGAAATTCCGGTCTGAGTCCTGGAATACTCCCAGATTTGTAGCTTGGTTTTAGCCTTTAAAGCAACCTTTACCGATCTTGCATTTCAGAAAGCACAGCAAGATTATTTGAATATAAACAGTCCCGCCTCACTCCTAAGACACACCCCTTCATTCCCTCCACCTCCCAATGCAGAATCAAAGGTCTGACAGGCAGGTCCGTTGGACAATCCTAGAGGTGCACCCCACTTCAAGGATTGGTTGGAGTTTTCATTGAATATTTAGAGATTGGAATAATATTTTATTTTGATTAATGGTGGGTCTGTCTTGTATTTTAGAGTTCCATTATCTCATTCATAGCATTTTACCCTGTTAGAAAAATAGTGTAAGAATGCAACATCAGTAAGGGTTGCTTTAAGTTGTAAAACAAAAGTTAATGTATTTTCTGCATTTACCAGTACTAATTAAAAAGAACATCTCTTGTTTGACAATAGCATTAATTTAGGATTAATTTTTTGACAGCCCTAATAATAATACATTTTATATGAAGCGCCTTTCAAGAAGCCCAAGGTCACTTTACATAACAAATAATAAGCAACATGAGTGAAAAAAGGAATTTAAAATAACAGTTAAAACAATAAAAATAGAAAACATTAAAAACTATAAAACAGAGTACACAGGTGCAGTGAGAATGTTTAGAGGTTAAAGGAGAGTTTGAATCTGCAGGTGAGTTTTGAGGAGGGATTTGAACTGAGGGAAGGAATTGGTATAGCGGAGGTCAGGAGGGAGGGAAGTCCAAAGTATGGGAGCAGAGCAGCTGAAAGCCCTGCTCCCCATGATAACAAGGCAAGAGGAAGGGACAGTGAGATGGAGGGAGGAAGAGGATCTGAGGGAGCGAGAGGGGATGGCGATGTGGACCAGAGCAGACAGGTATGGAGGATAGAGGTTATGAATAGCCTTGAAAGTAAAGAGTTTAAAGATGATTCTGGAGGTTATGGGGGGCCAGTGAAGTTGTTGTAGGACAGGGATGATGTGAGCAGAGAAGGGGGTTTTAGTAAAGATGCGGGCAGCAGAATTCTGGACCAGTTGAAGTTTATGGAGTGATTTATGAGGTAGACTAGACCAGACTAATGAGACTGGGTTGCTGTGGACCAGGACGGCAGAGGAGTGAGAAGTGAGAGGGACGAAGGCAGTTGATGTTGCGGAGGTGGAAGTAAGCTGCCCAGGTTATGTTACTGATGTGGGCTTGAAAGGATAGAGTGCTGTCGAGGATGACACCCAGACTCTTAACCTGAGTGGAAGAAGGGACTGAGGAGTTGTCGATTGAAAGTGAAAAGCTGGTAGTTTTGGAAAAAGTTGAGGGTGTGCTGATGAGAATGAACTAAGTTTTATTGCTATTAAGTTTGAGGAAATTAGAGGAGAACCAGGACTTTAAATCCTTGATGGAGGTGGAAAGGATGAATTAGGTTTACCGGAGATGTAGAGTTGGGTGTCATAACATTCATTTTTTAATTGCATAGCAATGAAAATAAATGTTATGTTTCCGGATGATAGTGCCAAGGGGAAGGATGTAGGTGATAAACAGAAGGGGGCCCAGGACAGAACCTTGGGGGACACCTGTAGTGAGAGGAGAGGAGTGGGAAGAAAAAGACTGAGTGCAACCAGAGAGGTATGATTTAAACCAGCTGAGTGGGGTGTGGATGATGCCAAGAGAGGATAATCTATGGAGAAGGATGGAGTGAGAGATGGTATCAAAGGCCGCACTCAGATCAAGAAGGATGAGTATTGAAAGGAGTCCAGAATGAGGAAGTAGTTGGTGAGGTAAGAGTTCGGATTCTGTGCTGTGAAGGGGCGAAAACCAGACTGGAATTGTTTGTACAGATTATTGTGAGATAAATGAGTATGGAGTTGAGAAGCGACTATTTTCTCAAGATTGGCAAGATTTTACCAGGACTGTAGGAAGGAGGTCAAGTTGGCAGGAAGAAGATTTGGATTTATGGATGAGTTCAGATATGAGTGAGGGGGTAGGAAGTTCAAAAACAGAAAGTAGATGAACCGGTGGAGGAAAATCATCAGAGCAGAGAAGGGATGTAGAGAGTAGATACTGGTGGATGGTGTGGATTTTTGTATTGAAAAATGACATAAGGGAGTTGCACTGAGCTGTGGAGTAGAAGTGATGGGGGAAGGAATCAGGGGGCCTAAGAATGTTGTTATATCGAGAGAAGAGAGCCTTGGAGTTACCTTCATGAGAGGAAATAATAGCAGAATGAAAGTTGTTTTTGGTTTGACAGATGCAGTCTTTGTAATATAGTACATGGTTGAAATATATTTCTTTATTGATAGATAGTCCAGTTCTCTTACAAAGACGCTCAAGTTGGCGACCTTTAGATTTCAAGAGGCGGAGTTGAGGGGAGAACCATGGAGCAGTCACAGAAAAGGAAACAGATCGAGTTTTCAGGGGAGCAAGTGTGTTAAGAAAATTGAATAAATTGAAATTGTAATGAAAAACCAAATTAGTGGGATCAGATGAGTTGTGTGGAAAGTCAAGGCAACTGATTGCAGATGAGAGGTGAGCAGGGCCGAAGTCCTTAAAGGTATAGTCCGAAGTTCCCCCCGTAAAAAAATAAACCTTAGACTTGAGCAAGTGAAATCCATCTCAAACTGCGCCTTTGGGCCTCTACTCCTGTGCTGTGGTGCGTTTGAATGCAACTCTCTCTCCCCCTGCCTGTAATTCGCTCTTTTGTATTGTTTTGGTCTGGTCGGGACGTTTTCGGGTGGAGATTTCTGTTTATTTCGGCAGCCAATGACAGAGCTAAGAGCATGACGCTGTGTGGAAATAAGCTCACGATTGGAGCAGACGCCAGTAACTTGAACTCTCAAAGGGGAAAAAAAAAGAAAGAAAGAAAACACCGTGGATGCACCGAAGAAAATGTAAGAGCTTCAGATAATGCACTTTGGAAAACCAGGGTTAATAATAGTTTGGCTTGTACCTACTTCTGAGCTCTGAAGGAGAAGCTTGAAGTTGAATAGGCTAGCTAGAACAAGGCGGCCATTAGCCTGAGAGGGAGGAGCGCTGTTTGAATACTGTTGTTTGCAAACAGAAATGCCGGAGGGACTTCGGACTCTACCTTTAATGTTACGGAAGGAGATGAAACGTCAAGGCTTGGTTGGGGAGAGAGGAAGATTAACACTGAAGGAGAGAAGAAAATGGTCAGAGACGGGTAGTTCAGCAGCAACGTTGGAGGGAACGAGACCGGAGCAGAAGATGAGTTCCAGGATATGTCCTTTGGAGTGAGTGGTAAAGTCAATGTATTGCATGAAGCCAATATTCTCAAGACAGGATGCAAAATCTTTGGTGAGTGGAAGATGGGAGTTGTCCATGTGGATGTTGAGATCACCAAGCAGAATTATGTTAGATGAGAGGGAGGATAAATGAGAAAGGAAGTTTGCAAAGTCTGTAATGAATTCACTGTTATACTTAGGTGGGCGGTAGACAGATGCAATGACAGTCGGATTAGGGCCGGGGAGTTTGTAGACAGTGGATTCAGAAGTATTGAAAGTGGGAGCAGATACTGACATAACCTTCCACTCCTCACTGTGAATAATCGCGAGACCACCACCATGACCAGCCACGAGAAGTCACCCGGTTGGTGCCAGGTTTCTGTTTAGCAGAAAAAGTCATACTTGCAGTCTGTGAGGAGATCCTGGATAAGATGACCTTTACTCGTCAGAGAGCGGATGTTTAGAAGACCAAAGTTAAGACAGCTGGAAGCGGAGCTGCCGGGAGCGTTAGCCGACCTGGCGAGGTTGGCAAGCACACTGTGGTTGACAGCTCGGTCAGCGTTGAGTGGCGGGTGACGGGAGGAGGACCAGAAGGATTTGATCTTCTTGGAGGTGTCGCAGGTGAAGGAGCGGCGAGATCTATGGTGGATATATCTACGAGAATAACTCCGTGAACCCACTCATGACACTTGGATTACATTGGACGAGCAGTATGGAGAAATATTGACATTTATATTGATATTTGTGGACTTTTATGGACCTTTTTGGCTCGGCCCCTGGTGAACTCCATTATATGAAAGTTGGGGGAAAAAGAAAAGCCTTCCTGATCGCCGGCTGCATTTGAGATATTAAAAAAGTGCTCCAGAGTCTTGCTCACCATAAGGGTAAGTGGGAAATAAAGGTAAATCATTCTGTGGGTGAACTATTCCTTTAGGAGAAAGCGCATGAGCAGGTCTTGACACCGGTCTCTCGCAGACAGCAGGTACAGATTCTCCCATCATGTCACAAACACAAGTAAGACAGACATCATTGTCTGAACATCGCTAACTGCTAGCAGAATGATTGTTAGCTACCTACTGTAAATATCAAGTGAGAGTACGCTGCTTCAGGTATGTAGTATACTCTCGTCAATCACTTTCACCTATCACCCGTAGATTATTGCCCGGGTTGTGGAAATATAAAGAACTAGCATGAGCCTGATGAGAAAAAATAAAAAAGTAGATTTATTGACAAAGTAATTAATAAGAATATACTGTAAGCAAATGTCGCTTTGCAAGCGAAAAGCCACACAGAGAAACCTGCTCCTCGAACTCTTGTCTGCAGAGCTCTGACCTTGGTTGGGTGCAGCTTGTTTTTAAATAGTTAAAGATAAGACTCTCCCAGATATGGCCTTACACATGATGTATAATCAACACCCAACTATGTAAGAGAAAGATTATTGACACGACAGAGTCAAAGTGACACCTTAAAAAATGTTAATTTCATCCACACCTGTCAATCATTTACTATAATAGTATAAAGAGTTATTGACAGGCAATAGACAAATAAAATGAAACAGAAATGATTGGTGGATTTTTTTTTAAGTCCCATTACTTTCACAGCTGATGTATAACAATATTTATATATTTAAAGCTTTTCAATCATCCCAATCTAATCATCGAATATTGCAGGAGGAATACGGCTAGGAGGCATAAGAGGCAGAAAAGCAGTGTGACCCTTGAACGTTGGTGCTTGTGTTGTTGACAATTTCACTCATGGTTTTTCCATGCGGATGAGTAATGCTGCTTGATGTTGATGATTGTTAACTCCAGTGTGACTGCCACACACAAACAGTCTTGCTTTCTTATTTTGGACATGAGCTAAACCCTGCTGTTGGATATTTCAAGATAAGAAATGCAGAAGTAAAGTTATGACTGTTGCTTTTTCAGCGGGCCTTGTCACACCGGTAGACCACTGCTTCTCCTGATGAGGACAATTGGGGGAAACAAAACCACCTAATGGTTCTAATTTATGATGTCTGTGATAGTGCTTGATCCTTACGTGTTAGTGTAGTGGAGCTGTTTCTTGCTTGCTGTCATCCACCATCACTTCAGTCCTGTATTTCTTGGAAATTAGGTTTGTTTGTATTCATGTTTTTTTTTTTTTTATCAGTGTAGTAGGGTAAGCAATAATTTACTGCTCTGGCGAGCGGTGACCATAATTGTCCCGCCTCTCTCTATCTGTAATTGTCCTGTTGCCTTTGGTCTTAGGTTGGATTTCAGGACTGGCAAATCACCATAGCTACATAAAATAAACATATAATGTTGCCTTTAGTCTGGGGGCAGGCACAGCTGGCCCTTGTGAGGGGGGTGAATTTTCTTTTATAACTTATCCGTTTAGATGTTATTTAATCTTGAAATTACACATAATCAGGGGCATGTCCTTTTAATTGATATGCGGCAGACGACTGGTGGCTCCTAGTTAGCTCCTTGTTTGCTCTCAGGTCTCAAGTTTGTAGCAGAGTAGCACAACGGCGGTTTTTAGTCAGTCTAAGGGGGCTAATCTAAGTTAGCTCGTGTTAGTTTAGAGTTAGCTCGGTTAGCGTTTAGCCCAGAGTACGTCAGCTGTCAATCATTTGCCCTGCGGCTCTGAGTGGCCTTGTTTTTGCCCATTTTAGTATTTTTTCAGGAGTGACGATGCACGCAACACAGCAAGATGTCAACGGTGGGACACGCCCAACTGGCTTCACTTTTCAAGTACACCCCAAACCCCTAAGCACTACCCCTACACACTACCCCTCCGTTTGCGCGTTCCCGCGGAGGCTCCGCCATATTAAGGGCCGTCCCAAACCGTGTAGGGTGGAGGGCGAGTGGACTGTTCAGCCCTCAATCAGCGAGTCTGCATCAGTGGAGACCATAGACTGTATATAATTACTGGACGTAGCTTCCGGTCTCTTCTGAATAGAGAAATGTGAAGCCAGTTGGGCGTGTCTTACCGTCGCCATCTTGCCGTGTCACGTACGTCGTCACTCCAGGAAAATACTAAAATGGGCACAGCGCGGCCGCGGGGCAAATGATTGACAGCTGACGTACTGTGGGCTAAACGCTAACTGAGCTAACACGAAACTAAGAGGAGCTAACAAAGATAAGCCCCCTAAGCGGCATGGTTAAGGTAAGACATGCTTAGACTTGCAATTCGCTGACTAAACACCGCCGTTGTGCGACTCTGTAACAAACTGAGACCTTATTAAGAGCAAAGAAGGAGCTAACTAGGAGCCTCCGGTCGGCAGGCGGAGCTTCCGGTCTGCCGCATGTCAATCATAAGGATACGCCCTTAATTATGTGTAATTTGAAGAATAAATAACATCTAAACGAATGAGTTATAAAAAAATTCACCCCCCTCACAGTTGACATGAAGGTAAACTTGACCTAATAAACCTAAAATGATTTTTTGAACCAGGCTGTAAACCTGTTTATTTCTGCTGTTAAGTTGGCGTTTTTAACATGGGAGTCTATGGGGATTTGCTCGCTCTTGGAGCCAGCCCCTAGCGGATGAAGGAAGGATTACACTATTTCCAACAAGGAAGCGAGCTTCACTGTTCTGAGGCGGAGTTTGCCCCTTGGTGGAGACTCGCCAGAATTTTGCAGCGGGTGCAACGGCTAAATGGTGGAGGAAACAGTCATGTTCCACACATGAGTTCTGCACGTGTCATGCATGTTTGTCAATACTGACAGAAAAACATGAATGGAGTTATTTTATGGGGTAAAAAAAAAAAAAAAAAAAAAAACAATGACAGGTGCACAGGTATCCTTCAAACCACTGGCGCTCATGGAAGGGAATGTTTTATCAGGAAAAGAGGATTATAATCCTCCTATTGGCATAATGATAATGATAATAATAATAATGATAATAATAATAATGATGATGATGACAATGATAAACGATCATTCGTAGTAATAATAATAATTTTATCATTTATTTAATTGTTTAGGATCATGATTATTATTATTTATTTAAAATAAAACATAATTCTTCACACATGAGTGTGAGTGAGTGTTTCCACACAGTTTTATTTGACACGGGGGTGTTTGTGTTGCCACGGCGATGACTGCTTTCCTTTTCCAGTTGGGGGAAGAGGGCGTCTCGTTGTCATTAACACCCTCCACCTGCAATCAAGGCGCCCTCTACAGCTGCAAGTGTGACTTCATTGGGAGTGACACTCGATAGTTAAGGGGTAGTGTGTAGGGGGCGGATTGGGATTGGGCCCCAGCTTCAGCCGCAGACCCAGGGGCACGTCGTGAAACTGGGCGTGGTTTGTTGTGAAAATTGGTGTAGTTTGTAGTGACGTGGCCTGGTGGTCGTTAGGGTTATGGGAGGGGTTAGTAGCTGTGTTTGAAACAATGCATTTGGTATAGAATAATCTCAAAACGTCACTAAAAATATAACAGCAAATAATTGTGGCATTAAAGCACAATATTTATGTAGTAGCAGACATGAAAGGAAGAGAATATGTCAGATACCAATACGTCAGATTTGTACACAAGGACATACAAGGATACTTAGTAAAATTTCAGATATGCACACCACAATGTCTATTGAATAACTGAACTTTCACTCTAATCTAATGAGGAAACATGATCAGTTCAACATCCAACAACAAACTGAAGAAAGTGGTGATATTGATAACATATTTTGGTATTTGGACCTTGTAAGACTGACTTTTATTTGTAAACTATATTCTACACTCGCATTAATTTGCTTGTTCAAAGATGCTTTTGCTCAGTCACTTTGTTTAGACAGACATTTCTAAACTTTGTTTTTCATTTGAATTTTTGCAAACAATAGCACCATCATCTGGTTAATGCCAGGTACTTAATAAATGATACACAATGAAAGAATAAAGCTTTCAGCTTCTTAAGATGATTTTTTTTGTTGTTGTTCTTGGGTTCAGATGTTTTTAATCATGCACTAGTTTATTTGACCTATTGTACCTTAGCAAGATGACTTCTTTCAGACCAAAATACAAACAATAAATCACTGTGTTGGAATTAAAACAAACAGAAATAAACTAAAAATGTTAACATCCCTTTACAGAATTCCCTTCTTTATCAGTAATGTTTTCTTAAAGCAAAAAAAAATAAGTAAAAATAACAATAATAATAATAATAATTGAAAAGTGAAAGTCCATAAAGATGTTCCCAGAAAAAAGGGCAATTTTTAATTTTTAAAAGTTAAATATGAGGATAGTTGAAACACATTACATCAAACGGTGCTGCTACAACATCTTTACTAATGATTTGTCACACATGGGAGTAAAACAAATGGAGTTAAACAGGAACACAAACAAAACCTCAAACTACTTGTGGTATGTGATGCCTGACCAGCAGGGGATTCAGAAAATGGAGCAAATAATATTAACAAAAGTTTAATCCAAGAAAAAATTCTGAAAATCTTCAAGGGCTGGTTTCAGAGATTTTTATCTAAAAATAAAATAAGATGAAATGAAAACATTTTTTCTGTGAAAATGTGAAGTTCAGAGAGCTATGATGCACAAAACAAACACAACTAAGACAACTATTACTATCTGTTGTACAATCTTTTCATGATCCATTACGAAGGATCATCATTGAAAAGTGTTTTTGAGTGAAAAGTTTAAAACAACCCTTGGTTAACTCATTAATCACAGTTTTTATTTAAATACAATTAAAAAAAAAATAAAAAACAAAATTACCTCCCATTGTGAAAATAACAGAGTGCAGGTCCTTATTGGTCATTGCTCAAGCTAAGCAGATATTAGCACTGTTTTTTTTTTTTTTTTTTTCTTAAATTTTTTGTTACCCCCCCCCCCCCCCAACAAAGGACCTTAACCAACCCCCCCCCCCCCCATCCCCCCCCCCCATACCCCCCCCATTACCCCCCCCCCCTTCGTACCTCCATAACACTTTGTTAGAATACGACAGAACCCCCACCCCTCTCTTCTTTCGTGGGGCGAAATGGTTTGTTACTTTCGTCCCCCCTTCCCTTCCTATCTCCCCCGTTTTGGGTGGTGTGGTTAATTTTTTTTATTCCTTTTCTTCCTTTTTTCTTATTTTTTTAGTTTTTTTTTTGGTTTTTTTTATTTTTTTGTTTAGTATCCCCCTCTTGCGTCTTTTTTTGTTTTTTGTTCATTATCGTGGCTGGGTTAGCGGTGGGATCCTTTGGGACGCCCGCCCACCATCCTCTCAACCGCCTAGAACAGTTATTAGTCCTTCTGCCCTCCGTTCCTTTTTTTTTTTTTTTTTTTTTTTTTTTTTCTTTTTCTTTTTTCTCCCCTTATATCCCCTTTCCCCCCTTTGAGCTCCCTCCCTCTTCCCCTTTTTATTTCCTTTTTTTTTTTTTTTTTTTCTTTTTTTTTATTTTCTTTTTTTTTTTCCCCTCCTTCCCCCCCCCCTTTTTCTTCATGTTTTCATTCCTCCTCAATATCTTCTCTTCCCCCCCCCCCCCCTGGGTTCCCTTTTTCTCCCTCCCTACCACTGGACGTTCACTTAAAGCATTCCTTTAATTAAAGTGATCTTGAAAAGCTTATTTATCAAATTAAGTGTCTGCAAGCAATGTTGTGGCAGATCTTTGCGTCGCATATTAGTCTTCATTTAAAGAATCCAGAGAGCCCATTTTTCACCACAAAATTCCTAAACAGGAGTTTAAAAATGTTTGAAGGATTACTATAGTTTCAGAATCAGCTTAAGTTTTAGATTAGCTCTAATCATCATTCCTGCAACTGGTGTAGTTTAATCCAGAATAGGCTAAAATGTTGAGTTATTTAAGCAAAGTCCTTACAAGTGCCTGAGTTACAGTAAGTCAGCAGCTCAGTCAGGCATTTTAATCTGAGACAAACCTCAAGTCCTGTTTCAAAACCAGAACTAGAAGTGTCAGTAAGGGTTGCTATTTTGTGGGAACAGTTTATTCATCCCAGGACCCAGGCTCAGCATTATTTGCCAAGAAATATATAAATTAGGGGAAAATCAGGATCAATCAGATTAAATTTCTTGCTAATGAAGTTGTAAAACAGCAAAAAAGCAATAATCCTGATTAGAAGCACAGACTGAGTATGAAACACTGATTAGCTTCCGATGAAAAGCAGCACCATGTCCTTTTGAGAGGCCAAATTGCCTTTTTCCCCCCCAAACTACTCACTTGAAACCACAGCCCTCAGATTAAAAGTGGAAAATGTAAACATAAAGCAACTAATTATTTTACTGAACACACAAAGCAGACACACACAGGTCATTTACGGCACAATATTTATTCAACAATATACAGATTATTTTCTCTCTACATCTCAGATTCTCATCAGTTTTTTTTATATTTATCTTGCTTTTGTACATTTTATTTACAAGATTTAAAATAAGTCTTTCTCTCCATTTATATAACATCATTAGTACAGTGTTCTCATCCAGCAGCTTCCCGTGAAGCATCTAGATTAGATTCATCATTGCTAATCTGTTTATATTTCATACACCAACTGAACCACAGAGCAGCAACCTGACAGGAGGGCGTGACATGCACCAAAAGTCTGGGTGTGGCTTTCTCACTGAGGGGGCAGTCACATGACAAATGGATGGTCCTTTCACCCACGAGAGGTCCTTTGCTCTGCAGCACCGCAGCAGGGTGTATAAACAGAATCACTGAACAGGGGACACAGCTGAGGACTCTGCACCTTTAAAAATCAGCTGAAATGCACATGTCCCCTCCCACCCAACAAGAATAAATGAGAGCCCATACACAAAAATAAATTGAAGATAAAGGAAAAAGTCAAAAGAAGGAGAAGATGTTGCATAGAATCAATTCTGGTGTAGAACAGAAATCATTTTGGTGCTGCCATTTTTAAAATGTGGCTTTTTGAGAAACTCCTGAGACCTTCCAGACCCTTTTACTTTCTTTTTTTAAATTTTTTTTTTTGGTTTTGAAAAAAATAAAATAGCTGTACCCTTAGACTTTTAACAAAAATAGCCTTGTGTTGGATGTGACATCCCATATAAGTACTACTTTAAAGAGACTAAAACCCTGCACTGAGTGTATACACGTTTGCACATCTATATATGTCATTTCAATAACTATCTTTAGAGTGGTGGATGGATTAAAGTGCATTATACTGTATGAAAACAAAGCCCACAGTTATCACATGCAGGACGGGAAATGAACTTGGATCAGCCATGCTAACTGAAAGAGCACAAACCCGCTGAGACATTTTAACTGAAATGAGGTTTTATTTGAAATGAAAGTGGACTTATCAAGAATTATTAGCTTATTATTCTGCCGACATGGATGACCTCAGACAGTCGCAGGCCATTGTTCATTTCCCGCCCTGATAACATGCAAATAACACCACACAATGAAGGATATTTTTTTTAAACTCCAAGTCAACATACAGTACCAACATGGCTGCTGGTAACCTCGGTCGGGGTCATTCATTAATGACAAGAACACGTCACCAGATTTAAAAACAGCAAAAAGGTGCCACTCGACTCACAGCAAAATACAGCAAATGGGAACACGGCTCGCTGGGAGCCACACGTCACAGGGATGACAGCAGACTTGAGCAGGTGAGTGTGAACTAGCTGCACTCCTCTTCTTTATCCACAGTCCAGTCCAGCAGGAGGAGGAGGAGGAGGAGGATGAGGAGGCCAAAGAGCCGGCAAACGAGGCTTTTTGTCCTGTAATGTTTAAGGCCAAAGCACACACGGGACTTGCTCAGGACAAGGACCAGCAGCTGTGAGGGCTTCAAGCACAGCAGGAGCATGAGTGTGTGGGATTCACTGCACGCTGAACTTTTTCTTTTTATATATATATCTATATATATACATATTAATCATTCATCCTCATCCACGTGAGCAATAGAAAAGCTGACAACTACAGTAACCAGACGCATAATATACTGCTTTTACATGAGACCAGCAAAGCTAAGTAACAACTGTGGAAGCACATAGTGACGCACACACCTAAAAGAAATTAATGGCCACAAAAAAAACAACAAAAATCCAGGTGAAGCGGCATCTAAGGGCACATTGAGCCAGGTGTCTTAACATCCTCTTTTTCTGTCCCCTAGCTATGAATTAAGATCTGTAAACTGAAATAATAGGCATTAGAAATAAGACATCCAGGCAAAAGAAAAAAAAAAAGAAGAAGAAATCTTTAAGGAGAGGATGTATAATGGCACATCTGGCTAAGACGAGGACAGACTCAGGTTTGGCTCAAGGCCGTTTCATACATCTGAAACAGCGGTGCTTCGCAGGGCACTAAACATGCAGACAAGCACGTCGATCACTCAGCCTGGGCAGGGAGCACTACACAAGGCTAAACAGCACTGTGCGCAAATGCAGGCATTTCACAGCAGAGAAGAAATTCATGCACATGAGGATTAAAAAGAGAAAGAAATTGCACTTCAAAATCATAACATTAAAAAACAAAAAGATGAGCAGGACATTTTGGGGAGTTGAAATGAGGCTAATTGCAGTGTGGTTGCTTGAGTTAAGACAGAAAATGTTTCAAAAACAAAACAGAAACAAACAAACCCTGAATCAGGTTTTGACCTGTATCTCAGTCAGACCTGAAATGCAAAGGTGAAATATTCTGTCACATCTTGCATCAGCTTAGATTTTTGTGTGGTTACAGTTGGCAACCGTTTGATCAGGTCAGTACTCCAGTTTAAAACCGAAAGGGATTTTTCTGCATCTGAATGGGAGACCAGTATCTGAGTGGCAGGTGAACACATAATGAGGTAGAACAAAACCTTTTATGAGCATCCAATCAGAATGAAAACTGATCGCCGCAGATTGATGATGCGCAATGACTATAACAAGCCTCCAGGGGGCAGCAAATAACCAGCTTTGACGTGACCTGACACACACTTACAAGCTACACAGGAACAAGAAACACACCAGCATTGCTTTTAGATGGAGAGATCCATGAAATGGTTTGAAATTAAACAGAGGATACAGTCACTGCCTTTAGTGTCACTATCCAGCTTCGGATCTGAAATAAAGTCATAGACTCAAGTCTTTTCTCAAGTAGCTGCACAGTAATGTTTTTTGTTGTTGTTGTTGTTTTTTTTGTTTTTTAACATTTGTCCAGTTGAGGCAAGAAAAACTCTTACCACATTCCAGTTTGGTTAGACAACAATCATAAAAGTTTGATTTTACAAATCAAATGACATAACTGTCAGAACTGCATTGGCCTGACACTTGGGTCTGATTTCCTTAAAATAATTGCCAAACAATGAAAGAAAAGCTAAACAAAAAAAAGAAAAAGCTTCTTTGGATTTTGATTTAGATCACTTTTAAAAGAAAAACCAATTTTAAAAAAAACTATTTATGATAGATTGAAAACAGCATTAAACAAGGAGGGAAATCAGCAAGAATGATTGCACGTGAGCCCGGGAATGAAAGGGAAGAAAATGAGGAGGAGCAATAATCCCCCCGCACACACTTTTCTACGTGTTATTGCTGATTCATATTGACTGATTCAGTCTGAAACTCAAAAGATCTGAAATGTCACATGTGACCTACAGCTAATGTGGGATCCTTTAGAAAATTCCCCTTCTCCTTTGGAGGAGTGTGTGTGTGTGTGTGTGTGGAATGCTCAGCTTGGTCAGATGAGAGGACGCAGTGACATGCTGGACTCTTTCACACTCCACTGTAATTACAGCAGTAGGAAGTTTTTACCTCTCTGGAAATGTCGTGTTCTCAGAAACTCACCAGCAACGACTGCAGGTCACAGTTAAATGGATGTTAAAAGGATAGACAAACCTCTTGAGATCTGAAGATCTGATCTTACCTCATAAACACACACACACATACACGGGTAGACAGGAACTGTCAAAGTTGAGCTGCTGTAGAGAAAAACTGCATGAGGGTGTTACAAGTAACTTTATGCGTGTGTGTGTGTGTGTGTGTCTTCCATTCCCTGGACATTAAACCTGTGATATGATCTGCATGTTGAAGCTAGGGGAGCGCGACTGCTTAGTAAGAGGAGCTCCTGGGGACAGAAGGTCTTGGGCCTCCTCAGGCCTGATCAGATGCTCCTCCTTTAGGCTTATGGTGGAATGGCGATGGGAGCCTCCTGCTACAAGCCCTCCTTCCTTGTCAGAGCCTCCTGCCACCTCCCCTAGCTCATTCTCGCCTCCGTTCAGGTTGAAACTCATGCAGTCAAAGGACTTGCTGGAGGACGTGCTGCCAGTCCGCACCAGCGTGGACCCTGCAGGGAAGCTCAGGTGCTTCTTTATGGGACTTAAGTGGATGGCCTCTAAGGTGATGCTGGCTGGAGGCGACTGCCTCTGGTGATGCCTCCTCTCAGCAGCCTGGCGATCTGCAGACAGTTCGGCCTGTTTTTCCGCCTCCCTCTCGCGCTCCCTTTCCTTCTCCTTCTCCCGCTCTTTCTCCTTGTCTCGAGACAGGCGGGCTGTGATGGCTTTCTTGATGCTGCTACTGCTTGAGCTCAGACTGCCGCCCCTCGGCCCAATGCCGCTGCCAGCTTTGGTGCCGCTGGGCTGGCTGCTGTTGGAAGCCCCTGAGGAGAAACCCTCATCTGGGTCGTTGACATTGAAGGAATCTTCTCCGCCGCTCATGCCATCAGTATCTGGACGTGTGCGAACACACACAAAAAAGAAAGCATGATAGAGAGACAGAAATATGAGTGAAGCCAAAGAAAGGCTGAGCTGATGATGCTATGATCTTTATCAAAAGTTTTACTTAAATACTGAGTCCTACTACGCAGCATATTGAAAGTGCAATCATAAAAACAAACATCAACATTAAACTACTACTGTCGCTCTTTTGTCTCTTTTCCTCAAAAACTATGGCTTATAGGTAAAGACATCAAAGCATTAATCATTCGAAAATGTTAAATCCATTCATGGTCTCACTTTGAACGCTGAAAGGGAAAAAGATGATAAATTGTTAGACAAAAAAAAAAAGAAAAAAAAAGAAAGCATGTTACTGACATATAGTATGCAGGGTAAAGCCTGTCAAAAAAGAGACAGATGATCAGCTGTCTCTCTCCGTCATGCATCGTTGGGACAAGCAGAATTGCGCGACAGGGAACCACAGACAGCACCAGAAAAGAAATGGAGAAACTGAGAAGAAAAGGTCTGGACTGACATGCACATAACATGAGGAGAAGAAGCATGCTCTCCTGCCCCATCCCTCGCTTCTCCGGCAGCGCAGCGGTCGCACGGTTGGCCGGTCGAGACAAACCTGCCAATCTGTGGGGCGTGCTGAGGCGAGTCACTACACCTCATCAGATCGATAGCTCTCCAGTTAGAGCTGCCGGCACGCAGGGCTAAACGGGCCAGTCTGCAAGCCATCGCAGACCCAAACCCCAAATGAATAGCTTTGGACTATAAGCTCCACCAACACAGCTGCAACCACTGTTTGACTGGTTTGATTTCATCTAAATGGTGATCCAGATCTGAGGTTTTATGCATAAATCATGATGGAGGGAAAACAGATCATACGGTTTATCTGAACAAACCAGATGACTTCCGGATCCTTAATAAAAACTACTCAAGTTATTTCTGCTGAAAGTGGTTCCACAAGCTAAAGAAGCATTAGGTGTACTTTTCTTTTCTTCTCTATTTTTTACACTGCTTCTATATTTTTGTTTAATTTTTGTTCAGTGAGTAATGACAGTGTAACAGTGTTGTACATCTTAGATTGTAGATCGGATTTACACCTGATAAGGACCAGATATTTTTCATGTCCTGATACCTAAACCCCAAACTAAGAGAGTCCACTTCATTTTCCATCCCGACGCATGGAAACCAGTGCATTTACTTCGTAATTTTACTAGTAAGAGCCTCTTTGCAGTAAACAAATATTGTTGCATTTTATGAGTACCTGATGTAGCTAAACTACCCTATCCTATTGTTTGTGGAAACACTGTGTTATACATTTTGCTGAGATGTCATTTTTACATCTTTTACATCTCAAAAATATCCAAATTGTCCTCAACTTGAGGCAAAGAAAGATCCAAGCAACCTTACGGACCAACATGAGCTCAGAGTTTTAAAATCTGCCCCTTTTTAACGGCAGGACTGTCAGAGTAGCTAAGTTCACTCATACAATTTTAACTGTGAAGAAGCATGGAAATGAACTTCAGCTTAGAAGGAGAGCAAATTATTAGGAAAAAAAAAGTATGGCTGGAAAATCATTGTGGGCCAAAAGCAAATGTTCAAACATGCAAAACCACAAATCATTTAGAATATGAAAGCAATGCAGCTCCAAACCAAAGGATGTGTGCAGGTAGGTGTTTCTGCAAGAGAACGTCCAGTGATTATACACAGACAGTGGCTGATCAATCCTCTTTTGAAATAATCACAGAGCTCTTAACTGAGTGAAAAACTTCAACAAATTAAAGGTTTTTTCCTGCACAGCTGCACTGAATACAGTGAAAGATCACTGGAAGAAGACTGGATGGCGCTCAAACACCAAATATAAGCCAGGAAATGAGCTGATCTTCAGTCTGACTGATGATTCAAGATCTCAAAACAACCATGAATGAAGATGGACACGTCTAAATGAGACAAAGTGGGCCATACAGTCCGAGCAGTGGAGTAGCTTTTGTCTTTCACAATATCAGGCACTATTTGGTGAGCTGGTTTAGCCTTGTTGGAGACGGTAAAGATTCCAGAGTTTAATATTTTCGCAGAAATTACTGGAGCTTGCTGAGGCGCATGCATGCAGAGCTCGTTCCCACTCACTGAGCTGTGGAAAAGAAATGCAACGATGCAGGACTGGCACCAAGCGAAGCTGCTGGACTACAAAACAAAATGGACGATCTCTTCCTGCAGACTAGCTGCAGCAGATGGATACTGTTGGCCTGAGAGACCAAACATTTGGTGCTGTCAGACACAGAGGGGCAGTACAGGCACAAGAAATCAGGAAGTCTGTGCCAGCTTTTTAAAACTCATCTATATTGCTCAATAAAACTGCCAAAAAAAGAGAAAAGAAAAGGAATAAGAACTACACTGATGAAATCACTTATCAGATATGTTGACGAGGCCCAGAGTTGAGGGTCAAGCTGCAGGCTGGGTACTAAACATGCTCAGTGAGTGACAAGGGGAGCAGTCTGAAGTTGAAGGAATGATGAGGAAAAGAGAATGTGACATGACAGGCCCATGCAAAATGACCGCTAGCCGCACTTCCTTCAACCCCAGAATAGGCGACTCTTCCACTTTTAAATGCGGCAATCGGTAGCAATGATCTGGTAGTAGAGGGGTTGTTGGCTGAGGGTCTTATAGACTGGATGAGTTAGTATACTCTGGGGAAGTGAAGAGGCAGCAACAATGGGAACGGCAGAGTTAACCGCCTCAAGCTGAGGAGGGATAGTAGGAGGAGGGTCGGGAAGATGAAGATCGAAGAGGCACCTCCTCCCGAGACCCTCTCTGCTCTGAGTGTCCGCCCCTGTCCCCTACCCTCAAGTGTGATGGGGGGAATGATGCTGCTGCTGCTGCTGTGGTGGCTGTGATGCCGCCCTCCTCTTTCCTCTTTAGCGGCAGGTTCCCAGGGAGGGTGGTGCTGGTGCTGGGCGAGGCTAGGAGGACTGAAGGTGAGGCTCAACTCTGCAGCGGTTGAGTAGTCAAAACAATCTGGGAGTCAACAACACAGATGAGGAAATGCGATTCTTTAGTAGCAGCAAGCTTCAATCAATGCGGGCCTAATCTTGGGCACAGTAGGCGTAATACTTGTCTAAGTTTATGTGTAACCTACAAGAAACAGAAAAAAAGGAATTCTAAGAAAGGAGCTTCCCCACCAATTGTCCATCTGCTGACTAAAATGGATCCAGCAGAATCAACACGCTCCATTTTTTTGTGAGATTCTCTTAAACCACCAACCTTAATCTTTACTGTCGATAAAAAGCACACAAGACAAGCAAAAAAAAAAAAAAAGAGAGAGAGAGAGAGAGAGCAATAGGGAGCAGTGAGTGACACAAGCACTTAAACACAAACTAATGAGCACAACTACAAAAAAATAACCGAAAGGACACCATTTAGATGATGCTAATGGTGCGAACGGTTTCCAAAAAAAACAAAGTTTCTTCTCACTGTTAGGACAAACATCAGAGAAGTCTTCCTCACCAAAAAGTTCCCTCTTATGGCCTCATGTGAATATAAAAGAAGTAAAAAAACTGCAAGGTTACAGCTTCATTATAACTGAAATGCTCCCTTTACATGCACGGCCTATCCCCGGGTTCTACATTAGTAATGAAGAAACAAACATAAACAGATTGTGATCTCTCTCCTGCACTGAAGACTGGCCCACTTCACAGTGTGCTTGAGCCAAGACGGCAGATTTTCCTGCCATCTCCAGTCTTTAGCCTTACCCTCTCGCTTCCAGCGGTGGCGCCTTATGGAGGCAGTTGTGATTGCTGAGATGGATATACGGCTGATGGTGGGTGTCACCTCCACCTGGAGTACCTTGCGCCCCCGTGGCTCATCGGGAGCGCTTTCTGGCAGCGAGTTTTTCATGGCATTCCCTAGCTGATGGAAACAAAGATGCAGAATAATGAACGATTAATAAACTAAAGCCAATTTTCATTTGATTATAACCACAATCCAAATAAGGAGTTTATTGATGCTCATTTGTGAGAAAAACAGCAAATCAAAATGTTACTTTACAAAGCAGAATTCACAGTTATAACCATTCATATTGCTTTTCTTTAACTTTTTACACAATGTGCTTTTGGTCTTACCAGGAGAGGCTGGGAGTAAAGCTCAAGCTGGGCCCGGTACACAATGTCCTCCAGAGCTTCTCGCCCCATCTCCCACTCTCCATTGTATCTACACAAAACAAAACACTGGCATTTAACAACAGCCTGCTGCAAACTTATTTGAGTAAACACCAGACTCCAACAAGTCCCCTTTATGTCTGAGTCACATCCCCTGAGCTATAATTAGGTATCTATGTTATTTTGAGATGACAGCAGCAGCTACAACTGGAAGGAGCGTTGACATGAGCAAATACTGCCCAACAATGTATAACATATATAAGTCATATATAATTTCAAGTCACCTTTCCTCTAGAATAGGTTTATATTATGCTTGTTTTTTTTCTTTTTAAATTAAAAATGAAACAATCCAATGTTATTTATCACGTCTTCCGGTGGACAGTGGAGAGCGCACCTCGGAAAACACGTCCACCGCCTGATAATCAGACAAAAAAATACCAGTGTTTTTAAAACTGTCCAAGGAGGCGAAGATGGAAACAGTCACACTCCAGCAAGGAGAAGCAGGAGTATTTCTCCTGCTCCGAAGTTACACAGAGAACATCATGTCCATCATAAGAACGTGCACAGGAGAACAAGCTGAATCGACGTCATTGTGAGATTTTCTGAGTTGTATTATGGCTAAAAATGGATTCAGTGTTCTTTGTAGGTTTTTATTAACATCAAACCGTTATCTGAGATCTGATCTTCATTGAACTCCACTGAATGAAGTCTACATGAGAACATTAAAATATTTACCTTCTTCTGTCCTAAATATTTTAAGTCACAGCATTTTAGTTATGGTAAATTAGTTTATGATGAGGTACAACAAGAGTTCACAGTTGGGTGTATCTACCATATGATTTTATTCTTTTATTTTATTTTATCAGCATATGTCATCCCACTGTAATGCTGTAATGGGAAGGTCACCTGTTACAGCTACAGTTCATGAATACATGATTCAGCAGAGCTGGTTTTAAGGTTGGTGATCTACACATCCTGTTTATTAAGCCTGTACAGTATATACTGTATGTTACACATATGAAACTATCACTGAAGAGTCAAAACAGATCATCATACAGGATAACGGTACCATCTAAGCACCAAGGGGTAGCACCTTGGAAGTATATGTATATATGTATGTATAAAAACTAAATCATTTACAACAGAGATGACCATGTGATCTCTTTGATCCAGTTCTGCTAAATGTAACAATCACACAGCCTGGGATAAATGCTTCAGGGTTCCCTTTAGACACAAGATCAAAAGACCGAGATGAATGGGCAGGTTAGGAAAAAAATAAATAAATAATAGATAGAAGAAAAGGCCCTTTGATGTTTTTTATAGACTGAAAAAGTGCCAGTTTAAATGTGATAAATAAAAAGGCATGTTCCTCTCTTTTGCTTCTGATGTTCTGATATCCCTACAGACCTTTCTTTATGTCCTCATGTGGCATTACTGTTGCACAGCATTAGCAGACATATTAACCTAAATCCCGGTGTCCTCTGTGTGAGCCAAGGTCCCTCTGCATGCGTGGAGCTGTGGATTCATGTTTGCCTGCCCTTCATGTGCACAGAGCTCAAGACAGCACTGAGGCAAGGATTACTAAGAATAGCATTTTTTTTTTATTTCACAAACACTGACACAAGGCCTTTTTTACTTCTTAAATCAGCAGTAATGTTCTCTCCACTCTCCTGATTGCTGACGTGTGACCTTCCAGCAGCGATGAGTGTTTACTCATTCGCTCCCTCCCTTCCTGCAAGTACACCCGTAATAGTAGCGATTCCAGTTGCTACCATATCAGGAGATCCATCTCTGAGGACTACCTGTCATCAAGGAGCTATAATCAGCTTTGCAATGACTGTCCTCGTAAGGGGGGTGGGGGTTAGATCGCCTGTTCCAACAATGCACTGCAGATGTAATCTGGGAATACAATGGAAGGCTTCTGTCCTTGGTAGAGTGCTAGCTTATCTCTAGAAGAGATTTTCAATGCAAACTAAAATCAAAACTGCTGTCATCAGTGATGCTGCACTTATTTTAACAGGAAAATTACACTTTGACCTGCAGCTCTTTAACATGCCATGGGTAGAATATCTAAGCAAGGCTAAAACATGTGTAATATCTTAATTCTATCATATATTATCCAACACTGTCACTGTCATCATTTATCTGTATTTTCTGTGATAATAGATGGCAGATGCAAACTAATGCAGAGTGAATTGGCTTTAGAATCTGGAGAATTTGGTACAGTAACGACCTAAAACACCATCCAAGTGGTCAAAACACTCCTTGAAATGAATGTTTGTCATGTAAGTATAACTCATGAACTTCAGTACAAGTGGATAATGAGACTATCTGTAACACCATCTCAGCTAAATAAATTCAACCCCAATAACCCTGACACATGCTACAAATGTGGTAGAGGGGGCCCATTATACCATTGCCTATGGGACTGTCCACTGACTCAGGCCTTTTGGAAAGAGGTGGTGAATATGATTTTGCAGTTTACAGGTATAAAACTAGTAATGGACCCCAAACTATGCATCCTTGGTATTTTTCCAACAAATCATAACCTAAGTAAAGTAAATAAATCTATGATTATTTTCTGCATACTACAAGCAAAGTACACTATAGCCAAATCATGGAAATCCATTACTAAACCAAGTATTACTGTTTGGCTTGCCAGACTATTAGATTCGCTGGCACTGGTAAAACTCACCGTCACGTTAAAGGGTAAATATCACATTTTTGACAGTATGTTGAGATCTTTTATGGTGTTCTTAGAGGGGAGGAAAGCATTGGAGGCATGTTCCCCCTGTATGTAATCCATCAACAAACGAAGTGTCCATGTATTTTTAATATATGTCTGTTTTTGTTTGTTTCCTGCTCTGTTTTTCATTTGAAAAGCTTTTCTCTAAGGGAGTTGCCAGATTATTTACATCTTGGACTGCAAACACGCTACTGCTCTGTGATGATTCTCTCATTGAAGATGTGCCTTATTGTGACTGTCTTGTTTTGCACCTAATTATTTTTCCTGTAGTATGATTTGTTTATTCTGAAAATTAATAAACACACTTGTTGAAAAAAAAGTATTACTCATGATTCATCTATCTACTTGCCACATATGCTTCCACATTGCAAAATCAGAAGAAAAAAAAAACAGCGTTTGTGACTTCCAAGATACGTACATGGCATGATAAACGGCAGTTAGCATCTGCACCATGAATTCAGGGTCCAGCAGCACTCTGTTGCAAGGTTCTCTCCAAAGTTTCTGCTGTTGCCGGGGAAAACCACACACGCACAACCTAGTTTGGGGGTGGGGGGTCGGTCCAGGAGGAAAAATGAGAGATTTTCTGATTAAGTAACATTTCCATTAAAGGAAGCAAGAAGCACAAACCAGTTAAATCTGGATGGGAACAATAAGGAACAGTCTTTCATTTCCTGAGCATCAAACTAAATATGGACAGCTAAATTTGAACTGCATGTGTAGGTTAGGCAAAGTTGGACAAAATGGAGTTGAAAGAATGCTCAGAAATCTTCAGAGTCACAGTTTGCCATCTGTCTAGACCTAGCTTGCTTCAGGCATTGTCTGTCTGTTCGCTTGCAGTCAGCAGGGGCTCATATCCTGAACCGTCTGCACGCTGCACTGCAACAATCACTGGGCAGTGGCTCTACGACAGATATTGTGGATTTCACATTGATCCTTTCTTCAGGCCATTCTAGCGTTTCAAATAGGCATTTGTATCCAGCAGTTTGCTTTTCATTCAGCCAACCACACCAGCTGGTTAACTGAGCTTTTATAAAACTGAACTTATCAAATCATCCTGCAAAGAGAACAGTAGGCCACTGAGGTTAATATGTGACTACAGGGAAGAGGTGGTGATTGCATCCTAGCTTCAGGCAAATACGTCATTTAAAATATAGAAGAGGAGAGGGTAACTATTAATTGCACACACAACCCCCCCCCCCTCCAAAAAAAAACAGGGCATATGCTGTACGCTGTACATGTGTTTTTCTCACCGTGAGCTCATCCTGCAGACCGACTGATAGGAAGAAAGGGGCATGTAGACCACAGCTGAGTTGTAGCAGAGCATGAGGAAACACAACACTTCAAACCTGCAACCACAGTCACAGACAAGCACAGCAATACAGACCTGTATTAGTATGCAGTTTACTTAGCTAAAGAAAAGTTAAAAATCTATATCTAATATCAAACCAACCTCAGCTTGGCCATTTTGTTTTCAAAATATTTAATCCAATATGTCTTTTTTTCTTTTCAACAAAGAGAGCTATACAGTATTACTCAAGTTTATCAACTCTAAGAGCAGCTATTAATTCATATGCAAGGCAAGAAGTTTGTCTGAACAGGTCTAATGCTGAGTCAGTGCATCGTTCATACTTGCATGGCCTAAATATACCAAAATAATCTCTTTTTTTAAAAAAAGATATTTGGCAGTAATACACCAAAACTATGTAAATGGAGGGTTTTTATATTGTAAAGCTGGAATTCAGTGGGTGAACAAGTGTGTCACTTAATAAACTAACACAACACTTGGATGAGATTTTGAAAGTGTGATTGACAGCTCCTCTGCAAGCCTTTTTGACTGACAACTACCACCAACGCCTTTCTCCGCAAAGGTTCATAATAGCTTTTGAGAGGATTGTGGTGCAGACCACTTCACCTACTTTAAAATCTGTCATAACAGATAATCTTTCATGATAAACCAGATGGTGATATTTAAATTATATTAAACTAAACAATTGGCTTTAAGTTAGAGGCTTTTACTTGTGTATTTTGGAAATGTAGTAGACAACTAGGGAAATGAGCAGGACTATAAAGGCCAAAATTGATTGTGCAGAGCTGTATATTATTGGTTGGAATCTCTCAGGAGCTTTGGATCCTCCCTCCATAAATACTACCTTGGGCCCAGTCACACAAATGGATTTCCAGATAAGCTATGAGGCCTGGCCTTGCTGCAATCCATTCACTATGTTTATGATGCTCCAAGTTCACGGCAGCCACACCACTCTGGACGATCCACAGGATGACCAGTGTTATCTGGACTGCCCTCACGTGACAGCCTGTCTGCCTCAGCATATATGTCACTGCAAATAAGCGTGTGCCACTCTCTGCTCATTTCAGTGCAGCACAGAACCATTTTCGGGCAGGATTTCTGGCATGCTTCATTCCTATGCTGAGATTATCATTCATCCACAGCTGCAGGGAGAACGCGAGAGCCAAAAAAGCTCTCAGGCTTGCCGAGTCTATTTGTTGGAGGCTGATCAGGCATCAAGGGTTATGATCTGATTATGTTAAGATTCTCTCTCATTGAGCTACAGCTTATTTTGGGGTAAAATAAGTATAAGTGAGAATGAGAATATCCACAGGATTAAAAAATTGTCACAAGTCTTTAAAAGCTGAACATCCTCTTGCGCTGTTTGCACTAAATCTCACTTTTATGTGTATGTGTTTTAATTCATGTGGTACCTGTTCTGTGCAGTGAAGGTCTCTCTCTGAGGGTGGAGGCCGCTGTACACCACTCTGATCAGGTCATGCTGACATAAAGCTCCCTCTGTCAGAGCCATGGACCCCAGACTAGAAGGCTAAACAAACAAAGAAAAAAAAAGCGTACTGTAATTTTTCATGCAGTTACATTTTAACTAGCAACTTTGACTCTTTATTTAAAAGGAAATGAAAATAGCACATTACTCTCCAGCTTTGGGCACAAACGGGGAACTGCTATGATAAGTGTTTACAGTTTTTTCCCCCTCTCTATTTTCATAAGTTGTATTATTTTGCTGGTGAGCCTCCTTCAAGACCTCACCATTGACTAGACCACTCAACTTCTCTCAGCTCTCTGCTCGGCTTAATTGCTGCTTTCAAGGTCGAATAGTACTTTCTTTTGTATAAACTACTGACTACACGACTCTCTGGCCAAAACCTATATTTTTTGATTATCTTTTCACCCTCTGGAAATGCCTTCAAGCAGCATTAAGGTCACAAATTGCACTTCAGTCCCTTTGTATTTCCAGTCCTCTCTTCTGCTGGAGACGCCCAACTATCATTAAAAGGTTATACACATCTCTACTGATTCCTAAATTCAGTGACAAACCATCTCTGCTGGGTAATTTTTTCCATCAACTGTCCTTAATTAATTTATATGTCATCTGACCATCATAATATCTCTTCAGCACAGCCTCACAGCTACCACTACACCTGCAATCATTAAATTCCTTTTTGCTCTTATTATTATGGACAAGTATGCACTGTCCTGCATTATGACAACTAAAAGACACAACATGAAGTGTCAAGAGGGGCTAACTGAGAGCTAAGAGTCTTTCATGAGCGCAATAGAAAGAGGAGAAGGTGCAAATAATGACAGAATGAACTCTAAAACTGTATGCAAATGAGGTCATATGATGTGTTCTATCAGTGGTTTGCAGAGCAGAGGTCACCTTTGAATAACTGCAAAAAAAAAAAAAAAAGAGCAAAGAGAAGTAAATGCATAAAAAAGGGAGGGAGAGAGAGAAAGGGAGACTGGGGTGTCTGTTACTGCTGAGAGCCTGGGGATAAGGCCACGTGAACCACAGAGCCACACTAGTCACAGAGACTTGCTCCGTTTTTTATACACTCAAATACACGCAAGATCTCTCTCCTCCTGCTTCTGTGCTTCCTTCATTCTCTCAGCATGCTGGGAAGAGCTCATGAAGCTTATAATTACCGTGATAAATCGCCTTCAGCACACACCACACACTCTAATCTCATCAACACTCGTACATGTGCACAGATGGGCGGTGAGTGAGGGCTGTCGTGCTGTATGAAAATATTCACTGTGTGCATTGGGTGGTGAAAAGGGCCAGAAAACCTGGACATTAGCCCAAAATGATCCTAGGTCAGCATGTTCTGTTTAAACATTGTGTTAATGAATTCTAGGTCTAGACAAGAGTACATAAACAGTGTGTTCTTTTTCTGTCAGCAGGTCAGTTGAGCAAGGGTGGACAAACCCTGCGTGACAGAGTGACGCAAAGCAGAGTGAAAGGGCCAAATGGACTGAAAGAGGAATCGATGAAAGTCCACGTGCTCCCATTTTAAATGAAAAGAAATCAACATGCACAGCCAGTATCAAACCCTCTTTTTAATTAAGTCTTTGAATAACAGAGACGTTGCTCTGGAAGACGGGGACTATTAAACATTCACAACTGAGCCCTCAAGGTGAGGTTAATGAAAATAAACCTCCTGTAGTTTTGGGACACAGCAGAGGCGCCATCTTTTATGTAACGAGGGTGGGAGGTGGTGAGAAACAAAAGAAAGTTGCACCAAAACATGGCAGAAAGAGACAATAAGGAGTCCTACCTCATGATATATAGATGGTTTTGACAGAGACGGGATTGTGAAGGAGAGGAGCTTGCTGTTGCCATCTTTGTCAACAATTTCCTGCAGAGATAAACAAGAAACCTGCGTCAGTGAGGAGAATCAATGTAGAATGAGATAAATAATAAACATTTTTCTTTATACTAAAACCTATTACATGACTGAACTGAATCAACTTAGCCCATCCCTTTTCAGAGGAATGGATACAAACATTTATCAGCCAACAGTTACCAACTCCTGCACGACCTTTTATCCCCCGCGATGTTGAGCAGGTATACCATTATTGTCTTTGTAAACATTATCGACTATGGCAGAATAAATATCACTGCCAGCGTCTGCATCAATTTCAATTTCTCTCTGTCACACATATTACTAATCTTAATAAACCCATGAAAAAGATGCCATTTCTAAAAGTAAGGCCTGATTATCTCCACCAGATGTAATCACAACTGACATGATTTAGTATATTCACAGGGATACAGAACTGGCTGTAAGCAAAAACTGGACTTAGCACGCTCTTCAAACCAATTACAAGCAGCTGAAGAGATTCAAGTGGTGTGTAGGAGTTATAAAAACATTTATTCAGTCATATGTGTGCAAGCAAATGATTAAATGATTACAAAGTGCTTAAATAAGTATGTTTTCTCTTAGAGTCAAACATCTACAGTAGGTTTTATTTCAGCAACTGTTTTTTTTTTTTTGCTAGTCAAACAGTACAGTTCAGTAGTACAGTACGGTTCTTTTTAGAAAAAAAGAACCGAACAGAGCGCATCCCTTAAACTGTTCTTCCATTTCTCCCTGATTGGACTGTTTCTTTTTGCCCCTGAGCTGGCTAACAGTATATCTCTGAATATCTAAAGGAACTGCTGAGAGCAGAGCTGTTTATAAGAGCTCAGAGGTCGCTGAGCATGTGCTGTATGTCTGTGTGTGTTGGGAGGTATAGACACAGAGAAATAAATTATGCATGGATATGCCCTTAGCAGTGCTAGCTGACATGAAGCTCTTTCTATTGATATGCCCTGCTCTTTGCACATTTCCCCAAGGGTGTTTCCTAGTGATGCAATCTACCTCAGGTCTAGCCATTAACCAGGGTTTTTCCCCTGTGGACTGTCCTTGGAAGTCAAAAGACATAAAACCTCTCCAATGTTTCACCTCCATGGGGTCTAAAAGATGACCAGCAATTTTGTTTTCAGCATGAAAAACTGCAAAGATCCATTCAAAGTTAACTATTGTGTGAACATCAGTTTAGTTTCTAAAAGCATACTACTGTCCGGACAAGTACATGTCGACCGCATCCATCTCGAGCAATAACAGATCTACCTCATGTTAATCATTATGTACGAATCTCAAAATCTATGACATCAAACGAACAATAAAGGCAGGATGACATGGGAACAGGAAGCAGAACTGAGAACATAATGAGGTCCTCTTTCTCAACCAACAGCAACCAATAAAAATTCCTGGTTGGCCAGTTCTCAGTTCAATAGCAGGATGCTGTGACTTTCCAGGCTGCTAATTTAAGACCACAGTAATATGGTCAGATTCTGTCCCAGCCAGCTAACACAGAAATGCCCCTTAATCTAAGGGACATTTAATGTGGACAGTCCTTACAATCATTTAACAGCTTTCCACGTCAGACACATTTATTCGGAAGAAAAAGCAACTCCATTTTCTGAATTGTTCCACCAGCTAAAGGGCTGAACGAGCATAGTCAGAAATCTTAGTCACTCACAGCTGATTCTGTGTTGGAAGCTCCAGCAACCTCTTTAGCACACTCTGACCCCTCCGTTCCTTATTGTTAAACAAAAGGACAATGGCATTTACTCTGATGTCAAACCATGGAGGCAGCGGCACATACTCGACGTAGCAAAGCCCAAACCCTGTTTGAGTTTCCAAATATTTTCACACTCGACAGGAGTTCTCAAAGATTTACAAAAGATGGAAGCACAGAAACAAAAATTGCATAAAAATACCCATGTTCAGGATAAAGCGAGAGTTTTTCACTAATCGTAAGCCCCAAGTCTGGAATTAAAGTCCACAAAAGACCTGAGGTTGCTTAGAAACATAGCACAAGCCTTGAAAACATACAAATGCATACCCAAGCCAACTGTTCTCAGACCAAATATTGATTTGACTGATGGTTTTGTTTTTTTTGCTACACTTTATGATTACTTATCTGACATATAAAATCAGCTTATGGATTCATATTCAAAAGCATCCTTAATTTTCTTTACATGTACAGTAATTCCTCTTACAGTGTGCTTTTAAAAACATGTTCACCAGAAACAGAAGGACCAAAACTCACCAAGTTATACATTCCCAAGAGAAGGGCCTCGATGCAGCCGTTGCTCTGGCGATCTCTGCTGGCAGTGATGCGCAGATAGACCCACACCAGCTCAGGCAGAAACTGCAGGGTGAAGCGACGCAAACGGTCTTCTGAGCTCCGGTACAGCTCGAACAGCTGGTGGCAGACGGGTTCCAGCAGCTAGAACACAGGTGGACATAAGTGCAAAGTAGAACAAGCATGAAACCTTTGTGGTTCTCATGTTCCTCTAATGCACTGGTTTCTGTGCCAACACTATGACATATCATACCAGGAAATGCAAAGGTGTACCAATATCATGGATAGTGTATGGGAATGTCATTATTTTGTCATTTTACATCTAATATAAGAAAGGCACAACATTTTAAATGATTTTCAAATTTGCATTTGAAATGCAAAGTTTTGCATATGAAGTGTTGAATTCAATTACTAATAAGCGTAAGAGGTAAATCTGAAACAAACTAATAAAAACCACCAAATAAAATTTGCAAAATTTACACCAAGTAGACGCTATCCTTGAAAAACAGAAAAATCTGATGAGGATTTTTTTTTAAAGAAATCCAAGGGAATAACAACCTGTCAAAGTTCAATTTAACTATGTTTTAATAGGTAAATTGAACTTTGCATGTGGAGGTACAAAAACTAACATGTGCAAAAGGAGATTTGATATCTGGTTGACATCCTTTTTAAACAAGTAGACAGTTTTTGTTTATATATTGTATTAAAACATGAATAAACATCATCTTGACTATAATGCAACAGAGAAAACAGACAGAAGGAAAGTGTTGTTGTTAGTCTATAGAGGGAAGTATGTGGGAGCAGAGGGGTAGAGGGAATAATTCACTACAATGAAATCCCGGGCACATGTAGCCTCAAGGGAGCCCACCGAGCCAATGTGTTTATACTGTCTAGGGGTCAATGCAGCGAGTGCCCACACAGCACTGCTGTGTAAGTGGTGTCTGTGTGTGTTGAACTTGCACTTTGACTGAATGGGAAATAAGCAACAACTCATTAATGAACTTGGCAAAGGCTTTGCCCTCTGTGTCGTCAGCAAGGGGGAAAGCAAAACAACAACCAGAAACACTTTGCAATCCTTTTCCCTCTCTCTCTACATCACACAAACATAGGAATGCACACACGAACACACACCCTCCTGGATCACTCGTTCCATCATTAATAGGATTGTGCAGTTAGACTGACAGCGCTAATGGAATTTGGATCCCTGGATGCTTGACACTCAAATTTGACTGAAATAGAGGGGAAATGGTGGCGGGCAGAACTGGATACACAAACAGAATCATTAGAGTGAAATTAAAGTCCACCCTCTCTGAGTTCCTTTGACCTTTGCTGAAAAATGATGTTGATGCTGTAGGTCCTTCAACAGAAATACATGTGAGTTTGGCTGTACAGGTGTAGGGCGCATCTGTGCAAAGAGGAAAAACAGCAGGGTGCTGGTGTAGTGTGATTGTACATGTTGCTCCTCTGGTGTGGGCAGCAGATGTTCTAGTTTGTTTTTCAAAGCCCAGTGTCTGTGTGTGTGTGCGTGTGTGTGTACAGTACACAGGGAACAGTGTGTATCATCTTTCAGGTGATGTGGCTGCCACTGCGCCCCTTCCATCATATTCTCGCACAAAAACTCAGAGGAAACAGTTGCGCATCACTTTCATGCTCAGTGTCAGCCGAGACATATGAGTCACAAGCAACAGAATGAACTGAAAACATGGGCTCTGCAGGGTTTCACCTCATTGTTGGGATCCTGGATGACTCTGTAGAGTGCTGGCACCAGGGACTTCTTCAGATGAAGGCTGCCGGCGTAGCTGGGGATGTGGGTTTCTGGTAAGGACTGAAGCAGAAAGAGGCAGAACAGCTGAGACGTGCACACAAGTTTAACACTTCTTCATTTCTGCATGACACTAAAGGTATGACAAATTAAAGCAGCCAAATTCTAACATACAGTATATTGTCATTAAACTACAGCTTTCTAGCAGTAATACTTAAAAAGACCAGCTTAAAAAATAAAATGTTCTTAAAACAGCAGCAAAAACACTGGGAAAGTCAGAGGGGCTGCTTTTGGGAAGGTGTATGCTGAATTAAAAGACCCCCCCCCCCCCCCCCCCCAAAAAAAAAAATCTCCTACTCTTTAAGGCTACGAACATAACACAGTGATGATGTCTGATAGGTTGTGAATATCCGCGCGGTTGGCATTTCCCAAATGGTCAAGATTGAGTGTTAGCAGATGACAAGCGGCAGAAATGGCATCTCAGCAGGGCACTTAGCTGCAGACTGTGCACATCGTTTTCCACTCTCACCATGAGTCAGACCAATTCATTTTCATCTTTTCTGTAGGTCATAATTTTGTGCCGACCTCTTTTACCCTTGTTAACCCTCTCAACCTCACTTTCAAAACAGTCTGCTTTCCAGTCTCCTTTTTACCCTGAAGCTCCTTTCAATTACAGGTATGTGACATTAACATTTACAATAGTTGAGATAATCATTGCAGCTGTTAGAATTTGTGATGGGGTAAAATGGTAGCAATCATCTTATCAGAGAATCTGTAATGTTTATATCTTGACCTGCTCATCTTCGTTCTCTACAACCAGGTAGGAGTGCAGGGAGGAGTCTAAAGTTGGGTCAACCAGCAATCCCAAAAAGATTCTGTTTGGCTAGATTTTACATTTTATCAAAGACAACATTCAAATAGTAAGTATGTAGTACACATGCATGTAAAATAAATTGTAAGTTTCCCTCCTGATAAACAGAGGAATACAGGTATGAACTAGCAAAGAATGGAAATATCAAAAACAAGGGTGCAGTGGGTATGGAAGGTATTCAGACCCCTTTAAACCTTTTACTCTTTGTTTCATTGCAGCCATTTGCTAAAATCAAAAAAGTTAATTTCCTTCCATTAATGTACACTCAGCACCCCATCTTACAGAAAAAAAGAAATGCAGAATTTATGCAAATTTAAAAAAAAAAGAAAACTTAAATGTCACATGGTCAAAAGTGTTTAGACCCTTTGCAGTGACACTCATATTTAACTTACAGGCTGTCCATTTGTTCTATCCTCCTTAGATGGTTATACTCCTTCCATTGGAGTCCAGCTGTGTTTAATTAAACTTTGCTTAAAGGAAAGGCACACGCCTCTATATAAGACCTCACAGCTCACAGTGCATGTCAGAGCAAATGAGAATTATGAGAGTCGAAGGAACTGTCCAAGGAGCTCAGAGACAGAATTGTGGCGAGGCACAGATCTGGACAAGGTACAAAAGAATTTCTGCAGCACTAAAGGTTCTAAGAGCACGGTGGCCCCATAGCACTTAAATGGAAGTGCTAGACCCGCCGTCCAGCCAAACTGAGCAATAGTGGGAGAAGAGCCTTGGTGAGAGAGTAAAGAAGAACCAAAGATCACTGTGGCTGAGCCCAGAGATGCAGCAGGGAGATGGAGAAAGTTCCACAAAGTCAACTATTACTGCAGCCCTCCACCAGTCAGGGCTTTATGGCAGAGTGGCCTGATGGAAGCTTCTCCTCAGTGCAAGACAAATTAAAGCCTGCACAGAGTTTACCAAAAAACACATAAAGGACTCCCAGACTGAGAGAAATAAGATTCTTTGTTCTGATGAGACCAAGACTGAACTTTTTGGAGCTAATTCTACGTGGTATGTACGGAGAAAACCAGGCAATGCTCATCACCTGCCCAATAGGGTATTATCCGCTTCCGTGTTCCGAACTTCTGGTTTGAAACACTTAGACCGCCCACTTCCGGCCCAGTTCAATGTCCCTGCTTTACTTTGTAGATAACGTGAATAAACGCCAACCCTACTTAAATTTTCACGGATTCCACACTGAAGTGATACTAAGGAAGAAGTGGATCAAAGCGATCGATTCACCGCGGTGAAGGGCCGAACTTTATAATAAAACACACATTTGTTTGTCGCCGGTAGGGAACAACACCGCACGACACCGGCACTTCGCAGCATGCTAGCATTAGCCAGCTAGCGCTTACTGACGTGCTTAACATTGTGCGTCTTAAAACACACAAACATTTGAAAATCGGTTCTGTACCCCCCCGTTTCCAGTGGAACAACTGGGGACTGCCAAGAAAGGAGACGCTTTCAGATGCTTGTGTGTTTTCAGCCGCACAAAGTTAAGTACGTTATCGAGCTGGCTAAACTTGAGTATGTTTGGAGTTTATCCGATTTAAACAGTATAACAGAGCAGGAACGGCTGTCGTTAACATGGCCCGGAAGAGGAAGTGTCCAAATACTGGGAACTTCCGGTAAGCGTGATAATCCCCAATACAATCCCAACAGTAAAACATGGTGGTGGCAGCATCATGCTATGGGGGTGGGGGGTTGGTTTCAGCTGCAGGGACAGGACGACTGGTTGCAACTGAAGGAAAGATGAATGTGACCAAGTACAGAGAGATCCTGGAAGAAAACCTCTTCCAGAGTGCTCAGGACCTCAGACTGGGCTGAAGGTTCATCTTGCAACAAGACAACGACCCTCAGCACACAGCTAAAATAACAAAGGAGGGGCTTCAGAACAACTCTGTGACCATTATTGACTGGTCCAGCCAGAGCCCTGACTTAAACCCAATTGAGCATTTCTGGAGAGACCTGAAAATAGCTGTCCACCACCGTTCACCATCCAACCTGACAGAACTGGAGAGAATCTGCTAGGAAAAATGGCAGAAGATCCCCAAATCCAGATGTGAAAAACTTGTTGCATCATTCCTGAGAAGACTCATGGCTGTACTAGCTCAAAAGGGTGCTTCTACTCAGTACTGAGCAAAGGGTCTGAATACTTATGATCATATGATATTTCAGTTTTTCTTTTGTAATAACTTTGCAAAAATTTCTACCTTTTTTGTTTTTTCTGTCAAGATGGGTGCTAAGTGTACATTAATGAAAAATAAAATGAACTTTTTGATTTTGGCAAATGGCTGCAATGAAACAAAGAGTGAAAAGTTTAAAGGGGTCTGAATACTTTCCATACCCACTGTATATACCCAAAATCTATAATGTACCTGAGAGTGGGCAACTCATTACTGTCTCTGCTTCTTATCATGATGTAAAAATGAAAAAAAAAAACAATTTAAACAGTAGTTCAGTTTGAAGACACACAGCATAAGACTGCATAAGCTGCATGTTGACTCCGAAAAAAGGCAATCATTTTAATTAATGTATTAGATTTAAGAGCAAGTAAATTTATTTTATACATCAAATGTAGAGAAATTGCAGAACAGCTGTAAACAGTTTATTTTGGATACATTTATGTTTTTCTATGCCTTATTCAATATTCAAAGTAGATTTATTTTATTCATTTAATGTTTATTCATTGCAAAACAGCTGTAAGATACATATTGATAGCCTACATTTTTTCTAATTCCAACGTTTTGCGTAAATTACCAATAGCAAAGTGTTTTAATAAAGAGAAATGCTAAATAAATGCAACATATTGCTAAAAAATAATTGTTTGAATAATCTTGATTTTAATATTAACCAAAATAATTGTGATAATGACTTGTTCCATGATCAAACAGCCCTAATAAGGAAGATGATTCATGCAACCCTGCAGGGCCAATGTTTCCATTTGTGTATCCTGACAGGTCTCATGACATCTCTGAGATCATTGGAATCATTTTGATCAGGCTGACATACAGTTTGGATATTATGGACTTTAATTTGAGGAACTGGAATTCTGAAATCCAGGATAATGAAGATGAGGATGTACCCTGATACAGGTCAGTGAGGAGACAGTTTAGAACAACCAAAATGCTGATCTTTAAGAAGAACAAGACACTTCCTTGAGAGATCCAAATAAAACATGACCAAAAAGGACAATGTGGATTGACTGTAAAGACAAACAAAACACTTCTGAGATAAACCTGATCATGTATTCAGCTACAACTACAGATAAACCAGCCTGAAGTTGGTGCAGATGTTACAGAGTGTTAGCCTGTTTATTACCGATTATCTGTCTGCCTTGAGAGTATGTAAAATGACAAAATTAAATGGCTATAAAATGTGTTTTTTGTAAACCAGTGTATGTAAATCTTTGCTATGATTTGAGTTCCGTTATTCTTCGCATCATTATGGTCTTGAAACGTGGACAGATTATCAGAGAGTGGACACCCCTACCAACTAAGATAAAAACTCCAGATTGAATAAGGAGCCAAAAACTCTTATTTATTCTCATTTCAGTAATAGCAACACTTGCAGGCACTAGGCGCAGTTTACGTGGTACCTGGCCACAGTTTTTATTTGCATTCATTAAATTTAATGGCAACCTATAAAGGTCTGAGGTGTTAAAAGTTGCAACAGGCACATCTTTAGACTCTACTCTGAATCATAGGTGATAAACATAACTGTATAGGAAAAGAGGCTGCAGGAGTACGCTTCACTGTCATGAGTTATGAATGAGCGCGGAGAAGCGGTGCGGCTTTACCTTGAATTCGGAGAGCCATTCTTCTACAACACCGCGCTCTGAACCCAGCATCTTTGTCAGAGACCCCCACCTTGGCTGCCTGGTGGACACAGAGGAGCAGGAGAAGGAGAGCAAAGGAAAACATTCAGAAGTGAAGCAACCGTGAAATGTACTTAACAATGCATTGCTGCTACGAACCACACTCAAAAGAATACTCAAGTTTATGCCTTGTTATTTCCCTGTTGAACAAGACACCATATTAATTTCTATTTCAGTAAATACTCAGTTGACTGGCTTCATCTATTTGCTTCAGGAGTTATGCAGAACAAAGAACAGTTTAATTAAAGAAGTATAAAATGCCTTTACAGGATGCATGTTAATACAGTGTGTCTGTGTTTAAGGCAAAATATTTGGCCAGACACACCTGGATTAATCAGTCTGTCCAGTAAGAAAAAAACAGGAAACAAAGGAGCAGGCTCAAGTTCAGGAAGAAGTGGAGTTGTGCATAAAGACAATTATCTGATCAACAATTGTGCTGAATGATTTGATTGTATTAGTTCATTTTATGAAATAAAAATTCAACATCTTTCTGCACTAAGAGAAAATAAAGATAAATCCAGATGTAAGAATAGATTAAATTAGGAAAACAAACAATAACAGTGGTGATGGTGATGCAACATGAACTTATACCAACTTGGTTTACTGAGAGCAACGATGCTAGACACATCTTACATAATCAGTCACCTCCATACACCAACCTGCCACCATGAATAACTGTTGATGTCAACCAGCAGAGATTCATGAGAGCTTTCACTTAATCATTTAACGCTTTAGTCTGTTTTCAATGCTCGCAACTCGTGATATAAAACTGACACTAGGGAGTCTCCCTTACTCCTAAATGTTTTCTAAAAATATAGCAAAAGACAAATTTGTGTGTTTCAAACACAAACCCTGATCCTTAAATCTAAATTTAATATTAATAAAATGCTCGGAAATAACAAGCTACTTTATCTCCTGAAAGTAGTTTCTCATTAATCATCCCTAAAATAGGTTAGCTATGAAAGAGCAAGGAAGAGCCCAAAACTGTGTGTAGATGGTTCTGTGAAAGGTAGAGAACAGAAACAGGCTGTAGTGACAGTCTGAATACAGACGGAAGGTGATGCTCTGAGGGAGGTGGCGTGCCAAGTCGCCAAACTGGCAGGAATAAAACAATGTGCGATTATGTAACGGCACATGCACCAAGGAGCTCACAGTCAAAGCCATCCTTTCTTATGTTTCCATAACAATGTCTTTCACGCAAGACTATTATGGTTAAATGATCCTTGTCATCCATTTTTTTCTCTATTTTTTGGGGGGATAAATGTGGGGATAATTGGAGGATTAATTACCAACAATAACAAATATGCTATTCACAATGTAAACTAAACCTGCAACCATAAATTCTCACTGACTGTAAAGAGAAAGACCAGAAAACCTGTTAGAGTGAAACTATCTGATTTAAAGTCTCCTTTCTCACACCAGTCACCTGTGTTGAGCTGTGACAGCACTGAACCTTTTGCACAAAGAAGAATAAGAAGTAGGGGTCTCTGTAGAAGGCTGCAACATGAATACAGAACTCTTTATGTTGCATGTTTTCTTTAGTAATTAATTCTTCTCCCAAATTCTCTCCCAAGGCATTTCCCTGCACTGAAGACTAACCAACAAGAAAAGTGTACATGGAGCAAAACATTTATTTAATGTTTTACATGTAATAACTAGTGATGCACCTGCACAATATTGGAATTTAGGCCGATATCCGATATGCCGATATTTTAAAACTCATGAGGCTGATAACCGATATCGATAAGGATATTAAAGGTGAAAAAAACAAGCAATCATTGCAAATAGCAGTTTTGTTATTTGCTTCCGACACTTTGAAAAATAAGTGTGGGAAAAAATGTCGATACGCTGGAATATCGCGATATTTTCATATGCCAATATAAAATCGATATTTAAAAACATGGTTTCGATCAATTTAACTTACAAAATCTCGCATGATTTCATCGTTCTGTTACAAAATCTCATGATGCTTGGTGAATTCTCACAAGATTTCGTAACAGAACGACGAAATACAGCGAGATTTTTGTTCGTAAAATGGATCGATACCGCGTTTTTAAATGTCAATATGATATCAGCATATGAAAATATCGCAAAATTTTTGTAAATTCTCGCGAGGTTTCGTAACAGAACAATGAAAAATCGCAAGATTTTGTCAGTAAAATAAATTGATGCAGCGTTTTTTTAAATGCCAATATATCAGCATATGAAAATATCGCGATATTTCAGTGTATCAATATTCCCTAGTCTTTAGAAGCTTTAAAGTCTGTAAAAAAGAAGTTTTTTGAAGAAGTTTTTGGTTTTTTTAAGACTTTAGAAACAGCGGCCTGATCGGTTAAATATCAGTTAAATATCGGTGGGGTTGCCGATGTCTGATACGCAGTTTTAAGGCCAATATAGGCAGATACCGATAGGGGGCTGATTATACCGTGCATCCCTAGTCATAACATATATGCTTTACATATAACGTTTTACATATAACAGTTAACAAAGTGTACCAGGAGTAAAACACAAATCTTATATATGAAGTTCTTTCATCATTAAGAGTAACATAGAATAAAAAAATAACACTTCCCCAATGTATCCGTTTAACATAACAATGCAATAATCTGTTGTAGCTGACTGGTTTCTTATTTAAATAATCCAGAAAAATGGCGCAAATTTCGCTTTAATTTAGTACTTGCTGTGACACTATGCAACATATAACGTATAGTGTTAAAAATAAACCCTTTGCAGTTGTATCTGGGTCAGTGTTAGTTAACTTTCCCCCATAAAGAAGATAACAGCTGAATAATCTTAGAGCACAAAGATTTTGTAAACATCAAACTGTGTGTGGGCAAAATTGTGAGTATAGTTCAGCTTATATCTTCCCTGCCTGAAAGATTGTAAAACTGGATCGTACAGGCTTAATGTTCTCTCCCACAGTAAGCGGTGATGTTGAGATACGCCTGTTTAATCTAATTTGTTAAATCCAAATCACTACAGACCAGAAAATTTGCTAAGATTCTTCCCACAGTTCCAACAGACCCACCATGAGATTATCAGACTCTTTCATGTTCTCCACATTTTGTTACAATACAGTCATCTTAAAAGCAACATTTTTTTCTCATCATCCTAAGTATAGTTCTTCACAATAACGAAGCAAAACCAGACTTCTGGAGTGTTTTGCTAAAATAAAGACTGAAATATTCTATTTAAAACATCCTTTATGAGAATTTCAGTTAAGCTCTGGTTTATCAGACAGCGGCTGATGTGATGCTTTAACAACTAGACTGAAGACAATTATTTCATATCAGAACACTTCAAGACCACTAGGAGGACAACTAGGCCTGCCCATCAAGGCATATTATAGATAAGGGGGATTTGCCACACATAACCTTGAACCAACTCGGTTACTATGAATCAGATTCAGAGTTCCTGTGGAGATCAGTCCCGCTGGTGGTGCACCTCACCAGTAATCTCTTTATGGTAGACTGACACTAGTCCAAACTAAAAGGTATGTGGCAAATCCACAAACAAAGCACAACTTCTGATCTTATTAAATAGAGATGGTGCTATTTGGCCACAGTAGCATGATTCTGAGGAAAAGTTTTCTGTGACAGAGGCTGACAAATCAATCGGGATAGAGGGAAAGATGGATGCAGAAAAATACAGCACTATTCTGATAGAATTCGAAGGATCTGAAATTTTAACAGAAAATACACCATTTTAAGCAGATGTCTTCTTATATGCAGGTATGACCAAATTTACTGCAACAAAGACGTCTGTAAACTATCATAAGTTTTATCAGATGACAATGCTTTACATGCCTGTAAAGCATTTTGGGTCCAACTGAGCATATGCATGCAGGAAAGTTCTGATTTCCAACATCATCTGAATGTGTTTAGATGAAAGGAAATTATCTTATCTTGTCAAGCACGTAAGAAAATGTGGAAATCTTTCCATTACTACAGCCTGAAATGAAACTAAATCACGTGAGCAGCTTGACTTTTGTGTCAGATGACTGACAGTAAACTGTGCAAAACAAATCCATGCTAAAATTAAAATACTCTTTGCCTTCATTCACATGTAAGAAGAGCTGAAAACAAAATGTAGCAATTAAATTAATCTTATAAGATCTGATCAAGGTTCCACTCTAAACAGCTGATCATATCTCATCTAGCTGTGAACTCTGAGGGTTAATCCAGTGACAGGGCTTGAGTAAATGTTTTTTTTTTTCATATGATGCCACTTTTAGTACACACAAAGTGTTAATAAATGAACAAAAGTCCAACTAATGTAAATGTACTCTTGGCTGATTAATGTCTACAAGAAATATTTAATATGGACCTCCTTGCATGCTTACAACAGTTTAGATCTGCTCAGATATTTCAGATCAGTATTTAAAGCTTAGAATCTAAACCAAATCAATCATAAATTATGCAAAACTCTCAGTTTGGTACAGATAAAGATGAAAACATTACAAGGAGGCACAGAGGAGCAACATATTCAATTTGTTGACGAGCTTGAGGAGCAGAGCAGATGATGATACGATCTGCAGATATCTTTTTGTGCGAGTACGCTACTTAAATCTTGAGTCCGTGACTTGAAAAGCTGCCATTTACTCGGCTTGTTCAGCTCTTTATGAAAGGCTGACTCATTTATTTCCTCTGGCTTGTCAAGCTGTCAAAGGCTCGCTGAGGTGAAATTCTTCATCGGCAGGGCCGGATTATCAGTTACCATGGGAACAAGCAGTCAAGTGGCTTACAGGCAGTGGCAAATTTTCAGCAACAATAACTATTCATTTTGTGAAAAACATAATTAAGATTAAATGACTTGAATGACAAATTGAGAAGGTGAAGAGAGTGGCAGGTCAACATCAAAATAACAAAGAACCGCAAGAAAATGAATAAAAGATCTATCAAATTTTCTAAATTTAAGAAATTTGAAAAATCTCTCTAAACACAGAGGAATGACTTTACTATTATCAAAAAATGGCATCCATCATTTAATAAACTGAAGGTGGTATCTGAATTAAAGCTTTATCTATGTGTTGACCATTTCCTCTACATCTTTAAGTGATAACACAAGTGTAAGCAAAAAATTAATTTAAGCAGCCTGTATGTACATGAATTCAAGAAAGTATTGATTTATGCTACTGTGTCAATAAAGAGCAAAATATAAGACCGCTTGGGACAAGACTTCGACTCCCACATGCTTACCTCAGCGACCCAGAACTCAAATCTCCGCAGGGAGATGCAAATGGTTTCCCACAGTGGCACACATCTGTCACTCTATGAGGGTCACCTGCAACAACAAGAGGGGGAAAATGACTTAATCGATCACATTGAATTGTCACAAGAAATGGTCGCCTATAATAAGCCAAAAAAACTCAGTGGGCAAATATACAAGCACATCAGTTTTAGGCATTTCATTTTATAAACCAGTTCTCTGTTGATCTTTTCAACAACTCAATAACAAAACTGAGTGGGTCTGTCGTCCTTCAAACTTGCCACTTTTGAAGATGCAGATTACAGCACAGAGGCTGATGTTTCCCGTAACAAAAGGGATTTTAGAAAATTGTGACACAGCAGAATAAGATAGTGTGTCAGAAGAAGAAATTTACTTTTAATTAGCAGACACTTAAAGCTTGCAGATTGTAATTTGTGAGATATGATAATGATGATCTGTTAGGTTGAATTTTTCCATTTTTCATGATTCACCAAAAATAATCTAAACTTCACACACATTCTCTGAAACAGTGAACTTGCTAACAAAAGAAGGTCTGAATCTCTCAGCTCTGTGCTACGTTGGGTTGGTGCCAGGGGAAAGGATGAGAGGTTCATTAGGGAGGCAACAAAGCTAGGCACACACACAGAGATTCACCTACACTCACAAACTGTATACACAAACTTAGAATCAAACACGCACATTAAGCAGAGCACAACAATTCACGCCAGTATACGGAGGCCTCAATGAGGAGACCCAGAGCCACATCCAAGGCCACTTCCTGCTGGTAGCAACACAGACAACCTGCTGTAAACATACACACACACACACACACACACACACCAAAACACACACACACACACATATATATTATATATGTGTGTATATATATATATATTATATATATATATATAGATATATATATAGTGGGTATGATATGTATTTAGACCCCTGTCAGATCCTTCTAAACTTTTCACTCTTTGTGTCATTGCAGCCATTTGCCAAAATAATAATTAAAAAAAGTTTATTTTATTTCTCATTAATGTACACTCAGCACCCAATCATGACAGAAAAAAACAAGAAATGTAGAAATTTTTGCAAAGTTACTAAGAAAGCAAAACTGAAATATCACATGGTCATAAGTCTTCAGACCCTTTGCTCAGTACTGAGTAGAAGCAGCCTTTGAGCGAGTACAGCAACGAGTCTTCTTGGGAATGATGCATCAAGTTTTTCACACCTGGATTTGGGGATCTTCTGACATTCTTCCTAACAGATCCTCTCCAGTTCTGTCAGGTCGGATGGTGAGCGTTGGTGAACAGCCATTTTCAGGTCTCTCTAGAGATGCTCAATGGGGTCAGAGCTCTGGCTGGGCCAGTCAAGAATGGTTACAGAGAAGCCCCCTCCTTTGTTATTTTAGCTGTGTGCTGATGGTCATTGTCTTGTTGGAAGATGAACCTTCAGCCCAGTCTGAGGTCCTGAGCACTCTGGAAGAGGTTTTCTTCCAGGATCTCTCTGTACTTGGCCACATTCATCTTTCCTTCAGTTGCAACCAGTTGTCCTGTCCCTGCAGCTGAAAAACACCCCCATAGCATGATGCTGCCACCACCATGCTTCACTGTTGAGATCGTACTGGGCAGGTGATGAGCAGTGCCTGGTTTTCTCCACACACATCTTTTAGAATTAATGACAAAAAGTTCAATCTTGGTCTCATCAGACCAGGGAATTGCATTTGTGTCCTTCATGTGTTTTTTTTTTTTGGCAGGCTTTCATATGTCTTGAACTGAGGAGAGGTTTTCATCGGGCCACTCTGCCATAAAGCCCCGACTGGTGGAGGCTGCAGTGATAGTTGACTTTGTGGAACTTTCTCCCATCTCCCTGCTGCATCTCTGGAGCTCAGCCACAGTGATCTTTGGGTTCTTCTTTACCTCTCTCACCAAGGCTCTTCTCCTACGATTGCTCAGTTTGGCTGGACGGCCGTGTCTAGGAAGAGTTCTGGTCGTCCCAAACTTCTTTCATTTTAGGACTATGGAGGCCACCGTGCTCTTAGGATCCCTTAGTGCTGCAGAAATTCTTTTGTAACCTTGGCCAGATCTGTGCCTTGCCACAATTCTGTCTCTGAGCTCCTTGGACAGTTCCTTTGACCTCATTTGCTCTGACATGCACTGTGAGCTATAAGGTCTTATATAGACAGGTGTGTGCCTTTCCTAATCAAGTCCAATCAGTTTAATTAAACACAGCTGTACTCCAATGGGAGTATAACTATCTCAAGGAGGATCAGAAGAAATGGACAAAAAATAAAAACATAGATTTCAAATCAATTCTAGATTAATTTCAGTATTTCACAGAATTGTTTTGTATCAGTTTCTTATAGATGAAAAAGGAAAGTAAGTAGGCAAAAACATCATACATGAGAGATAACCAGCCAATGTATAAAGCCTACAGAGAGTTGTTAGAACAGCACAATGATCCAATCTAACATTGAAAACAAGACCATGTTAAAAGAGATTTTTTTTTTTGTAAAATCTTTTTCTTTCCAGACCAAAATATTCATTTTCCAAGAAGAAACACAGCTTCAGAGGTTATTTGGAGTCATAACACAAAGAGTCAATTTTCAAGTTTTCCTTTGTTGCATAGCAACAGTCAGCAGTCAAACTTGTGTCCTTATTTGCTAAAAGTGCGCATTTACAATCCACACCCAAAGCACATACTGTATTTGACAGAATAAAACCTGCCTGCTGGAAGACAATGTGCATCGCTGTACAACATACACGAGTAGCATACTGTACTACTCCACTGAGCACTCATACTGTAGTAAACAAAGCATTCAGAATAAATATTATATGAGCAATTCATTAAAAAGTTTTTTTTTAAAAGAGAGAGAGAGAGAGAGAAAGAAACCACTTTGCTTAATTTTGTAAGGATATATCCTCTTTACCTATGGGGAAAAAAAGTAAAGAAGGCGTTCATTTTCCCATGCCACATTAATCCTGACTCAAAGCTGAGGTTCACAGTAGTGATGAAAACACAGAAAAGAGTGAAAACTATGAAGAATACAACAGAAACTAAACTAAATGAATAAATGAAATGAAAATATACTTAATAGCACAGGGAAATTGTGATTATAGTTAGCCTATGGGTTAGATGACAGAGTACCGTAGTGTGAGATAAAGATATGATTTGAAAAGGAGATTCTTATGAGCTCTACAGAGCAAGAAATTAAGATGGGAGATCATTAACTGAGTCCCATTCATAAACAAAACAAGACTGAAGTGGACCCATGACATTCAGATGATCAAAAAGCATTATAAAATTGGATATTTTGCCATTTGGTTTATATAATGGGAGTGCCATTTTTGTCATCTCTGGGGATATTGGGCCATTGTGGGAAATCCATCAAACCAAAGCGCAAATTGATCACAGTCAAGGATTTTTACATGATGGCTGCATCACTGTAATTATGCATAACTTCATCCGGCTTCAAAGCTTGTTAAATTAGCTGAAAACTACCGTTCAATTTAGTTACATAACTAAACCTTTTCAACACTACCATGGCAACTAAAGCTGGCATGACTAAATCTTTACTAGGGTCTTTTACTTTAGCCAAACCAAATAGCAAGAACATCATAGGCATGTTCAACCTTAATATGCGATTTTTTCACTCATAACCAGTTAGGCTACTAAGCTCTGTAACATCTATAAAATCCACTGTGAAATATGATATTATTACAAAAAATGAAAGCATGTTTTATCTATGTCATAAGTCCGTGCCATATAACTTTTGGAAAAGCGCATTGACTGGGATAAAGTCTCTGTGGACTTTTCTAAGACCAGGCATATAAAAGTGTCACTTGGAGTGCAGAGCCGGTCTGTATTGCACAACAAGTCAAACAGAATACTCTGTATGCTACATATTAATAATATAATTGCTAGTTGATCCCTTTCTTTGACTTAAACTTTCTATAAGCAGTAGAATTTCCTTATTATACAGGTACACCACAAACCAATAAACCAGTGAGAAGTAAGGCATACTATACACATAGATAACGAGGGGAAAGGCTGGGGTAAAAATAACATGTCTGACCTTCTATCTGGATAGAAAAGAAAAGAAAACAAGTTTATCACTTACTTGTGAAATATGGTATAATTCCTCCTTACTGTGAACCATGTAATCCCAGCATGTGTGTAACAACAGCACTCGCCAGTCAGCAAGCTGTCACTGTTTGCTAAATGTGTCATACAGCTAATGAGGCCTGGAGAGTGACAACAAGCAAACTTCCCCTTACGGGCTGCTCTGCCTCTGTTCAGGTCTTGCTCATTGTCCTGTGGCGAGGGAATAGGAGAGTGCCAGCCCTTCCTGTTTACGGCACTTCAAACCCCATATCACAATTACACTGCTTAACACACAGCTGACCAATGAAAAAGGGGAAAACAAAGCCGGCAAGTGCATATTGTGTATTTAATTTTAAGACAGAGGTTAATATAAAATGGCCCCTATTGTGATTCAGTCAAGCAACAGCAAGGCCAGAACTATTCTCAATGGCCAGAAAAACATCCACCTCTCTTTAATGCTATCAAAGTCTAAAGAATATAACAATAAACATTCATACTCATACTGATGCAGCGTCGCCATGAAGTTACTGAAGACTAGGTGGTAAACTGGTCAGACTGTTCTAACATGGGGGGGGGGGGAGAACATCCTCATAAGCCACACTCCTCCCGACAATGACTGATTTTAATATTGCAGCCTGAAACCTGTAGGAGTGTATTTGTAAGCCGGGGGAATTAAAATCCCTCCATACAATCAGTCAAATTTATTTAACCTTTATTTAAATCAAACTGAAATTCAAAACAGCATGAGATTATCATCCTGAATGCAGCGTCCAGGCTGCTGCGTGTGGGTGTGCTGCGTTTTCACGCTCGCTCACCCACACACAGACTCCTCCCTTCTGCTGGCCACCTGTACACACAGACGCAATGTGGGATGCAAGTTGATCGACATACTGAAACTTTCTTAGACAATATCGACACACAGTAATTGTTATTTTAACCACGAGCAGTAAACTTGTATTCAAATTTAACACTCTATGCATGCATGTGTACCCAACTGCAACTGAAAGCAAAGTTCTTATATAATAATAGGGATTAAATGTAGAAAAAAGTGAATAAAATAACATATTTCCAGCAGGTGATACGTAAGTGACAATGCATGGAATGAAACCATGCAAGCTTGGTTGCAAGCTTATTCATTTCCACAGCAGCTGTGAGCTGTATGCTTATGCGAGTGTTGAACAGAGGGCTCCCTCACACACCTCACAAGACTCATCATTCATTACGGGCAGATGAATCATACCCGTGACTAAAAGTATCATTAAGCCAGTGTCAACAAACACAAGGTTGCAGCCCTGCAAAGGATAGAGAGCCACTTTACCTCTGCTCTACCCAGTGTGGGGGAGATGAGAGTAGAAACAGACTAGTGTTAAAGATAAACTACTCAAACTTAACACTAAGCTTGTTCTAGTTTTACATCTTCCCTGCAAATGCTAGCGGATTTATTTTCACTGCTGCATAAATTATTGTCAAACAGCAGCCCTGAAAAAACATATTCTTACACAATAAATGTGATGGAAAAGATGAAAGAATTTGTTCAGGGGATTTCATTTCTGACAAGTCTGCAGGTGAGGGATAATATCCAAAATTACAACTCAACATAGTGTGGAAACATTTGCACAAAAAGGGAGGCGAGTGAAATATTGTGATAGATGCCAAGCTCAATGTCATGATGAGGGGTGCAATGCTTTAAAATCAAGAAAAGTAGTATCAAAATAATAATAAATGCTCAAAGTGAAGATTGCAGCTCTGAACCACAGACCTACAAAAACGTGATGCAGTCACACCTGCAGTCTCCCCCATCTGCACAACAGCTAAAAATGCTTGTTTCAGTGTAGTGTATTTATAAATACACATGTGAAACAGTGGTAGCAATCAAACCGGATACACACACACACACACACAAAAAAACTGTCGGTAAATTAATACCAGACCAAGTGAGGGCCATGAAAGCAGATCTGACTGGTAAATTCAGTAAAGGTCGGGTGGACCTGCCTGTTTGCTCACCTTTTCAAATAACTGTAGAGAATCAGGTGAAAACGACTGAAAATTGGATATGAACACCAGTCTAAATTAGGGCTTGGCCTACTTCTACTGGAAGATCGGATCAGATCAGCATGGAACGACTGCTGGAAGAAGTTATTTTTGAAAAGCACGGTGCTTGCTTTTCTTGGCAGCAGAGGAAAATGACTCACTCTCACATAAATTCAAGTGTAGTGATGCTCCAGAATATAATGCTTTTTTGGGACAATGACAAATGTGAGGAATGCCACCGTTGGGGGATGACTACCCTGAGAAATGAAAGATAAGAACTAATCAGTAAGGAAGCTGTGCGCACCTACTGTACACGACTGTTTATATCTGTCCGTTTGACAACTTCTCTCTGCCCTGAATGAGCAGAGCTGGGTTTCAAACAGAGCCAAGGATTTTTCAAGGTCAGCTTAGCTCAGTCAGCCATGAATTATTGAACTTGAGCAAGCTCTGTGCCTGAACTGTTTGGGCCACCTCATACTGTGCTACTTCCTTCAGTTTTTTCCCATTTTGTGGCCATAACAAGCAGAATATCCAACAATATGACAGCTAAATCACTGATCCCTGCTGGTAAATGTGAACTAAAAGCTAACTTCAGTCTCTATTTCAGGTTTGGAGTAAATATGATTAGTATGACTATGTGTCACTGTGGGTGATAATGGGCACTCTTTTTCCTCTGAGAGTCTTTGAGGAAGGATAATGACACTGTAGACTGTGCACTATGATCAACTGTCGTGCTCGAGTCTTATATTCAGTGCCAACACTCTTTCAGGTCAGGCTACTTTTGTGTTGATATTGTGCAGAAATCAATGACTAGTCTGCTGATTTGCACATAATGCGTGGCAAAGCTCAACTGCATGAGTAAGTCAGAAACACACTCTTGCACTCGTTCCATTTGCGTACTGCCTCCCTCTAAGCCATCTGACAAAGTCACAAGGGAGTTTTCCTGAACCTCCTTGGTGCATGTGCTCTTCATGAAACAGACACACTTTATGCAGACACTTTCCCTGGGTAGAGGGATTAACTTTAATACCTGACTACAGTGACTCAGGCTGCTGTAATCTCCCCATGCTTCTCTCAATCGTAACAGGAACCAGCCACTCACCTGTAGCGTAGGCTTTCTGCACAGGAATAGAATGGGGAGTTTATTTATAGCAAAAACTGCATTGGGAAATCATCCAGTAGGCTATTATTTCACAGAGAATGATGACCTGATACAGTTAGGCAGACACACACACACACACCTCTGTGAGACACCTGGTGAGTTAAAAGACTGAGAGAGTAAAAGGTCACAAGCATGCAGGCCATGAAGTCAATACGTCCCAGAGCAAATCAATGGGGTTGCTCATAGGACAGACTTCAAAAAATACTATTCCGAGAGCGTTCGTGTAAATTACATTTCAAAAATCACAGTAACGCACAAAAAAGAACACATAGGTAGGTGCACAAAATGAAAACTTGGCCACTGTGCCTCCCTCATCCTCTTCTCATCCCTCATAGGCCAGGGTAGGGGAACTGAGGCGTACGCACATCCAGGGCTAAAATTAGCTCTGCTGCAGCTGCAGGGCCAGACGTGTTGGGATGGGCTGCGTTGCGACGACGTACACACAAACACACACTGGGTTCCACCAGGGTGACAGGGTGAGCCACAGCACACAACAGCACAGGTGACTGCCAACAACATCCTGCTCCCTCTCCCTCCTCTCCTCCCCAAACCGGGGCATACAAATGCCTTCAATGCAAATGCTGTGTATGCTAGCTAACGTACAGGATAAACACACACATACTGACTGGATCAAGGCCAGTTGGAGTTCTCTGCAGCCGCCTCACTTAAACATAGTAGCAGTGGAGTTAATAAGGTAGATCTACATATTAAGCTTTGGTAAATTCCTAGTGTGCCATTACCCTGAGTGACTTTAAGAGTTAAATTTTCAGATCATGCTCTTCTATACAACTGGGCTTCAATAACAACTACACTAGAGGATAAAACGCTCCAGTGATAACACTGCCACAGGGGCTGGTTCAATACTATTGTTATCTTAAACTGTCCTGAACATTGTTGTCATATTGAGCTGCATTTTCTACTAAAATTTCCTCCTAAATTTTTCTTTTTTTATATTCTAAAGGAAAGGCTTAGAATCAGAGGTTCAAGTCACAGACACGTGACCACCACTTTGACGGCATTTAAGCTCTGCTGGTGACAAGGAGTCTAAAAGGAAGTAGGAAAAAGAAAAAACAGATGAAAGCACTGTGCTGCTTTATAAGCTGCTCAACAGTCTCACAACAATGGAACACCTTGAGCTTTTGTGTCAAGCCAAGATGACGGGACTGGGTCTGCACAGGGGCTGAGAACACAGCCTGTTACAGCCAAAAGATCAAAGAGCAGGGCAGAGAGTAGAAAGCTGCACCTAAATCCCACCTCAGATGTCTGCAAATGTGTAAATATTTGGCAAATAACACTTCACCTTCCTTCCACTTCTACATGCAAACCTGATTCAGCCTGTATTAAGGGTAGAAATCACCAGGTACCTCGCAATATGATACTATTCTGATATTTTGCTTAGGATAATGATAATATCACAAGATGCCAATTCTGAAATAATATATTGCAATAAATTTAATCCATGATACACCACAATATGGCCCAATTCCAATTCTTATTTTCATCCCTACCCCTAGCCCTTTTCCTTGGCCCTAGCACAAGTGCTAGGGGCTGAATTATTCCTCTAAGAAATGGGACAACCCTTCAAAATCCTCATGCGTCACCAACAGTTGTCTGTGGCGCTGTAAAGTGACATCACGGCTGTTTACGGAAAAGCATTTGAATTGTCATCAAATATTTTTTTTTAACATCAGCAATAATCTCCCTTTCCTGAGCGATGCGTTATTGTAAACTGACATCACGGACGTTTCTAGTTTGAATGCTGTCTGCAGCATTGAATTGTCAATAAAGATTTGTTTTTTAAAAATACCGTCTGCAGCAGCAATAATATCCCTGGCGATTGGGTTGTTATTTTTTTTGGCTTTGGGCCTTAAAACGTAAAGATGAAAGGAAAAGAAGATGCCTTCGACTACAGCTTAACGTTACATTACAGACACAAGCAAATGCACATAACGTTATGAAACTAGCATTTTTTTTCACATTTGTACTAAAACTGTAATACATTAAAGCAACCTTAAAATAGCTATTTTTATATTCTATTTACAAAAAAATACCCACATTTGTGTGTTTATTTGGCTGCCGATTACTCGCCATTTTGTCCGCATTTTGCATGAAATTGTGGGTAATATCTCGGGGGAATTGGAATTCATCCTATGTGCCACTGAAGACAATCCAAATTTATTGACCAAAGTGAATCAATTTGAAATGAATTACAAAATATTGTCAATTTCTCGAGTGACAGCAACTCATGTGAAATTAGTGAAAGAAAGTGCACAGTGGTTCTTCTTAAAGGAGTATAAAAACACATATCAGTGCATCTAAAAAAATGAACATTTCTGTGAGTGCATTACAATCTCAAACACCTGGGTGATCTATGAAAACCTGGACTTACGAGTTACTGTAACTTTTACTTTCCACTGTGTGTAAAGTTTAACCTGAACCTGCAGACTGCACATAAATCAGTGTAAAGCAGAGACTTTTCTACATGCTGGACCGTTGCAAATAGAACAATAGAATCTTGCAAGATTTTGTTGGTAAAAATATCAATACAACTTTTTTAATATCAATATGATATATCACAACATAAAATATTGTGATATTAGTGTATCAATATTTTGTCACACCCCTATCCTGTATGTAAAACAATGTGGGTTACGTTTGGCTCCATTCATTGCACTGAAAGGACACAAAGAAATTACATTAGCGGGACAATGTCATAGTTTTGCATTCATCTGTTGCCAAGTTAATAAGCATTAGCTACAGAGTTCTAGCCAAACTTTTACTTGCTAATGAAACACTCAATACACTGTGTTAGATGCCAGACAACTAAAATGATTGAGTTCTGTAAAACATCTGTAACGTTCTCTAACCTAACATTCTGGACTGGCTAGTTTAAAGTCTCTAATAAGCATCTATTGCAAATGTCTTGAGATTTGTTCCCATTCTTCCCAATCATATCACAAAAACAAATAAGTGGCAATAACTCAAGGCCTCTTGGAATTAACTACGCTTTGGCATCTGCTCAGCGTCAGACCGGGACCGAGTCGTGACCAGCAAGCTGAGCAGGAGGACAGGAAGGTAAAGCCCTGCATGGAGCGTAGACACCGAAAGGATGACGGCCCTGTTATCGTGGTTTTATCACACTGTCCACTCTGACATATCATTACACTGAGCTTGTGTTTCCCCATCACAAACACACACACATGCATTTTGATACCCTCTAACTGAGGTAAAGTTCAGGGGGAAAGTATTATGTAAAACGTGTTAGGACAAACAGCAGGATGTGTTGTTTCCCTCTGTGCATGAGTTACAGCCACCATGTCAAATATGGAGATTTGTTCAGACTACTGAATGCAACCTTTTGTGTGGATTAGTCTTAGATAACAAAATACGGTAATGTGCAAAAATTCTCGGTATGCAAAATTACACAAGAAGAGGAATGAAAGTCAGTAGCAGCAAATCTTATGAGGTGATGAATCCTCCCTTCAGAGGTACTGAAGCTGCGTGCAATCATACTGAGAGCAGAACAAATGGCACCCAATATCCAACACAGGAATTTGGGATGTCCTTCAAGAAGTCTAGAGAACTATTCCAAAAGATTACTTAAAGAAATGGAAAAAAAAGCTTGTCAAAGATCTTTCCAACTGTATAAAAGGGATAGACTGTCAAACCAAATATCAACTTTCAACTGTGTTTTTGCCTTATTATATTAGGATTGAAACAAAAATCTGTCTTTTACACAATCCATCCAGTAACTTTAATCTCAATTTGTAAAACCTATGTGATGTTCAAGTCCAAGATATTCTGACTGCTACTAAAGAACAGTGACGTTGTCGCGTATAAAAGTCAAACATTCACTAATTTCTCCAGTGAGAGTTTGCTGCTTTTCTCTCAACATTAACTGGTCTGGTTTTGAGAAGTGAATCACTGGAGTCAACGGAAAAGAGGACAGACAACTTCCTCTAAGATCTACTTTAGGGATGCACGATATAATCGGCCCCCTATCTGTATCGGCCTATATCAACCTAAATCAACCTAAATCAGCCTATATCGTCCTTAAAACTGAGTTTCGGACATCGGCCACCCCACCGATATTTAATCAATCAGCCCGCTGTTTCAAAGTAAAAAAAAACAAAAAAAAACTTAGTCTTCAACAACTTCTTTTTACGGACTTTAAAACTTCTAAAGACTAGGGGTGGAAAAAAATATCAATACACTGAAATATCGCAATATTTTCATATGCTAATATATATTGACATTTAAAGACGTAGCATCCATCTATTTTAGTAACGAAATCTCGCGATATTATATCGTTCTGTTACTGAATCTCGTGAGAATTCACAAAAATTTCGTGATATTTTCATATGCTGATATCATATTGACATTTAAAAACACGGCATCGATCTACAGTATTTTACTAACGAAATCTCGCGATATTACATTGTTCAGTTACAAAATCTTGTGAGAATTAAAAAAATATTGTGAGATTTTGTAACAGAACGATGAAATTTCGTGAGATTTTCTAAGTAAAATAGATCGATACCGTGTTATTAAATATCGATTTGAAATCAATATCAATATTGAGTATCAATATTTTTTTCCCACCCACATTTTTCAAAGTGTCAGAAACGGATAACAAAAGTGCTATTTGTAATGACTGCTTATTTTTTTCATCTTTAATATCGGTATTGATATCGGTTATCGGCCACATGAGTTTTAAAATATTGGCATATCGGATATCGGCCAAAATTCCTATATCGTGCATCCCTAATCTACTTTGCAAGGTTTGGTACTGCTGCATAGCTGCAGATATCAGGGTACTGCTGATGTGAAGAGAGAGAGAGAAAAAAGATGAATTAGCGGAAATTTCTCTGCTCTATTTTGGCTTAAAATGATCATTAAAGATCAAGTATTCCAGAAAATGATTGAGGTTCAGGTGTAGCCTTGTGTTGTATGATATTAACACTGTCATTCTTTAAGTGCTCAAGATAAGAGTTGAAAAACGATAGCCATCTGAATTTTTCTTTAAGCTATCCTCAGCAGTAACAGGCAGCTTTACACATGCCTGAAGTACCTGTTGTTAGTTATCTATTGACTGCATAAAGGCACAGTTGTGGATTAAAGTTTAACTACTTGACCTGCCAACACAGAACTGTATGAATAATGGAGGGATGCAAACGTAGCACTCACTGAAATACAGTGAAGCAGGTGAAAAGCCAATGGACCCAGTAAGACTGCCCAGCATGAGTCAAAGAAGCTGCTTTATATGCAATCACTTCCAATATTTGTCTTCTGTAACAGGACCAAAATACAAACTCTTTAAGCTGACCGCAACAGGTGAAAGAAACAAAACTGGGTTTGTTCGGTCCTTTGAACTGAACCATAGGGATTATGTTAACACACCTCCATGTTCTCTGTGGGAAACTTTAACCAACAAGTCTATGATTAAAGAATGACTAAAGACAAGGGGAATATTTTCAGTGGAGTGAAGCAAGAGCATTTGTTAGAGGGCGGTGAGGAATTTAGTGATTAGATTTAGACTTTTCAGCAAAATTAGAACAGACAAGAAAAGAGAAGTTGCAAAAAGAACCAAAAAATCAAATGTTCATCCTTCTATTCAAATGTAATTCTGTATAATTTTGTCAACAATGGAAACATGATCAATACAAAAGGAAGGACAAAGACACATTCCAACAAATTAAAGAGAAAAAAAGAGAAAAGAATTAAAGTTCAAACAATATGAATGGACAAACATAAGACTGAAAAAGGAAATGTAACCAAGACAGTTGGAGCAAAAGGGACAAAAAAGGAAGACAATCCCGAAGCAGAAAGCCCCAGAAAGTGACAAATGTGGTTCACATCCAACCTGAGAACACCTCCTACTGACCCACTACGTCACAGCCGATCAAGCATTTAATGTTCTCTGTCCTTTTAAAACCCAGATACAGATTTTAAAAAGATGGGGGAAGGACCATCTGGGTCAAATGTGACCCCAGATGAGGAGCTGGCTATCCACCAGAACACTACAGCAGAGACGCTTGAAAGCTCTTTTTATTGTCAAAGCATAAAATATAATCAGTTCCAAAGCCAATCTAATCCTGTTTCATTTAAATAAACCTTCTCCCAAACAGGTCTGACCTCACAGATAGGTTGCTGTGACAACCAATCCAAAAAAATGTTCTAAATAACCGAGAAATCCAAAACGACACCAAACCATCAATAAAAATGAATCCGGCTAAGACGGTAATCCATTAAACCCCTTGTTTCAGATTCTCAAATACTTTGAGATTTTGTTTGTCACATATGATGTAATGTGATGTCAACTTAATACTGTTTCTGTACATTTGTTAAAAAAATACAATTCAAGTGAATGCATGATCTTTGAATGTGGATGTTTACTAGCATGACATAAACGAGCTAACAGAAAAAAATCTGTTTATTGAATAGGTTTTGTTCATTGACGTCCTTGTCGCAGGAAACCGCATGCATACATCATGCTGTTCTGCTTCCTGTGAATCCCTCTTTGGCTGTTAAAGAAACAAGGGGAGAAACACACTGTACATCACAGAGACAGCCAACACACACACACACACACTCAGACCTCATACCTGGCAGTGCAGTGAGTCAGCAGTGCCACAGCTCTCTCTCTCTCTGCATGCCAACCACATATCCAGCTGGCTGCTCTCACCATGACAAGATTGACATTACCAACTTCTAAGTAAAGCTAGAAACCGATTCAGATTCTCAAACAGGGGGATATTTGTGAAGGGGGGTTACTGTATCATCAAAATTAAGGGAATAGCTGGAAGGATTCTTAGAGGCTTGGCCTTAAGGGGACAGCAACAAACATGGGGTATTCAGGTTTTCTCTGCTGGAAGTAGAGGAAGAGCAGGGGGTTGGCTGGCTGTGTGTGTGTGATCCTTTGGCTCTGTGGGGGTGAGTACTATACAGTGGGAAATAGTCCCCATTGCTAATCCATGCCAGGCTAATTACAACTTTGATCCTCTGTGTGTGTGCGCATCACCATTGCTGACAGGGAAACAATAAACCGTGGGGCTCAATACAGTTACATATAGATTTGTTTTGGTTTAGAGATGCTTCAATATGCTCACAACTGGAGCAGATGTGCAGCCGACAAACAAGGATCTGCATTATTAGTCAGCTCAAACACTCACAGTGTGCTAAGTACGCACAAAGCTCATAAGAGTCATTCATGGACTGCATTATCCTGTAACTGCTCTTTCCTAATAAAAGCATGTATTCACCAACTACGGCACAATGTTGAACTGTACATGTTAAGGACTAGAACTCATCATAGACTGTTGAGCTGAATAGGTCATCACACTAAGCAGCATATGAAACTCAATCCTGAAGACAGAGACACAGATTAAGTGGGTAAATGGCGTTTCTGTCTAAAATAGGCTGCAGCTCTGATGATAGCTTGGTCCCAAAACACATGGCGGCAGTCAGCTATTCACCAAGGGAGGAGGAGGAGGAGGATGACGGCTGAGGATGAGCAGCAGATGGCATGGAATTATCTGGATCTTCGGCGCTACATCTTTTGCCTATTACATCATTATTTTAATGGTGGCTTATTTATATAGACTAATGTCACTCTAAGCAATTAATTTACTTGTTCAGACTTCAAAGGAGCAAAACAATAACTCCAAAAGACAGCAAGAAAATAACTTATGACAAGCAAACTATCTAGAAAGAGCAAATACAGAGGCTTCTCAAAGCTGGAAATGAGTGAGATCCCTGCCTTTAACCTAATAGTACAACTATAGGCATTGTGATTGCAAACAATTGCTAAGATGATATACTGCAAACCTTTCTAGGCTGCAGGCTGCTCAACTGATGCTCATAAACAGGCCATGCCCTTGTCCATGCTCACTTTTGATTACCCTGCCTGGCAATTAAACAGTGCTACAAAAGTTACTCATTCTGCTCTTTATACTGAACCAAGTACACACTCTCTTCCATATGCATTTCTACTTTGTGAAAGCTACTGAAATCACTGCGGTAAGCTTATATGAATGATGGCATGATGATTGAAAAATAAAAACACACTAAACCCCCGCCGAGTCTTGCTGACCAAACAACGTGCTGATCAAGTATCAGCTGATCAAGTCATGGATTTACTCTTCGGGAACTGGCAGATAGTGTTAATTACAGAATTATACTCATCCATGTAAAACCTTACTGCATTTAAAAAGTTATAAATCAAGTATAATTAGAGGGATTTGATATTTCCGGTTATTTTATTTCATTTTTCAAAATAGAGCAGCTTGAATGTTAGCTGCACCTTTTTTTTAGACTTTGGCAACAGAGAGGTATTGTAGAATTATTACATACAGTAAAAACAAGATGAGTGTGTACCGAGCAGAGTTTGTGTCAACACATTTGTTATTTTCAGCGTAAACATTGCAGCTAGCCAACCAGTTATTCGAATGGTTACGCAGCTGTTAGCCAGTTAGTTAACTGCTAGCTAACGTCTGGTAAAACACTGCCACGACAGCCTGAATCTGTGCGCCAACGTTAGCTCCCATAGCGCGGCTTGCATGCTGCTAGCATGCCTCCTCTTGTCAGCAGCTGGTGGGCATCCTCATTTTTCATCAGTCGTGACCAGGCCGAGGCGGCTGACTGCTGGCAGCAAGGCTCCAGCGCCGGAGCATCTGCTGAGTTGTCTCTCGCTAAAGACAGGCACCGCTTGTGCTGGCACGGGCTGACGCTGGAGCGGGTTTACATCCACACACACTAACATAGGACAGTGCTGATGATGTTCCAAGTCAGCAGCAGACCTTGACTGACTACCTGAAAAATTATGAATGCTTTACCAGCAAACAAATTAAATACTCACTTGGACTGAGGATGATTACTGAATCATATCATGCAGATTGGATCAGGGAGGCAGAGGTGGTATTTGCCCAGGGCGGTCACTCAAGCTGACTTCGTTTCCTTTCAGCGGTCCCTCTCTCTTGGAGCAGTGTACCTTCGGATGATCTCTCCACACTGCAATGGTGCTGCTGAACGACAGCCCAACGCGATTGGCCAGCCTGAGCGGAACTGTGGCGAGCAGAAAGCTCAGCGGCCTGAAGGGGGAGTAACTGGTGCATTCATGTCCATGGGAAAACTCAGAATCGTAACCTCTTCACGCTTGTTTTGACTCAAAACGAAACATGAAACGAATGTTTTGAAAGACAATTACAGATATCTGTTCACAGGACAGAGGGGTAACGGATTACATGTTATACAGTTATTTAATTCTGATTAGTTATATCTGGGGAAAAAAATAAGCAAAACGTTATGTTTTCATTATTAGGTCTTTGATTAAAATTCAGCTGCCACGAAAATTGAGAGAGAGAAAAATAACCCCATTAATTGTTGAATTGTTATAAAGACACAGGTATGGTGGCAGGACAAGCCTAACTGAAACTCACACAGTTACAGTAGGCTACTACTCAAAACTAAAAAATATATTATATAGTTATTGACATATTCAATATTTCCAGTGTTCAGTTTTAAAGTAGGCTAATTTACGAGTGTTCAGATCTACTTTCTTGTTACCTGATTTTACAAAATGTACCATGTTATTTGCATTCAGTTATAAGATTTTATTTTTTAAAAAAGCAACGCCGACTGAAGATAACATCTTTTGTTATCTCCTGATCTACGAGGATCATTTACAGCCACTTAAGATTGTAGAAATTGTCTTTGGCTGATGAGGTTAATTTCTGCAAGATTCAAGGATGGGGCTCTTGCCCCCCTCCCTTATTTATTTATTTATTTATTTTTATTGGATGGCCAGGCAGAGGCAAGGATCGGGAAGAGTGACGATAGGATCTAGATTTACTAAATCACACAATCGCAACTAAAGTGGTGATGTAGCTAATGTAAAATGTAACATATAGGCTAGAAGTATGCTGACTGGTCAGTCTACAGTAAATGCTGTTTCTGTTTGTTTTTGTTTTTTTTTTGTTTTTTTTTTTTGGGGGGGGGGGGGGGGGGGGGGGGGTTGAGTGATCGTCCACTTTTGGGAAAGCACCTGCAATCCAAGTTGATTTTATGGTTTTCATCCAATGCGCCGCATCTGCTCTCATCAAGCGGATGCGTCTTTAAACCCGCCCCGTTTTTTTTTCTTCCAACTTTCACTTTCGTGTAAAGCTGGAGCTTTCGCAGTGTTTGCTATGCAATTTTTTTTCTCCGTAAACAAGATTTTTCTTTTCTTTTTTGTAGGTTATTGCGTCTTCTCTCTCATTGGGCCAACTGGTGGCTCGCATTGTTTTCGTGTTTAAGGTCTCCGTTGTCTACAACAAATCAACTCGACGGGGTACTTCCCCATTTTTGTAATGCGTCATCTTTCCGCTACCACTATTTCCACAAACTCCTTCATTTGCGCGTTTCAGAGCTTAATTATAGGCGGTCTCTGTTAGCTATCCATTACGTTATGGGTAGGCTTACTTTAACTTCGACTTTCTTAAAAATGAAACTTGCGATCATGTTTTACTACCAAAACCCGCAGACGCTTATGCCGCTGCATTTAATTAGGTCTACTTAATACACCGGGTCGTGAATGTTAAAGGCTAAGATCTCCAATTAATTGTTGCCAATTACTTTTCTACCGATGGCTCTCCTGGACCAGGGTTACCTTAGAGAAATCAATCAGATAGCAGACGCTCTGGACGGCAGCGAGCGCAGGAAGCTCCTCTACCTCTGTGGGAGCTTTGCTGCTGACACCAGCGTGACCTCTGTGAAGGAGTTTCTGAAATCTAAATTTCAGGACCATGAAAACGGTCCCCTGTTTCTAGTAGAGCTTACGTGGCGCCTGGAGCGGTTTGACATCCTTAGGAGGGTGTATAACGTCAACAGAAAAGAGGTGGAGGAGACTCTGAAATACCGACAGGTTCTCTCAAGATTCAGGTAATTTTTTAAATTATTTTATTTTTTAAAAGATGTCTCATATGAATTATACAAACTTTATGTTTTATTGACAATGTTTTTTTGATGCTGCAGAGTATTGATGGTCAATATAAGTGAGGATCTAGCTAAGGAGGATCTGGACAAGATTAAATTCCTGCTGGGCAACACATTGTCCCGAGAGAAGATGAATGCTGCTGAGGTGAGAAGAAGAAGAAAATTAAAAGAGTGACACATCGGCTACTTTTGCTTTGACTCTGTTCATTCCTTAACTCACTATTTGTGTGGGTGGAGAGCATTTTTGTAATGCCACTCCATTGTGTCAGATCAGTTTTCACTTTCATTACACTTCTTGTCTTTTACAGACTTTTCTGGATGTGCTCATTGAGCTTGAGAAGCTGGATACAGTTTCACCTGAAAGAGTTGACGACGTGCAGGAGTTTTTTATGAACATTGGAAGAGTTGATCTCGCCAAAAAGATTGCCGCTTACAAGATGTCCGGTGAGACTTTTTACCTGTTTTCTACATACAACTGGATAAAAAGGAACTCTGCAAAGAAGACTACAAATGTGATACTCATTCTGTCATCTGGAAAAGGGAACTGAAAACATTGATTGTATCCCCTCAGCTGACTGTATGTCATTCATAAATCACCAAAGTAGGTGATTCAAAATCCAAAACAGAGACAATCCTGATCTTGAATTACACACAAAACAATCAAAAAGTTTAAACTGAACAAGAAATTATTTTTTCTACTATCCATTTTTTTCTTACAGTTTCCCTCAGGGGATGAATAACATATTTTCCATTTGAAAGAGATGTCAATACTTTTCAGCGCAGGCTAAGTGTTAGCCCATTTATTCATCATCTAGTCCAGCTTTATCCCGTATAGAGGTTTGAAGTGGGTTGAGTTCCCACTTGACACTGACAATGAGGAAATCATGTCCAACATCAGCCTATCAAACCTTATATAGACAGTTAGTTATTCACACCGGTCACAGCATCATTCACTCACATATCTAATTCAGACTATAGCTAGATGACAGCTCACATCTTCACACATAGTCATCAATGAGCACAATTACTGGAAGCACCTTGCTGTGAAAAAACAGAGACAGGGTTGGAGTTTAGACTAAGTGGTTGAGCAGCTGCCCCCACCCATATCCTCAGCACAGTCGGAGCAGGTTCGGTTCCCGGCCAGGACCCTTTGCTGCATATCATCCTCCACTCTCTCACCCATCTGAACATACTTTATTTATTTTTTCCTCTTTCAAAGCCGAGACTTCAGGACAACATTCATCTCAGCAGCAAAATTGCAGAGCTCCTGTGAGTAAAAAGTTAATATTTCTTTTTTATTTTTCCCTCAGTTAGCTAAAAGTTTTGAAAAATAACTTCTTTTCCTTCATTTGTTTCAGGAAATTGCTCATGGACTGCCCCGCTATAATGGTAAGCCATTATAATTATGTGTTTGTGCCATAAAAGCTGTCTGGCAAATTATCCTTTGTGGTCCATCATAACAGACCGTATGAAATTACAGTAAGCCACGTGGGGTTTTACATTTAGAGAATAAGAGTTGGAAAGCCCCAGACGATACTTGAGTATTTTACAGTCATGTGCAGAGTAATGAATTCCTCTTTATCAACAGCCAGAGGAAGCGCACCATTGCCTGTAAGCAGACAACCATGCAGGGTAAAATTTCATTCATTAATGTGTCATTTTTCCTTTTTATAATATGAGGTGATGAACTAGTAAAAGCACATTTATGAACTTTTGTGCCTTTTGCATTTCAGAGTCAACTTGAGCAGTACAACTTTAACACTCACCCCAGAGGAGTTTGTGTGATCATAGATTGTGTGGGTTGTGATGGAGGTGAGACACAAAACACTGATGCAAAATTAGTTAAACAACGGTGTAGAATATCTTTAGTTGAAGCACATCTATAATCCTGCTGAAGCAAAAATGCAACATTTGAAATTTATGCTTTTATGAGTAAATGGATAAATTTATGATGTTACCCTTAGTAGTGTCCGCTATCAGTCCTCGTTATGGATGTACTGGTATAGCTGTCTTTTGTGTATCTAATTGTCTCTTGTGATTACTTGTCTTGGGGCTGTTTGTTTGTCTGTTTATTTATCTATTTTTATTAATTTTTGGACTGTGAGAATGTAATAAAGTTGAATTGAATTGAATTATGCATCAATTTCTTAGCAAGATTGATCTTTGTGACATGGAGCTGATTTCAACTATTGTCTATACAAGGATGCAGTTTTGTTTAGAATAATTCTGCAGCACATTTGTCCTTTTTTTCCTATTTTTGTAGTTTTGATGTAAAAGATTATTGTTTCATTTCTCTCTCTTGATTCAAAAAGTTATTCAAAGAAAATAACGTGGGGGATTTCTGTTTGGCACACCTACTGAGTCTACCTATGAGAAATTCCCATTATGTTGTTTTGTGGGTAGAAAAACTGGAATGTTGCTGAAATATTATATTGAATATGTTGATAAGGACCTTAACTATTTAAATGAATAGAGTAAGTCAGTTTACTACCAGTTGACTATCGGACATCGGCCACCCCACCGATATTTAACCGATATTTTTACTAACTGCCTGCTGTTGCTAAAGTCTAAAAAAAAAAAAAAACTTCTTTTTCTTCTTCAAAAATTTCTTTTTTACTGACTTTAAAACTTCTAAAGACTAGGGGTGGGAAAAAATATCGATACACTGAAATACCTTGGTATTTTCATATACTGATATCATATTGACTTTTAAAAACGCTGTATCGATCTATTTTACTAACGAAATCTCACGATATTTTCATTGTCCAGAAATGTGGACCACATCCGTCCAGTTCTGAGGCCTTTGCACTAGCTGTCGGTCCATCAGAGAATAGACTTTAAAGTTCTGCAGCTGGTCTATAAAGCTCTGAATGGTTTAGGCCCAAAATACATCAGTGACCTCTTGACCCAGTATGAACCTACTAGATCCCTCATGTCATCTGGATCTGGTCTTTTATCAGTTCCCAGAGTCAGAACCAGACATGGAGAAGCTGCGTTCAGCTTCTTTGCTCCACATGTCTGGAAGAAACTCCCAGAAAGTCTCAAATCAGCTGAAACGCTGAATTTATTTAAATCCAGCTGGAAGACCCACCTGTTCTCAGCTGCATTTATGTAGATTTTACTCAAAAGTTAAAATCTGCACGTCTCTTTATTCTCACTTTTCAATCTTTAAATGTTTTTCATTTTAGATAATGCTTCTACTTTTTTGTTCTTAATTTTTTTGTCTTTCCCTTTTACACCCTGCTGGAATGCTTATGTTTTATGTAAAGCACTTTGAATTGTCCTGTAAATGAAATGTGCTGTACAAATAAACTTGCCTTGTTCTGTTACAAAAATGTTGCGAGAATTCAGGAAATATCATAAGATTTTGTAACAAAACGATGAAAACGTGCAAGATTTTGTAAGTAAAATAGATCGATACCGCGTTTTTAAATATCGATTCGATATTGGCATATGAAAATGTTGCAATATTTCTGTGTAGTGATATTTTTTCTCAACCCTACCTTTTAAAGTGTCAGAAACGGATAACAAAACTGCTATTTGCAATAACTGCTATTTTTTTCAGCTTTAATATCGGTATTGATATCAGTTATTGGCCACATGAGTTTTAAAATATCAGCATATGGGATATTGGCCGAAACTTCATTATCGTGCATCCCTAATTTAAATGAATAGAGTAAGTCAGTTTAATTATGTATAAGAATAGAAATACTCAGGAAAAGTAACAAAAATGAGATGTAACAGTAAAAGTACGTATTGAAAAGTAATGTTTAAACAACTTGATTAATTACAACGTATATAATGAAGTATGTACAACCATATACTAGTCTGTTTATTATCTCATGGTTTAACTTTTGTGTCATCTTACCTCCTTCAGGAATGTTAAAGCAGACTTTTAGTGCTCTCCACTTCAAAGTGATCCTCCACCAGTTGCTGGCTGCTGATGAGATTCTCTCAGCTCTCAGAGGGATTTTCAGTCAACATGAGAACCACCCAGGCGACGGCTTTGCCTGCTGCATCATCAGCCGGGGTACAGTCACCCATCTCTTAGGGACAGACTCGAACGGCAGCGGTGTCGCCATTGACAGCATCAGACGTCTCTTCACCGCTGAGGCTTGCCCTGTTCTGGTTGGCAAACCCAAGCTCTTCTTCATCCAGAGATACAGCGTCCCAGAGTATCAACCCTGCTCCAGGATGAGCCACAGGGATGAGGATGTAGAGCCCGATGGCTATAATGAACCGACCACGCATAATTGCATTCCCACTGATGCAGACATCTTCTGGAGTCACTGCTGGACTGATGAATGTCAACTGCAGCAAGAACAGTCCATTTACCTGAAGGCTTTGATGGACGCCTTACACAAAGCCCAAAGCAGGTACGAGCAAATACTTAATAATAAATCTTATCTCTGTTCTGTTCCACTAAATTGTTTCTGTCTTTGTATTCTGACAGGAAAACTCATCTTGTTGATGCCCATATGGAGGTGAACGGTGCCATCTTTGAGCATAACAGAAGAAATAGTGGAGCAGATTATCACATTGATTTGAGACATACTTTGAGGAAAAATCTTTACTTGGATTAGAAGTTATGAGCACAAGTTTCTGTAAACTTCCAATACAGGCAGACTCACACTAATATAACTTAGTCTAGTCCTTATCCATACAACGTGTATTTTGTGTATAGACTGACACCTACAGGTGAGTTTTATACCACTCTTTTTTTCTATGTGAAAATAACATTTATATCCTTTTATTTATTTATTTTTCTTACATTTTCTTAAAAAATTTTTCTGTAATGATTTCATAACATGTTGCTTCATGGCTTCTACCTGTGTAACACCTCATCTTATGCACATGCATCTTATGCACATGCAAACAGTGCAGAAATCGATAACATGAGGTTGTAATCAAGTAATTGCGTTGGAGCAGAAAAAAACATGAAGGGCGAATATTTTAACTTTAAGCTGTATTTATATATAAATTCATACATTTTCTCAACTGTGGTTTTTATTGTGTACAGCATTAATTATTCTCAGTGTGCAGCTATATTTGTCAATTATTTACTATTTTATCTGTTTTTTATTGTTTGTCTAACTTTTTTCTTTTTGACTGATTTCACAACTTTATTTCATATTGCTGTTTATTTTATAATAATAATAATAACAATAATACTTTTATATCATTGTCACATGATATCCAGCATCACCATCATTAAATCTAAATGGTGCAAATCCTTTGTTGAGGGAGTTTCTAGACATCTCATGTTTTATTTAGCCCATTACATAAAACTGAAGACTTGCAGCAGAGATTTATGGAAATACAAAACAAAACTCAGTGGTTCTTGTGTCAAAACTGCCCTTCATGGTTGATGACCCCAATTCACAAGACTGAATGAATAAATACCGAAGTGAATAAATACTGGAAGAAAGAAAGACAGTAGTGTTTTAGTATGAAATGAAAACATTGACATTGTATGATGCTGAGTTTTAAACTAACATGCCAAGGTTCAAGATGAACCAGGTCTGTGTGTGCAAAGAGGAAGCTCCCAAGCTTCTCCTTTGCAATGCAAATTGCTCCCCACCACCCCCTCCCTTATGTATGCATGTAAAACATGTGAACTCTGAACTCTTTATGATTAGTAACATTCAGAATGACTTTGCCTAATTAATGAGAGACTGTCCAGATATGCTACGTCCTTTTTAGTCATTGATTTGGCATTTATTTTACTATTATAACCAATACATCCAGATAAAAGACAGGTGGCTCAGAGGAGGAGGTGGTTAAAGTGAACTTACATGCAAACCAGTTGTTCGTTTGATGAGAAAGAACCACCACAACAACGCGCAATAAAAGAATTTTATAAAAGGGCTTGATCTTCATTTTGCCTTTTTCTATTTGTTTTGTTTGTTTGTTTTTCTCTGCTGTACTCTCTGCTTGTAGTATTTGAAGTAGATACAGTACAGATACAGTAGATACCTGAAAATTTCAGCCCATTTGGTTCATTTTTCTGATAAAAACCCTAAAAGCTAAAATAGAGTGCAAGCTGATTAATAAACCAATCTCTGCATCGGTTTTATTTCTATATTAGGGCATCACCAAAAATATGATAATAGCTATCCAATAGCCTACTTAAGCGTTTCCCAACCTTTCTTTACTTGTGTACCCCCTAAGCCAGTTTGTCATACCACAAGTACCCCTTAGTCAAATATATTGATGATTCTTCAAATATAGAACGTACAACTGATTTTTGAATCAAAATCATTTTATTAAATTTCCTAATTTGAACACCTAATTCTCTGGCATTTTAGTATCTTCAATTCAAATTAAACATATATATGTTGCCATGAAAGTGAATAAGCAATCTAAATAAATACTAGGCCTACATAAAAAAGGTAAACCTATCTTTGCTATAACAAAATCTGGAGCTCTTTGAATAAATAGTTATTTAAACGCAGAAAATCAGGAACAAAACACAGAAAAGATATATCAGTTTTACTTTGTTTCGGCATTGATCTGAGCTTTAACGAGACACCTGAGCTCGGTTGTCTTTGATAAGCTCAGCTGTTACAGCAGTTACCATCGCAGCAAATGCTGTCCAATGACTAATAATATTTACCCATCATCTGGGGAATAAAATATTAAGTGTTTTAACATAACCCCTGTGATGGGCTCATGTACCACCAGGGGTACGAGTACCCCCAGTTGGGAATCTCTGGCCTACTTCACTACACAATCTCCAGTATTACCCACATTCAGGCTTTTTGTCCTTGGTATGATGGAGAAAAATACTTACAATATTACATATTCAGTTACTTTTCCAATTTCTTTCTGTCCATTAATTTAGATAATTAATCCTGAGCAGAAGTTTTTCCAACAAATCTTGTTTCCCTTTGTCAGGGGTAACCTTTACAATCCAAAGAGACATTTTTTCCTCAACCCAGCTAAAAAAAAGTCATTTAGAGCCGCATTTTTCCTTTGCCTTTTGAAAAAGACATCTTATTATAACATTTTTTGATAAAAAAACTTACTGTAAAAAAAGAAGCTATTTTAAAGGAATCAATTTTTACAGTATTTCTACTTTTAGGTTTTGAAATGTAAAAAAACTTGCAAAAAGGGGATAGTTGTGTTTTCTTCAATCAGATTTTAAATTTTCAATTAACTGTAAACAAAAGGTTAAATAAGATTGATTAAAATGTAGATATTTGAGGGAAATAATGTGAAAAACCTTCATTTCCAAGCTAATGACAAGAGAAATAGATTTAAAAATATATTAGGCTACTAGTAATTTTAGTGTCATTATGGTGTGGAAATTCAACGCAATTATTCCATTAAAAAAACAACAAAAAAAACCAAAACAAACTAACTAACTAACACAAAAACCCCCAACAACAACCCCTAAACCTGCAAATGTTATGTAATAATATTAGTTGGTTCTTTATTGTTTTAGCCATTGCGGCAGTTGTGGCTCTGGGGCGGCAGGTTGCAGAGTCCTGCCATAGCTACTATAAATGGTGACTTACTGGGGACAAGTTCAACAGTACAGAAAAATGTTGCTCATCAGTGAATGTCTGGTGCCACGAAACTGAGACGGTAGGAGGCAGGCAAGTTATGCAGAGCAGCAGGCAGCTCACATACACAAGGGCTACCCACGTGAACGCGCACGGCGGGGCTGCTGTTGCTATGATGCAATGGCGACTGCGCCGTGGGAAGCGAGCGAGGAGTTGAATGAGTTCCCTCCACAGTTGAAGTGAAGCAGCCGCCGACAGTGAGGACACCGTCCGTGCCGAAGGGCAGTCGACAGGCGCTGGCAGGACCCTGTCCTAACACTCTACATGGAAACACACAGCCAGGTGTGTCTGCTAGCCTCACAGCTAGCCGTGTCATGACGTTTGGAGAGATTTCTCACACATCTGTGCGACGTAGCAGCGAGACAGGAGAAGCACCAACACCCTGTTTGCTCCGAGCCGAAACCAAGTGAGGAGGAGGGTTGCTTTCAAAACAATTTCTCGCGTCTGCTTGCCTTGTCCTCCTCACCCAGTGGAGTCCTTAGTGCTGGACCACCATGGCAGAGAGAACCTCAACCGGGTTGCTAACGATGATGTTGGAGCCCACGCCGGCTGTCGCTATGACCCTGCCGGCGGAGGTCCGGGAGAAGCTGGCGGAGCTGGAGCTGGAGCTGTCTGAAGGTAAATTGTCAGCAATATGCGAGGACACGCTGTCGCACTGCGAGGCCAAAGTATGCTGCATGCGCTGGGTTCACTTTAAACATTGCATATGATGGCTATCAGGACCACCGCCCTTTATCTTGACTTTGTGGTTCATGTTTGAAAACACACCAGCATCACCTCTGCTGCTTTTCAGATCATTCCCAAACTCAACTTCTGCCATAGTTCTCTCCTCATGACTTATTAAAGGGACTTATTAAATTACGCTAGACTGGTCAGTAGGCTTTGATTCACTGTTGAAAGAATGCGACTGCTCTTGTAAAGTTTTAGAAGGCACATCATATTTGATTTTGGATTTATCCAAACAGCTGCACTGACACGCCCATGATACCGCTGTTACATGACTTCTTTTTACACAGCTACAGAATCTATAATTTAAAAGTTAAACAAAAAGAAAAGTTAAAAAAAACAAACAAACAAAAAAACACACGTGCATTTCTACTTGAACTTTTTGTAAATTGTAACACAAAGAAAACTCTCTTTAGTCAACTCAAAGTGATTCTGTTGAGCTGTTGGTTTTTATTTTCCATCAAGTTGTTTTTATCTTTATGTAGTTTTGTCAAGAATTGAGCTAATTGTGTATTAGTTCGCTTCTACCTTTGTATTCTGGTGTGTTTTTCAAGTATAAAGAGGGCAAAAAGATGCTTCTGACTACCAGGATCTGGCTCCTTTATGTCCCTAAAGTCTAGTAATCAAAGTCAGAATGTGAATGTTTTTGTCTTTGAACCCTTAAGATTTCGATTACCTATCAAGCTCACTTAAAACTCAACTTCATATGTGTTGCTGAGTTGAACACATCTATGAAAGAAAAGACCTTTGCTGCCCAGAGTAATTCCTGGATATTATTTTTATTGCTAACAGATGGCTCACAGCATCCTATCATACACTTCTACTAAATCCTCAAAGAGCATGTAGCATTTATCACTGTTGTTATTACAGTTTTTAACATTAATGATTTTGTAAAAAAAAAAAAAAGAATGTTCATATTTACATATTACGTCTTGATTAAGCAATAAGAGGAGCAAACTTGCAAAAAAACAAACAAAACAGTTTTGATTATCTTTCATGCTGTTTATAATCGATCACGGTATTGTACCACCTGTCAGGAAGAGCTTCCTTTTTGATGTGCCCAGAACTCATATAATTATCAAATTTCTTTATATGCTTCTTGAGGGATTTAACAAAAGGTTGGAGTAATTTCAGTCTTCATAGAAAGCTCACCCTCCTGTCGTGTGGAAATCTTCAAATCCACAAATCTGATTCTTTGCTGCATTTAAAAGAAGTGCTTGTTTTTCCACTAAAGGTTTCTATTGTTTCTGTTAATTCAGTGAGATTCTGTGTTGAACTTTCACCCATTATTTTGCTGAGCAGCAGAAAAGTCCGACTAATTAATGACCTACATGAATTCTGATTAGATTTGTGATTTGGCCCATGAGAGAAAGCAACCTTTTTTTGTCTGTCATTATGAGTCGGGAAGGTGATGTTAACTCAAATAGCCAACATGGTTCGTCTTAGATTGTGGAAAAAACAAGCCCCAGACTGATCCAAAGACAAATTCTGAACTGGGTCTGTTCTTCCTGAATGGTGAAATCCATGCGGTAGCATCACACCAACAGGGTTAGGAGTAGACCCAAGGTGCACGCTTTGATAAGCACATTAGCTGCCACCAAGGCCTCTAATGGGATAGACATGTTTTCAGGAGCAGCTACCAAACTAATCTATATCTGTCCAGTTTCCTCTTCCTGCTCTCCACATGTCACATCCTGCCATATTGAAGCTCTGATAGCCCTATCTGTTCTAGCTGTGCTTCCACTGACATACTGAGTCTGTCTTTTTCTTTCTTTGGCGGTCTCCAGGCCTCCCCACCTTCATATTTCCTCTATTTTCTCTCTGATCAAAGAGAGGAATGTCATGTTCTTTAGGCAAAAGAGAAATAATCTTTTTTTTTTTTTTTTTTTTACCCCCTCTGCTTCCTCACAGCCTATTCCTATACTCTTGTATGCTGCTGTGAACTTTTCACCTCACGATGATGCTGTTCTGTGCCCCCCCCCCCCCCCCACCTCCCCGCATCCTGTCTCAGGATAGAATAGGTGACTCATTTTATTAGAAGTAGATGAGAACCTGAGGATCCTGCAGATTTAATGTCTTTCTCAATGAGATCTTCTTTCAGGGATTAAAACTCTGACATGTCTGTATTCTTCAGAAAGGCACATCTTGGTTTTTTGTATGCACGAGTGTGCCAGTCAGCGTGTGAGTGTGGAGAGACATTGTTTTATTCATGAAAGTGAATGGTGTTGTGTATGTTTTCTTCAGCAGTTTAAAAGCAGCATCCACTGGAATACCAAGACTTTAAGACTTCCAGCAGTTCAGATAGATAATACTTCAGTGTCAGCAGCTAAGGTCTGCTGATCTGTGAAATAAACACTGTGCATTATTGTAATAGTAAGTCATGTGTCCTCTAAAGATTCAATCACTTTCAAATTCTCATGCTTTTAATTATTTATTTTTATTGTGCACATGTATCTTAAATTTTGAGAACTGCACACGTAGCTACTTTCATCAGTTAAGTTAATCAATAACACAAGTACCCAGTCTGATTACAAGCTATGTCCCTTCAATTGTGAATCCACGACCACAGAATCTAGAAACATAGTATTTTATTCACACTAGAACACAGAAATCTATCAAATGTTGAAAGTGGATGTTTGACTCTTTAATAATAGGAATTAGATCATTGTGAGCTCATCACTTGTTTGAAAAAGTTGGGTCAGAGCTGTGTCAACACTGTGTAGCATCCCTTCTTCTTAATGGTCTCCAAATGTCTGGGAACTGAGGAGACCAGTTGGTGGACCTTTGGGAGAGGAATGTTATCCCATTCTTGTCATGATGTAGTCATGCAGCTGCTTAACAATCCAGGGTCTTCTTTGTCATATTTTGTCTCTTATGATGCAGGCCAGTCAAGCATCTGGACTTTTCCACTATGCTGTTGTAGTAGATCCAGTATGTGGTTTGGCATTTTTATGCAGAAATATGCAAGGCCTTCTGTAAAAAAAGATGTTGCATGGATGGGAGCTGCTCTAAAACCTGTATCTTCCACTGCTGTTGCCTCTCCAGGGGCCTCATGTACAAAGAGTTGCGTGGATTTCCTCCTGAAACTCGGCGTACGATGAAATCCTGAAAACGTCATACGCACAAAAGTTTTCAGATGTATGAAACTGTGCGCACGCATGGATCCAAGTACTTTTTCCTTTGTACATCCCAATCAACGTGGAATTGAGCGCACATGTTGGAGTACCTGACGCCTCCCTGTCCACACCCCCAACATAAATACGCAAATGACATTTAAATGAGATCTGCAGCGGAGATTCTCCCTCTCTGCACCATCAGAAAGACAAAATATGAGCATGACAGTGAATGAAAATGAAAAAAAATTCACGGAGAACAAACTTGAGGCAGATTGTTTAAGTAGAAACGCGCAAAAATGTGCACTTTAGGGCGCTGTTGTCCGACATTACACTCCAACGAAAAAGTGAATGGGAGAGTGTGTGATGCGGTCAGAGTCCGCAAGTGGTCTGATTTCAAGTTGGATGTGAATCGGAGGACGGCTGCTCGTGACGGCTTTTCTTCTTCCAGAAGTGGGGGGAGTTCACGCGGGTGACTCCGGTTTGTCTCAAGGTAAATAAATATATATTTGTGAAACGTGTGTTTATACAGTCTCCACCTCACAGTCTGATGTCACTGTAAATACTGGATTTATTAGCTGACACAGGCTTTCACCATAAGAGGACGTGCAGGAGGGAATTCCTCCCGCATCACCTGCGTCACAGCCTCGGGGATTTCCTCATCCCCCGGACTCAGACGTAACCGACCTGCTACTGTTAAATTGCCATACCGGCCGAGTCCTCCCCCCTGCTGTGTTGACATAAGTGATTGCCCAGATCATCATATAGACGTTCTCACAAATTAAGCGCATTAATAAATAAATCAGCATATAAGTGAATTTATTCGCCGGAGCGCGTGGAGGCGCAGCTGGCCTGGGTGTATTGCGCCACCATGCAGCCTAGCTTCAGCTCTGTACACAGCGCTGTCTCTGGAAACCTAAAGCGGCTGAAACAGCCAATTATCATGAAATCAACAAATCTTCTCGGCCTCTGAATACACGCTCTCTACATATGCACTATGTCGAACGTCTTCTTCCAGCTAAAGCAGCCATGCTGGACAGAAGACTTTTTTGCTCCACTTTGCGCTTTTATATCCACACATAATTGCGGGTGTTAATTGTTTATGAGGGCTGTTTGTTTATGTTTCTGATCACATCAGTCAGTCCAAGGACTGGTTGTTTTCACATTTATTTCTTAAAACAGTTTCCAGCGTCGCCTCCGAGTGTCGCCAAAGTCCCCACAACTGTAGAAACGTTCGTACGCCAGCCATGAAGTTGACGTGAAGCACCGCACATTTCCACGGTCACTCCATTCTTGATACATCTCGACTTTATCGTGGAAATGATCGTACGCCACGTTTTTGTGCGTACGAACCCTTTGTACATGAGGCCCCTGATGAGCAAGTTGCTAGCTCCACGTTGTGGACCAATCCATCCATCATCTAAGGTGCAGACTTTTGGGGTGAATACATAGCAAGACAGACAGTCTCTCCTCTCTTTGGTCCAGAGCAATGTGAGCAAGTTTTCAAAAAAGAATTAAAAATTTTGACTGACATGACCACAGTTTTTCCACATGGTTCATGTTAAATGAACTTTGCTCTAGAGAAGAGCAACATTTCTGGATAATGTACATGTAGCTTTTTCTCTGCATAATTGAACTTGAACCTGAATTTGTGGATTGCAAGGCAAACTGTGTTCACAGATGGTGAATACTGGAGGTGTTCCTTATCCCGTAGGGATCTGACAGAGTTGTTGAACATCTGTGAGACTTTGAGAGATTCTGCTTCTCTAAGATGCTCTTTTATACCCAGTTATGGTACTGGCTGCTAGGGCTGGACGATTATGGAAAAAATGATAATCACGATTATTTTGACTGATATTGAAATCACAATTAATATGCACGATTATTCATTGATTTTATAAAGTGTTTATTGAACCACATAACTCAACTTGAAATATAACTTTTTTTTTTTAATTTAACCGAAAATGAATTAGAAACAAGTAAAGTAGTAAAATAAGAATATTATTCAAAATAACAATAGCAATAAAAACAAACACTAAGTCTACATGCATTCCTGTTCTATTCTCCTGCAGTTTGCTTCCTGTAACTCCACCAGTATGTTCACTTCAGGATTAATTGTTTTTCTTCGATTACAGTGTTTTTATTATTGTGAAAAGGCGAAATTGAAATCACGATTAAAATTCGATTAATTGTCCAGCCCTACTGGCTGCTGGCCTATTATCCATTAATCAAATCTGCAAGCTTTTGCATGTACTTTTCCAGCTTTTCATTGACGCATCCCTTTAAAACAAACAAACAAATGTAATCTACTTAATTAATTTGTATTTTCAAATTGATTAGACATGTGGCCTTTCTGAATAAGCATAAAAATAATCCAAACACCCACTTAAAACTTATTATTTAAGGTTTAAATATAAAAATGGAATTAAATGTGTGTAATCCATTTGAAAATTTGGTATTAAAATGAAATGCTCACTTCTTAACGTTAGGTGTTTAATGGTTAGAATTGAAAAGCTGAGAATTGACAAATATCTTTTGTATAAAAAGGAACAGTTTAATGACTTGAGTCCAATCTCATGTTACTTCATGTTTACAGTGCTGTTGGGATTTAGCTTTGTTTTGTGCTTTTTCAACAAAGCTAGACTTGTTTTCCCATATTTCCATTTTTGCGGTGACTCAAGCCAATCAGCTGCAGGTACTATCAACATACCATACATACATGAGTACATCAATCTCCCACAAGCTAAATTTTCCAATTTGTTGAACTTGTCCCTTGAGGGCAAAAAACCCCAGCTGCTTCTGTTTGAGGCTGATTGAATGCATGCATTTTTATGGCTTTTATGGCTCATAGTTGTTATCTGGTTAATTTGGCAATTGTGGGGACACATTGCTCACTTTTACGAACAGTATGGGTTGCCTGAAATCCTCTCCGACTAAATTCTAAGCATTGTAGTTACTAGAGAGAACCTGTGTTATTTGCCAGCTGACCTAGATGCAGATGAGTGGCCAAAAGATAGGCGTAAAACAGGGCAAGAAGACGAATGATCCCCATTATCTCCTGCAGAGAGAAAGGAGGGAGCGAGACGTGTCTGCTGAGTAATTCATAGGCTCGCTCTATCATTCCCTGGTTTTCTGCCCTCCTCCTCTGTTTGCTCGCGAAACCCTCTGATTACAAAGTCATTTTTAGTCCAGTTCTGGTGTTTGCGGGAAAACTGACAAACCTCTGGTTGGTCATTGCGCTTGTTTTGTCATGCTCCCATTTAGCAAACATTTACAGAGGAGCATGGCTTTTGGTAGTTCCAGTGCTGTCTGGTTTGTTTCTCGATGATGGGGGAAGATTGTTGTAGCAGGTCAGAGGTGTTAGGAAGAAGGTCCAGCTGCATTATTGCGGTTATTATGTTTTTAAAATCTTCTGCAAATGCCAATAGGTTATTTTGTTCTAATTCAAATAGCTCTCTGAGAAACACCTTGTTATTGTCTAGAATCTGTAGCTGGGCTGACCCATTTCCCCCACAGATCATTATAGTTTCACTATTTTATCTAATCATTCAGATAAGGAAAACTCTATTCACTGTGTTCCAGGAGGTGAAGAAGTGACCAAGCCAAGTGCTGCCAAAGGGTAACTATTAATGAGATGGTGATGATTAAACACACTTGTTTCCCAGCCTTTGGCACTAACAGGGGCTTGATGAGGCTGTAAATGGATCAAATCCCACTCAACTTTCAATGTTTTTTTCACATACAGATGGAAAGTTTACACCGGCTTCATTTACACAGTTAATCAGTTTAGATTGAGCCTTATGTGGTCATGTTTTACATAATAATTTAACTTGGAGATACGCTCCACCAAAACGAGTACCAGTCAATTATCCCAAAGCATTAACAGCAAGAAAACTACAGCATCCTACTTGACGCTGTGTATCAGGAGAATTGAAACAAATCTAAATGTTATGAAAGAAAAAAAGAGCTCAGTGAGTTAAAAATGTTATCCAGCCAGGCCTTTTTTATTACTCGGTGAAAACACTCTAAAGCACATACGATGCAAAACTGAGTGACACAAAGATGCCCTTTATTGTAAAGTGATTTTCTTCTATCAGTACAAGCCTGAGAAATGGTCAGTAGTCCTGAATACTGGGTGTGGTTAGGTGGATAGCTTCATTGGCCAGCTCTTTGTAAACCTTCTTTTTGGAAAGTATGACTGTACAGGAAACCATGGTGAGTTAGTCTACAGAGACAGCTCAGAGCCAGGAGAGGCTTCATTGTGGTCCCAAGTCTGTGGTTTCTTCTGTGGTCCTACTCCCACCTCACAAAACAATACGCCTGCTCTGAGAGTTCAGCCTATTGTCGATTAAAACCAAATCTTTTGTGAATATACTATCAAATTCTGCATGAAGATCTTTGAGCACATGTAGGATTTAGGGTGATTACAGAGCAGGCTTTACACATGGATGCCGTTTTACTCTGTAATCGGATCCAAAAGAGAAGAATGTTGAACCTAGAGCGACTGAGCTGGTTCCTGTGAAGTCCGGTTAGGAGATAGCAGAGCAGCTATGCTTTGCCCCTGAGAGGAGGGTAGAACGTGGAGGGTCATAAATATTTCAAGGGTGTGCCTCAGAGCAGAGTAGATCTTCAGATTCTTGTGCAGCTCTCATAAAGACTCGCCTGTATATGCAAGCCTGTGTAGCTGTGTGCATGTTTGGCATGTTTTGTCAGTTCATTTTCTTTTGTTTGTGTCTCTGAGTGTTTTGTCAAGGCGGTCTTTCCCATTTATTGGTTTCAAACCACGTAGTTGTGTTTCATTTTAACCCAACAATGGCCCACAGTAGCAGCTATTGTCTTGCTGGCTCACTTTGCTCTCTACTTCAAGTTCTGTCTGCTGTTTTTTATAGTTCTCATCAACATCCTGTCTGTCTTTATACAGTAGCAGCCATGACTATAAAAGGAGTGAAGTGTGTGATATAAAAAATATTTCTTATTTATGTTTGCTTATTTCTGTTTATTCAAGAGTTTGAGCAGCAGAGTACTTTGTTGTTGGTGTCTTTATCTGTTTTAGAATGGCTCACTTTTGTTTTCAGATTTGCGTATTATTAGGACAACTACAACAATCTTTTTTTTTTAACAAAAGATCTAGTAACAGTCATCAAAAGGAAAACATACTCAAAAACCCACCAAAAAACCTTCTACAACATTGTAATTTCCCTGGAAAAAAAGAAAGTAAATTGTAAAAAGTAATTTGATTATCATTTCACAACAACTGTCTTATCGAGCCCAAATATTATGTAACGGTTGTAATCAGCATATCATCATCTGTAGACATACGTATTTCAAAGTATTTTTTAGTTTGCTGTAATACTTCAGATGCAAAAAGGTGTCATTTCCCCTCCCGGCATCCATACCACAAATATGCATTAAAAGTTTTACTCTCTTTCATTAGATCCAGCCTGGAAAGTGACGGGGACGTACCGGTTTTGTTTCAGCTCAGTATGCGGTTATAAACTGATGGTGGAAATTATTTACATTTTACTACTATACAGTAGTTTATAGGTTGTGACAGGCATTGATTTATGTTTCGAAAAAGGAAAATCACTACTACTATTTTTGCCCTTGAAGAGAAATGGAAGGTAGACCTTCATTTGTAAAACCAGCTTTTATTATTGTATAATAGGCGCTTTTGAACTGTAGGAACCTTTTGGAGTTCCTATAACCTTTTCAGGAACCAGGCCGTTTTTTTGCGGATTCAGACATATAGGAACTACATGTAGGGACCTCGGACCTCAGTTCCTATAACCTTTTTAGCTCCTACTCCGAGGCAGGGTCTTTTTTCGGGGTTCCATAGGAACTGAAATACGTAGGTGATTGGTAGAACTGGCAAGCCTTGCGTGATCTCCGCTTCTTCCAGCCCACCATATTTAAAAAGTCTCACAGCTGTTTACCTATTTAACGAGATCGTAATAACAACAAGAACTATTACAATAGGAGTGTACCAGTTCATTATTTAATCGATCACAATGGTACACGTCCCAAATCGATAACTATTTTGAAATGTCCAAAAGCAATTATTTTCATATTAATTTTATGTCCCAAACACAGCTGCAAAGTATAGCAGTAGAATCTGCGGCTGCCGCGTGGACGGACCGGCCGCTAAAGTTTCGGGCGCACTTCAACAAAAGGTAAAAGAGGGAAAGGGAGGGAAAGTTGGTAAGTTAGCTTTTATAATAGCTTTGAATAAAAGAGATGGAAAATCCAAATACAGTCGCAAATTGTGTCAGTGCAATCTGCGCCACTTTAGTGGAAGAACCCCGGTCCGTCCACTTAAGTGGCCGGGCGTACTACAACGAAAGCTAAACAAGATGTTAGTAGGGCAACTTTCCAACGGGGGGCTGTTCCGTTACATGATACATATGACCATGATGAGGGAAAGCTGGTAAGTTAGCTTTTATAATAGCTTTGAATAAAAGAGATGAGAAACCTCAGTTTTGTATTAGCTCTGCTGAGGCATAAATTTGTCACTGTCGCAACAATTGCGTCACACATTTAGACCGATCTGACTCAGGTTTTGCACTGGCCTATGCTTGTTAATTATATAGTTAGAGATGATTCAGCTTTGAATCTACCATTAGGTTATATATATTCTTAAATCAGCAACCACAGGCAGTTAAGTGACTCCTTTTAATGGTGTTTGTACGATTAGTCTTGTCTTTATCAATTTGTTGTATGGAAGAAAGATTATTTTTCAGAGTTCACAAGGTATTTGGCTCGCTGCTCAGAAAACAGTAAAATGATGGTGCCAGCTTCCAACCAGGCCACCATCCTGCCCATCCTCCCTCAGTAATACCTCTGAGCTCTGTGGTTTGCCCAGAGGTACCTTTTTTGGAGTATTTTTTAAACAAGGTTTGAAGTTTGCTATGTACCTGAGTACTTTTCCATCCTTTACCTGGCGTTAGATATTGCTGCTTTGGTGCTGTTGGTGACTCAGACTGTTTCCTTGTTGTAAGGGAGATGGCATGTGCTGTAGAGAGCAGCATGCAGTGGTGCCAGAGAGATCTGCTGACCAAACAAGCTACATGACCCATTTCAAGGACACTTTTCAGTTTTCATGCTCTGTCCATCCAAGTCTTCTTACAAGCAGACTTTTGTTCTGACTCAGTCAGCATTATGGTGTGAACTCTTTATTGTCCATTAAACCTGCTATAGCTATGTGTGTGTGTGTGTTCTGATCCCTCACCTGGTGACAAAAAGAGGCTTTTCATGAAGAGTTCATTGCAGTTACTGACCACCTTAAGCCAGTGTCAAAGAATAAAACACGGTGCACGTATCAAGCAGCTTTTTCATTTTTGGCCAAAGTGCTGAAAAACATACCTCCAATAGATGAAGAATTTCCCTGCTTGAGTACGGGGTATTCACAACACTAGCACTGCAGTCTGCAGTGCTTTCAAGCTGCAAACCAAAATGCTTGGAAAGTACAAGGCTTAGAGCACTGAGCTGTGCAGAGCCTTCACACTGTATAGACTTTTTCTTTCACGCTCAAGGTAAAATAATTGATTCATCATTTCATATCTGTCTTGCAATTTATTGTCATGTTTTGTTGTATCTTAACTTTTGTTCCTTCAGTTCTCATTTCTGTGTTAACAGCTGAATATATTGATAGTACAGATTGGGTGTCAGATATGGAAATATCCTTACAACTTGACTTACCTGAGATTACAGAACCATGAGCGCTGAGTAAAGGCTTGCTCTACATTATTGACAAACTATCTTCAATGCTGCATCTCATTAACTGCACGTACACCCCATAGACCACTTTGTAGGAATGTAAGGAAGTAAATGTAATTTGAAGTGTGAAGTCTTATAAGAAAATATTCCAACTTTAACTTCATAGAGCTGTTTTGGCTCGATATTCTTCAGTGTTGATTAAGGCTGCAGATATTGAAACGCTTCCTGAGGCATCACATGAATTTAATGTGCATAAGATCATGTGTTGGATCTTGTCAGTGTTTTAACCGTAGTGATGTTTGGAATTCCATGATGATCAAAATGTTGTATAATTATTGATTTCAGAGAAATGGTATTGTCAGGGATGCACAATATAATCTGCCCCCTTTTGGTATCGGCCTATATCGGCCTTAAAACTGAGTATCGGACATCGGCCACCCCACAGATATTTAACCGATCAGCCTGCTGTTTCTAAAGTCTAAATAAAAAACCAAAACTACTACTACTACTACTACTTCTTCTTCTTCTTCTTCTTCAAAAACTTCTTTTTTTCTTTTCTTTTTTTTACAGACTTTAAAACTTCTAAAGACTGGGGGGTGGGAAAAAATATTGATACACTGAAATATCGCAATATTTTCATATGCTGATATATTGACATTTAAAAACGTGGTATCGATCTATTTTACTAAGAAAATCTTGCAACATTTTATCGTTTTGTTACGAAATCTCGTGAGAATTCGTGAAATATCGTGAGATGTTGTAACAGAATGATGAAATCTCGTGAGATTTTGTAAGTAAATTAGATCGATACCGCGTTATTAGATATCAATTTTATATTGGCATTTGAAAATATTGTGATATTTCAGAGTATCCCAAAAAAGTTTTGTCCCCTATTTTTCAAAGTGATGGACACTGATGAAAAAGCTGCTATCCATATCGATAACTGGCCACATGAGTTTTGAAATATTGGCAAATCAGATATCAGCCTAAATTCCAATATGGTGCAGAGTACGATCATATCCTGGTCACCGCCATCAACAGTTACTGATTTCTTGTGACCTTTCCTGGTGTGGGACTGCAGACTGTGACACCAATGTGTTTAGCCCACTAAACTCTGCCAAACAAGAAGCAGCCTTCAGTGAAAGAATGGGGGAATACCCTTTTAAAGGTCAACTTGGAGGAAAAAATCTTGCTTTTCACACAGTAGATGTTCCAAAAAATGCTAATTTTCAATATTGTGCCTCTTTGTTGTAAATTCGCTCTGAATATACTGTAACACCACAAAAATGTATGGTTTTCTTTAAACTTAAAATTTGAAAAGAATCTTTGCTTGTGCAATCAATGAGCATTTTTACACATGAAAAACAAAACAAAACAATTTATTGTTGTTAGTCCAATCAAAAGTACACTTTGCTCACATATTGGTCTGATTGAAATCCTCTAAAACCATTGCTCTCTAAATCAGACCAACACACCCAGATACGATAGCTGATGATCAAATCATTGTTGCATGTATACCATCAGCTGAACTCATATCGACCCCACAACAACTACATCAGCACACAGTTCCTCAAAGCATCCCAGACAAGCACTCTGCTCAAATAAAATCCTGATTTTATTACTGCACTATCAGCTGATAAATCACCATTCATCTTGAAAAATAACAACTAGCTGTATCAAACTCTCACTGTAGCTTAAATGAACAGCGCATGCAACTGCACGGACTGCCAACGCTGACACAGGTGAGATGTGCAGATCAAAGACAAACAGAGGCCTTTGTTGCAGCAGCACGCTGCATTGTGAGCTTTCCTGCTGAAAAACAAACACACAGAAAATGTCTGGAATGTGCTGTGACCTATGAACTTAAACGTGAGGAGAGGGCTTTCCAAATCCCAGCCTCTGCTGGAGGGCATAAATGCATGCTACACAAAGGCAGATGGCAATGCAGGTTGTCCTATCCTTTTTAAAGAACAAGGCTAAAATGCTCTCTCTTTGCTCCATCCCCTTAGGTCTCCCAATAGAGAATAAAGAGTAAGAATTGGAGTTCAGTTCTTCTTCCTTTTCTAAAAAAAAAAAAAAAAAAAAAGTAAAAAAAAGTATTATTACTAGATATACAACTTAACCTGGCAGACTCAGCTCACATACCAGAAAATGTGCTCTCACCCTGCATGTTCCCTTCAGGCAAACAGATTTAGGTGAGGTGTGCTGCTGTTTTTCCCGAAGAGACTTTCTCTGTGTTGCAGCCAACTTGCAGCCAGTTAGACAGGAGGGATGCAAAGCGAGGACAAGTCAGGACTGCATTTAAATCTCTCAAGGCGTAACTGAAAAACTGTCCAGACTTTTCTTGCATTTAGCAATTAGTAAACTGTCTGTAGGCAGTAAATTGTAAATTCCAAGATGTTTTTAAAAGGATCTTTTTTCTCTGAATGTTGCTGCATTTATTTCAAGTATAAAATGGGTGAATTTTTTAAAGAAATCTCTTCCTCTGAGCATAAATAAAGCACGCCATTCCAATGCAAGGGTGCAACTGAAGTGACAAGTAGAGGTAATTGCCATCAGAAAATTAGAAATGTGAGTCCTTCACATGCTGTAGCCTAAAATTGCATGTCAGCAAGGGCAAGAAAGACAGTCACACTGCCACAGTGGTTTTGACAAATTTCTGATTCGCCAAGCGTATGAAAAAACAAAGTGAAACTATCATGAATCCAAAACGTCTGCCAGGTAAAGCTACCATTACTTTCTCCCTGAAAGTTATATCTCTAAATATTCAGATTACCGTATTTTCCGGAGACTATAAATCGCACTTTTTTTCATAGTTTGGTTGCTTGTGCGACTGATAGTCCAGTGCAACTTCTATATCAAAATATTTAACATATTTTCAAGTATTAATTCATATTGACTGACATGAGCCAAGGACTAAATATTACCGTTTAATGCCAAAAGAGGATGCTCTAGACTTGTGACAACTACTTAATATTCTGCTCCAAGTGCAAATCCCAAAATAGTCTTATCTCAGTGAAAGGAGTTCATTTTGGACATCTGGCTGAACTGCCTATATGGTGGAACAAATCCTCAAAAACATGTTCATCCTTCTTATTTATAATGTTTATGATCATTTAGAGGCATTAACTTTGGAATTGGCCGAATCAGGTCATTTTTAGCAGTAACAAGTAGGATATAAAAAATGTGAAAATCACCCTATTTTAAATAAATAAATAAAACTTATAGTCCGGTGCGACTTATCCATGTTTTTTCTTTTCCTCTTCATGATGCATTTTTTGACTGATATGTGACTTATACTCAGGAGCGACTTATAGTCCGGAAAATACGGATAATAATGTAGCAGAGCTGTTGTTTTACAGTCTGCCTGACTGCTCCCTCTCCAGCTGATATACCAGCAGAAATGATGACCATAGCTACTAACAGAGCTGTAATAGACGGAAACTGCAATGATGAGGTAAGGAGATAATGATGAATATGCTTGTGTTTACAACAATGGAGATTTCTTGCTGCTGAATTAACTGACACAACCATCTGCTATTAAGTGGGCGAAAGATTTAGAAGTCGATTGTTTTAGCTGATGTCAATGTTTGATTGTAATCAACTGTGATGCAGCTTCTTGAATTAGCAACCATTTTTTTTTTAGACTAACAAAGTTTAGAAATGACGGCTCAATAAAACATTGTAGTCGAAGACAAAGACGTGTTTTCCATCTTTTGTGAATATTTAAACTAAAAGTGAATGAGCAGCACTTTTTTCCTGCAGTTGACGAGTGGCGGTTTCTTGATGACAGCAAAGCTGAATTACTGCTACTCTCCTGTAACTAAAAATAAGTAATAGCAACACTTTTGTGTAAATTTTCTACTTTGAATGTTTTATTTAATAGTCTGCTATGGCTTTATATCTAAGGAGGTCCATTCCAGAGTAATGATGTATGAATGTGGTCTCTCATGCTATGTTAGTTCAAAGTCTAAAGTTATCACTGTGATGTTTTCTCTGGCACTAGCGGAGATGTTTTACTGATAAGGAGCTATGAGTAGAGAGTGGTGTTAAAGGCCTTTACCGTGATTGCAACAGCAGACATTTTCTGAAAAGATAAATGTGATTTTTCTCAGCTTTGCCATAATTTGCAGCAAAAAAAGTGCCCCGCCCCTTCTCTCTCCTTTCTCCATGTTGAAGTCACATCAGTACCCCTAAGTGCCAAATGTAAGCAAGACTACATCATGTTGGGATTAAAATATATCTTTAATTTCTGCATTTTGCTGCTTTTCAACCCTTCCCAGATATTTTAGATTCGGTGTTTTCTCAGGAATCTCAGGCACTTTAAATGAACAATGACATGCATACAACTTTAAGCTAACCAGTAATCTAATATAACACGCACATTTGCACACTCACGTCACCACTCTGTGCTCTTACTCACGACATTCTTCACATAGAGGTCACAGACCTGTGGGCGATGTGTGTGTCTGTGGTCTGTGTGTTTGACCTGCTTCATGGTGACAGTTGAGGTTTAGTTGTTGAAACTCAGATGTTTCTTCTGTTTATCCCACTTTCTCCCTCTACTATCCTTCTTGCCCACTACTCAAGAGTCATCAGATAGCAGATTATTAGACCCTAGGACACAAGGCTGTTAATCTACTGAAGCTCTCTTTTACGTAAACAAACCCAGCCCTAATTTCTTTAAATGTTAGTCTTGCTCATGTTCTTCCTTAACTATAATTCTATTTAATAGTTTAACATATTGATATTTGGAGTTATTCTTTGCTTTAGTGTTGCAATGAGAGTCTGGCCAAAAAGCTGCATTTCATTTTCACATTATTATACAAGTGCAAGTATGTAATAATAGAAATATATTATGTCTTCACAGCAGTGTGCATGGTACTGCACTTGTTTGGCATTCCTTTTCTTTTTTTTAAGTATTTGTTTTTGAGTTGCTTGGAGCTTGTAATCAGCTGTTTCTTTCATCCACAATAATCAAGGCAACTGTGGGATCTGCTGTTTCATGCCTCAATGCTGTCAAAAATGTCTGATAACAACTGCTGTGATCCAAAATATGCTGCACATGCTGACTCCACCCTGTTGTCATTAGAAAGCAAAGCACTCATGTCTGAAATGCAGCTAGCAAATGTTAGGTAGCTGCTTACAGACTCATTGTGTCACACCCCTGATTACACGCTCTCATGCAAACTTTCTCTCTAGTTTCACCTTTGCAGTCTAAATTTACAGTTGTGAACAGTGTATGTTAAGACTTTAATTTTCAAGTTTTACTCTTTTTGTTGCTTATTTTGCAGTTGTAACTGAATGAATGGCATAATGGTAAAAAAAAAAAAAATGACAATAAAATCTAATTTACTCAGAATGTATTGAATAATAAGAAAGTTCATGTTGGGAATGGTTTCCTTTTAAAGAAACCCTTAATGTTCACTCTGGATTCACAGTTTGGTCTGGTTGTCTGAGGTTAAATCCAGTCCTTCCAAGTCAAAGCTATAAAGGGAGTTATATTTACATGTCTGTGCCCAAAGGGTCAGCTGGCGGAGAGGAGAAATGGGAGTAAGAAAAGAGAAGTGGGAGGAATAATGAGCCCTGGACTTAAATGTTCCCTTACGCAGAAACAGCTGGAGAATGTCAGACCTCTTGGAAATTTTTATTTCCAAATATGTCAGATCTGTTGTTTAAAACCTGTTTTATATGAGACACACGTGTACTGAAACATTCATCCACCTGTTTTTCATAGTTTTTTGTCATCCCTCATAATCCAATGCAAGGTTGCCGGGGGACTGGAGCTCATCTCAGCTTCTGTCAGGCAAGAGGTGGGGTGTGCTTCAGACGGGTCACCAGTCAACTGGACCAACCCAGAGACAAGGACCCCACCCCCCACTGGTCAAATAATAATCACCTATCGGGGTATGAATCTGTGTGTGAATGGTTGATTGTAGATGTGCTGTAGTGTGATGCGCGGTCAGCATGGAAAAGCGCTACACAAGTATGGTCAATTTACCATTATATAAAGAATGCATCCAGACAAGTACGCTCCAAACTTGCTTCCCCCATTTCATTTCATCAAGGATGCAGCAGAGGTGACACGTATGGAGTTTTGGCAGCCTCCTGTCCCAGGATGCAGTGCGGCACAAATGGAAAGATAGCAAAGGATAAAGATCATGACTTTAAGTTTTGTTGTTAGATATTACTTTTATTTCAGGAAGTGTGGGCTTTAATCATTTTTAGGCGATAATGTTTTTAAAGATTTTTTTTAAACTGTATCGTACCACATCCTGCCAAATTTTACCACTTCTTCCTTAGCTTCAAGATAGAACATTCCGGCAGCAGTTGCAAGCGCTGCTCAATCCATTTTAAAATGTTTTGTACCTTTTGTGCATTTTTTTCTGCGAATGTAAGTCTTTCTGTGGCAACAGCTTTAACATCATCAAGTATGCTGCTGTTCCAAATGTAGAATGAGTACTCGCATCCTTCCATCCCCTGAAGTTTGTACTTTTAAGTCGAACTCGTGCGTTTTAAGCATATTTGGTATTGCCCTTGTGACGGCCCTTGCCTTGCGAAGTAGTAAAAATACAGTATATTGTGTTTGGTTGCCATAGGAACAGTTGAGGTGATCAGTTAGACTTGGAATTATGTTTTATTAGCCTAATTTGATGTGTAATAACTGGCAGTGGTTGTGCATACAGCTTCTTATAATATTTTGAAGGATTGATCTCTTTGTTTGTAACTAAACCTACCGGGATCTTTTTGCTACATCTAAATCTATTCCACAGATCATCTCTTTAAACCTTCTTGAAGAGGCAGGGGCCCGGTGGGGTCCTGACCCCTGACCTGCTGTGGCTGACGCCGCATCATGATGAGTGCTTTATCCCCTGCAGGCCACAGTGGACAAATACTATGTTCAGATTCAGCTGAATGTCATCAATCTGCATCTTCTTTCTGGGGTAGAAAGAACTGACCGCTGGCTGGAGACCATGTGCTTCTGTCTGAGGAGATGGTCGTCTGGGAGCCCTGACTCTGCTCCTATTTATTTATTTATTTCCTTGCTGCAAGGCTTGTGTGCACACAAACAGAGATGGATTTTTCCTCCTTTTCCTCTCGTGTCACACAGCCTGTTGGTTGAATTAGGCTGAGTTTGGCCTCTGGCTTACACGTGTGTGGGGATAAGTGCAAAAGCAGACCTTGTACTGGCTGCCATGTCTGCGTCTCTCTGGAACTGACCGTTCATTCTTGTTCTCTGCTTTTCTTTTCCTGCAAGTTATGGTGAAGGGTCTCAGCACTGATCGCCTTTCTTAGTGAGAAATGCTGTTGCAAGACTTAGCCAGAACAAGAGTTTGTTTTTGTCTTGGACTCCGCTCCCCTTGTTTTCCAAGTATCAGCTCACCAAGTTGAACCCCACCCTTAGCAATCTAATCCTGCTTCCATAAATAAAGGATATTTTGTCTTCTGCAATGGACTGGTATTTATTAATTGCATTTCTTGATATGTTTATTTTAATGCAATATGTTTCGGGGAGTCATGCATTCCTGTGGCTAACATGAGAATTTTTGGTTACTTCCTCCAGTAATCCCAGACGTTGTGATTTAAGCCGTTTAATGCACCACTTGCATTGTTTACTGTGTGAGAACAGTTGACACAGTGTCAGACTGTTGGTGGTGAAAGTATTGCCTAATTGACTTGTACATATTTTCCAGGGCTTATGTTACTTGCACAATATAATCTTCAACCTTGAGTTTATTCAAGCAGGTTGAAGCTAAAGCTAATTATTTGCAAATGTTTGACCTTGTGTGTCAGTAATACTTGATATAATGAATTCTCTACGGTTCTGCTTTAGACTGATCAGTTCCTCAAGCAAGTCCACTATACGCAAGCCGAATAGCCTCCAGCTCTGTTTTCTGGCAATATCAGCTGGCCAATGTTACTAGGCTAAAAGCCCTGTGAACAATATCGCCATAGCTGACTTGCCCTGCCTTATCTTCTACGTGTCCTGGGTGAACAGCCCTGCCCGTGCCTGGTCAGACGGCTGCCTTACTTTGAACTGAGGGTGTATGTGGAATGTGAGGCTGGAAAAAAGGCGTATGAAGGCTTTGAAGCATTGGAAAACAAGCATAAATTTCATCTGTTTTCCCAAGACAACAGTGGGAACTGACAGAGGAGCTCCAGAAACTGTTTAAATTAATCTAACTCTGTAGTCTGTTTGGCAGGCAAAAGTAAACAAGCCTCAGTGGTGGCTGTCATTGTGTTTGTTTACATGATTTCACATACATTATCAGTTCTATTTTTTTGTGTGTTCTTCCTGTAGTCTTTCCTTTCAAGGTACTCTCTAAAGCTATGAGTGATTATTTCTGTCAGAATGATGGTTTATATAGAATTTACCTCCAGGGCAAGTAAACTTACTGTGACACAAACATACAGTATATACTGTAGGTTACTGCAGCACAGATGTTCAGGAGATGTCTGTTGTTGATCTCTTTCTTCTCTTCGAAGAGCACGATGCTAACCTCAGCTCACCTCAGGCTGGAATCTGCCATATTTTTATCTTTTGTCTGGGTTTGTGTCTGTCTGTCTGCCTGTCAGATTCTTCACAGAGAGGCTCACTCAGGGGTTTGACCGTTGATGATAATGCCTGAGGTTTCAGCGGGGAGGATATTGATTGAGGAATTGGAGGATTCAGAAAAATTAAACGAGAGAGTGGATATAAAATCCAGCAAGAGGAAGGAGGCAGAGTGAAAATGACAAATGAATAGGTCCCAGTAGGCTAATAGGCAAAGGAAAGACAACAAATGCTGTTGACTGACAATGTGATCAAATATATGCACAACTGTGGATGTTAAAGCTGGAGTAAGAAAATGTGTCCTCAGACTGATCAGAAAAAACAGATCATTATAAGGTTTATCTTCACTATAAATGAAGATGATGCATGTGTATAGAAACATGCTAACTGCACAAAAGCTATTCTGCTACATGTCTAAGTCGTCTATAGGACACATAATGTATAGATTGAGCATTTCCTATCCATCACTTAAGTGGATTATGCAATCCATAGTTGATACTGTCAATGTCTTTCTTTCAGACATAAACAATTAGCTGAAATTGAACTGGAAAAACTGGATTGACGGTGATATAAGCAATATGTGTGTCCAAAGATGCAAAGGTGTGTTATGCTTCAGTTGTAAATAATTCTCATTTGTATGCTGTGACACGTTTAGTTTTGAGCTTCATATTAAACCATTACGATAGAGATATTTGCTCTGATAGAATAAACTACTCATTGGATGCATTTGTTTGTTTTTTTTCCTTTTAGTTACACTATTTTTTTCTTTTTTTTTTAACTAGTATGAGTATACCGTTGAAAAATAATAATGAAAAAATTAAATTTTGCTTTTGGGTCTACAACCAGTGTTTTTGAAACACTTGGTAATGCCTTATGTATGAAATGCTCCATACGTAAATAAATGTTGTGAGTGACTGAAACAGCTTTTGGTAAACTTCAGCCTCAGCAACAAGTGACGTGGATTCTGTTTCATCAAAGTTAATTTTGTTTCTACTCTTAGACATTATCCTGAGGAGGAACACTAAAATTTCCATGTCTTTTTAAACAGATGCTTTACCATATTGTTAATTGAGGGTATGTGTGAATGCAGTTGACCATGAACGGACAAAAACATGGTAGGATTTATCAACAGCTAAATGCTTGTCTTCCAATTGCAACCTTCCGATTGGGGGAATGGGTTTTTTGCTTAAACTGAACAGAGATCTGGGCCACATAACGGAAACTACAAGGGCAGAAATGCCTTGAAGACAGAAACTGATTTAGTCTATTTCAACAATAGAAAACATTAAAAAACGCAACCTGTACACTCATTCAGAAAGATAAAAATAATGTGTCATGTCAGCACTCTGGGTGCTTCTCAACAACAAGCAAAAAGTCATTACACAACTAGAGCTACACATTTTACTGAAAATGGGTTTTCACTCCTCCATTGGTTCAAGTCAGCTGGTAGAAGCCAGAGTACAGAGTAAATATGGAGCAGCATTTAGCTGTTACACTGCAAACAACTGGAACAAACTGGTTAGCCCCAAGTACAGAGATTTTTCAATCCAGGTTAAAATTGTATATCTTTTCCCGAACCTTTAATTGAACTGTCATTTTAGTCTTTGAATCTTTTAACTACCTTTTAACTTTTTATTTTAATCAGGTTTTTTTTATTTCTCTTCACTGCGTTTAATACTTTTTTGTTTATCTTGTCATGTTTTTTTTGTTTAAGTTAGGCACATTAAATTGTTAATGAAATGCGCTTCATAAATAAACTTGTCTTATGTAAAGCAGAAATTGAGATGTCGTGTTTAATATTACAAAAGAAATTAAATGATTTTTGCAAATGATTTAATTAGTATTGAAATAAAAATTTACAGCAACATATTGGCTAAAAAATGGAAAAAGATTACAAGTTTAAACTGAAGTTTGTTTTCATTTATTTATTTATTTAAAAAAAAAAAACATCTGAAAGTTTGGATTTTAAAGGAAACACCAAAAGTATTGAGACAAGGCCATGTATACCACTTTGTTCAGGCATTGTGGTCACTTAAATATGTTGTTTAAGTATCTATGATCAAAGGGATACTGCTGCTGTACTTGCCCCCCCTTTTTTTTTTCTTCTTCCTCTTTTTTATTTATTTATTTTTTTATATTTGGGCTTGGAATATGACTGTATGTGCTGATATTGGTAAAATGTTATTACAGAAATAAACAAGCCTAAGGATACAGTGCACCAACAAAAGACCAGAGATGTTCTCTTTGTTCACTTTTGTGTTTAAACATTGTGCATGTTGTATTCTTGAACAATAATAATCTGATGTGCTTCTAAGTCTATGTAGGGTTTTGTTTTTTTTAATGCAGAACTGAATTTTTAAATGTGTAATTTGACTGGCAATGTAGGTACATGATTGTCCATAAAGTTAGAATAAACTTGAGCACTGTCTTCTCTTGCAAGCAAGCCAATAGCTGCAGCTTAGACAGAATACTGCTGTCCTTACTAAGACAAGGAAAACGATCCATCGGTCTAGTAGTAGTACACCTAAAATAACAGTAACAAAACAACTTGTTTAATACTTTGATTATATGCCTCAGATATTAGTGGGTTTACACGAGAGACTTCAGTATTCTCTGTTTTGCCTTTATTAAAAGCTCAAATGTTGACTATGTGAAAGAGGGGACTTTTCAGGTGTGTCTTGGGGTTTTTAACTGTTTGCCTTTTGGCTTTTTACTCATTGCATGCTGGGAAAGGTTCCAGCCCTCTATAAGCCAGGAGCAAACACGTAGGTTGCATAGTAGATGTATGGATTGTGTTGGATTTATAGTTTAGAGATATGAGCAAAGCATCAAGGGAAGGGAAGTATAGTTGTTGCCGATACACTAATTTAGTTGCATTTAATACTCAGTATGTTGCAGATTTTAGTGAAAGCCCCATCTTGCCAGGGCTCATACACAGCATTTTCAGACTTACAACTACATGTAATGAGCCTCCAGGTCACAGGGGACCACTGAATCTCCCCACTTTCACTATTCTCTGGTCATTCAAGCAATTTTTGAGCCTCCTGTTTCTAGATAAGGCATTCAGAAGTGGCTTCATTCCAGTAGTGGGACCTGTGGTGGAGTGGTCAAGCATCGAAATGCCTGGAACAGTCTGTTTTTTGTAAAAGCTGATCTTCCCTTGCCTGCGTTGTCCGCCCTGCTAGTGAGCAGTTAGGAGTTATCGCATGTATGCACACCTTATGCATGTGCCTGCTTAGGTGAATGGGAGAAACGGGGTGACACGTGTCGTCTGATTACAGAGTGGAATGTGTGTTGTGCTAGCAAGCAAAGCAAAGTCACGGGTCAGCAAGCGTCTTAGTCCGTCACACACTTCCTTCCCCCCACCCCCTCACTGTCTCTGTCCAGGAACTGGGCAGCTTGCCTGCAGAGAGGAGTGGTGAGGTCAAACAAATCCTCCAAAGACTTATTGCTGTCCTGTCCACATTGTCCTTCAATATGTTGCAGATCCTTCGATGTCTCTTTTGTGGCATTGGTGTTGCTTTGTCCTTAGTGAATAATATTCAGACAGAGTTTCAGAAGTTAAAGTATGCCTCCAATGGCTCGTTATGTTTTTCTCTTCTTGTTCTTAGTTTTATCTGGATCTTTAAAAACAGAAACAAGAAATTGAAAGTCACCTGCAGCCAAAGGATAGAAGATGTGAAATGTGAAGAGTGGCCAACTGACCTTAGAGGCTTTGGTTGGGCAAGAAGCCCACAAATGCTGCACATATGAGAGGGTACTTGACTGTTAAGGATGCTCCTCTGTACTTGCCTTTTGGGTATCTTTAAAAGAGGTCACCACTGCAATGCTGATCATGAGCAACATGAAAATAAACCCATCTGGTGTCAGTTTGTGGTTTAATGGTCCATAACTCGTAATTACAGTGCCCACATTTCAGTTAAAATCAAGATGACCTTTCTGGAGGTCTTACTCCTCTTTGTTTCTTCTCTTGTTTCCTGTACAGTATATGTGTCCAACACTGTCAAATGAAAAAAAAATTAAATAATTCATATTTACATGTATAACATTTTTAGAACAATTTCTCTGTGAATTTAGCGATGCACTACAAATACATTTTTTTGTGATTGCATTTGAATTAGCTCATGTCTTACATAGTCATATGCAGATTTAATAATTTGTTACAGCGTAGAACTGTTTGTAATATAGTGATCAGTCAACTGGGGAACAATCCTGAGGCCCAAACATGACACACAAGTTTTATTTGCTTATTAAATTCCACCTTCTTGAAGTGCTTCTCCTCTCTGGGCATACCAGTATGTTATTAAACCTTCTTCACTCTGAAATACAGCAGCTGTCTCTGTGCAGGTATTGAGCTGAAATGAGCCAAGAGTGTGTACTCTGGTTGAATTTTTATTTGACACATTTCAGTTTTTACCTTTTTCATGTGGTTGGTAGTTCAGTGAGGTATTTGTGGATGAGAGGTTTTTCACTGAAGTAACCAGTGTAAACATTGTTATCAGGCAGATTGCAGGAGGAAGTGTCTGTCAACAGATGAACGATCAAACCTCGACTCTCCATCGTGATGGCATTTCCGGCTGCTGAATGTAGGATATTAAAAGGACATGCACTGATGAGTCTATTGGGGTTTATTTTTTAAAGTTTTGTCTCTTCACTATTGGTTTCAGACAAAACTGAAAAGGCGTTTCAGTGTGATGCATCTTGATCTTGGTGTCAGAGCAGTAATTACCTTTAACCATAAGCCAGGATGGATTCAGATGTTCACGTTGCAGCTGGTCAGCTCGGTCCACATGCTAAGGTCATATGTGACACACAGAGAGCTGCGGGGCTATTTAACCTCAGTCAGGGGCCACAAGCTTCAAAAGAGCTCGCGGCTGACTTATTTATGCTTCGCCTACACAACTATATTTTCAAGCTGGCAGCTGTGTTGGTGTGTGCTGTCGTTGCTGGTTAGCTATACGCTATCATAGCCACTGATCAGCTGCAGCTTTGCAGTGCTGACGGATTCATCAAAGGTTAGTGAGGCCACACCTGGCAGGCACCCTGGCTGTCTGTGCCAGTGTGAAGCTGAAACAGTGTAAAGGAGGGAAACATCTTCAGACTAATGCTATTGAATTCTGGTGGAAGAGATTAATGCAGTTTCATTAGGATCAAGAGCATAAAACTGGTACCGTATCCTCCACCTGAGTATGGGACTGAGAAATACAATAATCATATTGCAATTTCTTTTAGTTCCCCATTATATTTTTCCTATAGGCTTCTTTTTTTGAGCACAAGTCCTAGCGCTCAGCCTTAACAAAAGACTGTTTCCATTTCTAGCTCGAGAATGTTGTGAAGATGAGACAAAACTATGAAAAACCCCTTGAGGACACTTTCAACATATAGCTCCATTTTCTAGAGGTTATTAAGAAAGACTCTGTGATGTGAAGACAGAGAAAAGAAATACAAGAAGGCAAATAGAAAGATGGGGTAGAAATGGGAGAAACACAAGATGCAAAACCAAACATTCCTCCCCTTTTGTGTAAAGTTGTATGTGGCAGATCTCCAGCCTGCCTTTACCCTGATGTCATCTAACATATCTCTGACCTCAGCGAGATATTTGCCTTGCAGTGCAGCACCAAACAATATGGCAACCAGATGACTGATGTACAAAACTATCCAGTGAAGTTTTTTTTAGGTGATTGGAACCTTTTTTTTTTTTTTTTTTTATTCCATAGATGGTCACTCTGAATGATATGTTGCCTCCAGCTAACAAAGAGTGGAACAAAAACCCTTTAAAAAAAAAATCTTGAAGGAAATCCAATGTACAAAGCTTGCTCCAACAGAAGAGCAGCTTTCTGTTAACATGTAGCTGACGTTTTAACATTACAATTAACAGCAGCTTCCATTAGAATCATTTTTACTTAAGTCATGTTATGTTGACTATCAAAGAAGCAATGATGTGCATGATATAAAATAAATAACCATTAATTCCCATTTGAGAAAACACAAAGTACACTAAGAAGCTTTTACAATATTTAGATTTAATTGTATTTTCTTGTGCCTTTTTGCCTTTTCATTTTTTTTTATATTTTGTCATTTATTTTCAAAGTTTAGTCTATTTCCAAGCAACATTATAATTAAGAATAGATAAATGACAATACTCCTGAATAAAGGGATAATGTATGTTCAAAGGCTTCAGAGCTTTTTTCATTGCCCCCAAGGTCAAGAATATAGTTTGTGCTGAGATTTCAAGTTACTGATCACGCAGGTGTTGCTCTGCAGCTCCATCTTTGGCGTGTGATGTAAACAAGAATCTGTCTGTTACTTTATGTGAATGTCTTCTTTTGTGTGTGTGTCTAGGTGTTATCTGGGCTGGTGGTAGTAGACTTATCATGATTTACTCTGTTTCCTCTTCCTACACACGTTTATTTGAGTTTCCTTTGCTTTGTCTCCTGATGTCTGTTTTCATATAGCATAGCTGTCCTTACTTTTTCCACTTTTCCTGCCATCTTCCATCTTTGTCTCATTTTACTTTTTTCATTCAAAGCTCCTTTTTGATTACTCTGCTACCACCCTGACTGCTTCCTTGCCAAGCTTTTTAATCAACAGTACTTCTTTAACAGGTGATCCAACATGTGTCAGCTGCTTCAGATAGGTGTTAAGTATGTTATTTATCATGTCCCCTCTACTATCTTATCTTTGTGAGTACTTTTGGCAGGCATTTTTCACACCTTCATGACTTAAGTTAGCATTTGTGCGTTTATGCTGTAGATCTCTTGGCTAAATGATGGGTTAGTTTTTGTTATAAGATATTTGATTATAAAATCAGGACACCACTGTTTAGGACAGACAGATGAAACAATCAAGACCATCAAAGCTTGTCCTGAGAGCACATGTTTACATTGCTAATCCCTCCATCACAATGGATGTCTGTGATCCATGTCACTCATTAGAGCTGGCCATTGTGTTGGAGAAGAGATAATACCAGCTTACTGCCAACAACTCAGGTTTGTGATGAAGATCTGTGCACACTGAGCTGCACATTATTTAGGTTATGCCTGGATATTGTGAGATTCAGGAGAGGGTTTAGGAATTAGGATTATCTGTGATATGTTATGGATCTGCCTTTATTGTGGGGATGTTGTCTGTTGTCTGTGTTAGGAATATCCTTAATACAGTGTGGGTGCACTAATGCACACATACATCCACATGATCTAGAGCACATCTCTTCATAAAGCATGTTTGCATGTACAGTTGTGTTCAAATGTTTACATACCCTCCCATTATTGAAAAATCAGCTCTCAGTGAACTAGGTTGAAATGAACAAAAGTGCTAATAAATATTTTATAAAAGTCATGTCATTGATTTTCAATCGTGGTTCAACAGAAATGGAAAAAACAAGCAAACAAAAAGACAAAAGAAGCAAACAAGCTTGATGGGGCTTCTGGACTAAGATTTTTGTTGAGCAACACTCTGAGATAATCACTGCAATCAAGAGTTTTCTGTAATGTTCAATTAGACTTCTGTACCTGATAATGGGTATTTTGGTCCACTATTCATGGTCAAGGTGTTTTAATTTGTCTGGGATGGTTTTGTTTGTTTGTTTGTTTGTTTTTTATTTATGTTTTTTCAACCACAATTCAAAATCAATATTTTATTTTACAAAATTATGATTTGGTATTTTTTATTTATTTATCTTATTTATGATTACTTTTTTCAGTTTCTTGTTATTTGAATATCTATTGTCGATTTGGCCTTTCCTTTCATGTAAACATTTGAGCACAACCATATGTCTTATGAATCATTTATCATTTTTACCCTTCCAACACACAAAATGATAGTGTCATGCATGTTAAAGGTCTTGTAAAGGAGTAAACATGAGGCAGCAGACGACCTTAAAATAACTTGGGTGGTTTCATTCTCAGAATGTTGTGGGGATGTAAGGACTCCAGGACAGACGTGGGAATTTTGCAGGTTTACAATAATACACAAAGTCGCTCTGACATCCTGAATCAGTGGACGACTGTTGAGTTAAAATCACACTCAACACTCCTGTGCTGTATGAAAAAGGAAATGGTTTGTGAGTCATTGTTCTACATTGGGATCAGTGCAGGATGTGTTTAGGAAGCCTAAAACAAAGGATTAAGGCCTCTTATGTGTGTGTTTGTGTGCTCAGAGAAGGCAAAAGAATGGATATGCATGTTTTAATGTAGCCTGACATTAGAGTGGAGGTTTGTCCAGATGTAACCAGGGGTGAATGGGGATTTTCTTCTTAGTTTAAAGAGTGGGGATGTGCAGCATTGCACTCATAAATCCATGCATATATCTCTTTAAATCATTAGCAAACATAAAAAAAAAAGTGTTCTCAAAGGTTGAACTAAAATTATCCACCTCTTTCCAATAATATCCCTTTAATTTCTCTTTTGCAAACAGTCATTATGCTCACACAGGAGCATAGTTATAGCAGGAGCAAGTTATAGTTTGAGTGCATAAGTTCTGGACGAGTGCATAGGTCTGAATAATTACTGTTGTTTGTTTGTCAGTGCGCAGCATGTGTGGTCCTGCCGTCCTATAAGCCACAGGTGCTGATGTTTCATTGTGTTCATTTCATGTCCTAACTTTATATCCCTGTTATATGTAGGTGTTACCTGGTGAACAGCAAGTGCAAACAGGCATGCTGGTTAATCTGTGTGTATACACGTATTAACTGGTTTGTTTACCTTTCCCACTATGTGGTTAGGACGTAAGAAAGCGTGCCGTCATAGGAGAAGACATTTTGAAAGCATTAAGGTGTCTGAGAAGGAAAGACAGAGAAAGAGAGACATAGCCAGTGGGACAGGTGTCAGGTGGACTGACAGGTGGCAGCTGGGAAATCGGAGGATTTCCTCTTTTTAGCAACGGATGATTAACTCCCACACCCTGCGCCGTCAGTTCACACAGACTACACTTCAAACCAGGATTGTGCAGTTTACTCTCTGCAGTCATTAACTGTCTTTAGGGTAAATTTTCAAAGATTCTTGTTAAAATGGATATTGAAGTTGCTGATATAAAGTCTGTAGTTTATCGAGACAAAAAAAAAAAAAAGGTGAGGGATATTGTAAAGCTCTAGCATATAACATAATGTGAGCTGCAGGGGTTGATCTTTTAATTATTGAAGTTATTATACATATCATTTCCAGATGATCCAATGCTTTAGGCATCTGTAAATTTTCATTATCATTAATACTCATTAAAACTTGCCCAACTTCAAAACACTGATGTACTGTAAAAAGTAAGTTTAAAATGGCATGGCATAGGGAAAAAGAAGTTTTGTGTGAAAATATCTTTTGGAATTATAAAGTTTAATAGCCACATAGACTGGACATGATATGAACTAAATGCAAATGTACAGAACGCAACCGAAGGTTTTTTCAGAATGCAGTCACAGAGGTCATTTGGCAAGTTGTAGAAGAGCGAGAATAAACAAGGAAAGTAAAAGAAAAAAAAAAAAACGTACAGGGAAAGGGAGGTATGGCTTCCATGCCAGTCCTGTCAGGAGGGATTGTGCCTGAGGGGAAAGACTTCTACATTATTGAAGCAGAAACAGATACTCTAGTTACCTCTGTTGTGTTTTCACCTGTTTTTGTAAACTAATGTCTGTCACACTACATTGTCTGCTACCACAGTAGCTCACGCTTTAGCTGCAAATCTAAAGCACGAACTACTCTTCATACTCACTTACAGATTAATTTCATCTCCTGGTGGGATATTGTTTACAAAAAGCTTCTGCGTATCTCTCCTTTATGTTTCCCAGATCATTCCAAGCACACATATGCACTTTCTGTTCTTGCTACGTTGACCCTGAGCCAATCAGGGTCATTTGACCTCCTTTCAGCTCCTCAGATTAGTTGCTTTATTATCACACTCCATTAAACTTCTATGAATGGTTGAGATGGCCAATAAGTCAATGGCCCAGCTGTCTCCTCTGTGGTTTAATGTACCGATTCCCCATCATCCTACTCTTGTCTCAGCCAGCAATGCGACCACATGTGCTGATGTTAACACATGTATACAAGCAGCCACAACTCACAAGGTCATCCTTCCTCCAGGTTCTTTTTTTTATGAGGCACTGGACTTGTTTACAATCCACAGAAGTAACAAAGAGTACACATTTTCAATAGTTTTTAGTAGGGATGCACGATATAATCGGCCCCCTATCGCTATCGGCCTATATCGGCCTTAAGACTGAGTATCAGACATCGGCCACCCCACCGATATTTAACCGATATTTAACCAATCAGCCTGCTGTTTCTAAACTCTTAAAAAAACAACAAAAAAAAACGTCTTCCTCTTCAAAAACTTCTTTTTTACAGACTTTAAAACTTGTAAAGACTAGGGGGAGGGGAAAAATATTGATACACTGAAATATCACGATATTTTTATATGCTGATATATTGACATTTAAAAACGCAGTATCAATCTATTTTACTAATGAAATCTTGTGATATTTCATCATTCTGTTACAAAAAAAATGTGGTATCCATCTATTTTATTAACAACATCTTGCGATATTTCATCATTCTGTTACATTCTGTCATCATCATAATTCATGAAATATCGTGAGATTTTGTAACAGAATGATGAAATCTTGCAAGATTTTGTAAGTAAAATAGATTGATGCCGTGTTTTTACAGTAGATATCGATTTGATATTGGCATATGAAAATATCGCAATTGTTTAGTGTATCAATATTTTCCCACCCCTATTTTTAAAAGTGTCGGCAATGGATAACAAAGCTGCTATTTGAAATGACTGCTTATTTTTTTCAGCTTTAATATCGGTATCAATATTGGTTATCGGCCACATGAGTTTTGAAATATCGGCATATCGGATATCGGCCAAAATTCCAATATCGTGCATCCCTAGTTTTTAGTTTAGTCTATTGTCAAGTTAAAGCTTACTGATAAAGGCCTCAAGCAGAAAATATATAATATCTGCTATTATCTTCCTTAGCATTTAGCTCAAAATGTTCTTATAAATTGTAGCATACAATGTAAGTACAAGATTACTGCTGTATGTTCAATATGTATTTCACAGGATTGTTTGCTATAAACACCCAAACCAGAGCTTTGTTCATATATTGCTATTTAAGATGTAGGCTTGTTTCGTGAGGTACAATGGAAGACTGAGTGGCACTTAAAGAAAATGTTTCCGTAATGACAACGATGGGGAAAAGAAAAAAAATCTCTGATCTGTGTCTGAAAAATCAGCTAGCATTTTATTGTTTTACATATCTAATGTGTTTGAAAATAAAAGATAAACCAAAACTTGAAAAATTCAGAGTTTTGGATTGACCAAAAAATTTGGATGCCCTTTACATGTTCAGTTTTAATCTTTCTGAGCCTGAGGAAACAGATGGAATTGACAGATGCACCATCTAGTATAAACCTCTTTTTCTTACCCTTTTCTGTTACACTTGTTGCTGCTCAGAGATGTGACAAAACCTCAAACTCACACAGACGTATGACAAGGCAGCACAACACTGCAGGTTTCCTCTCACTGCCTCTTACCTCCTCCATTTCTTTTTATTTCTGTCCTCAGAGAACTTACTATGCAGCCAGACATGCACTCTTGCCCTGCTCTGGCAGCCATGTGAAACAAGGGTCTGATTGGATGATGCTGGGCTGTCGTTACTCTGCTCTCCTTAAATCAATCTCTCCAGCAGCAGCTCTCATGTTGCTTCCCTGCCTCTCTCCCTGACTGCTCCTCTCGTACTTCCTTCTCTGACCTGTCTGACCAGTGGAACTAGTTTTTCTTGATGTTGGTAGCACCATAGGGACACATCGCTCTCTGCTGTGTTATATTTCAAATGTGGATTGTTGCAGGTTTTCTTAGGAAATGTCAATGCAAATGACAGGCAGACATTAACTGTACTGATCTGCTGACATTTATTTTAATGGGGTTTAGTTGAGCTTAACAGTGTTTTGTTGTCGTAACAATGAAGCTTTGGGGCCATACACTGAGCATTAATCTTTTATTTATGGAAAAAAAAAGATAAATTTCCTGTTTTTCTCTGTAACCTTCATGCCGGTTGGATTAAGTTGAGGATGGATGAGAGATGTGAGGCTAAAAAGAGTTCCACATGTCCAGAGGCTATTGTGTTGGAGTGAATCAATAAAGAACGTTAAATAGAGTTGGCTGACGTGATGTATGTTGTAGCTGAGAGCCTGCCATTGGTGATTTATTCCATTCCCTAATGAGTCAATAAACTGATCAGCAAGGATCAGGTGTCTAATCGGAGATTTAATGTTTGGCATGTGACTGACTGCATGTGTGCCTGCGCTGAATGACGTGTGTACCCATCTGTGCATCTTGTAAATCAGCCCCCACCCACCCCTCCCAGCCCCCCTGTTGGCATCACAATCCTTTTTGAATCGAAGCACGGCCCCTCACATGACTTCTGAGTGTTTGAGTCCAAAGGTTTCCACCAGCAGCTCCCTCCTTGTCACTTGCAAACACGGCATGTGTTGCCCTTCCCTCCCAGATCCTCTCTTCATTGCTCAGCACCCAACAGGAAGGAGAGAGGAAACAAAGAGCCCACTTCCTGTACGTATACAGCCAGCATTCTGCACAATGGAGCAGGAAGTGCCTGGCAGCTGTAAGGAGGCCATGGAGTGTGAAGGGAAGATAAAGTGGTCCCCCCATCCTATTAACTTGTTTCTTTCCTTTCTCCTCCTCTTATGTCATTTTCCATCACCCTATCAGTCAGGGCCTGACCCGAACTTGTTTATTTGCCCCTCACGTCATTCTGTAACACGATAAAACACATCTAATTTCTGCTATATTTTCAAGTTTCATGGTTTTGTTTCTAGAAACAAATTGAATTTGTTAGTTTGCACTTATTCTGGAGCACCAAATCTCTACATGTCAGACCCCGAGAGCACTGCTGTCACCATGGTGACCTTTGCTCAGGAGGGACAATGTTGGACAGCAGGGCACATTGAAGTAGCACTGCAGATGCTGGAAGCCTTTAAATCACCACTTCTGGCCTGGCTGAATCAGACTGAGAGACTTATTTTCTGCCAGACTAAAAAAAGCAGAAGAACACAAAGAAAGTGGCGTTAATGCAGATGGCCAGGCTGCTGAATTACAAAAAAAAAAAAAAAGGGAGGGGAAAATCAAAGAAAAGTTATACTTACGTTTTCTCTGACTTTCTCCTCTTTTTTTTTCTGTTATTTTTCATGGAGACAAAAAAAAACTTGGAGAATAAGAGAGGTCCACTATAGTTATCCAACTTTGTGATCTATCATCTGTCTTTTGCCTTTAACGATCCACTCCTTATGACTTCAGACTCCAACCCTCCCCTGCTGTTACTCTAGGGAGATGGATCTTTGCTCGGCTCATAACTTCAAAGTACGTGGCCCCTCCTCTTTCTTTTCTGTCTACCTACTAAATCCCTCTCTTCCTTTATTTGTATTTTCTCTTCTGTCTGTTGTTCAATCAATAACCCCCCTCCAGCCCTTTTTCCTTTCCCTGTCGTCCTCTATCACTAATCAACTTCTCTTTTTTGTGCTCCTTCCCTCCTCTTTTCTCACCCTCCCCTCTGTTTGAGTGAATCCCACATGTCCAGAGACATCAAAGGCATGTCTCCCTCTTGTAGTCGTCATTTACCCAGGCGGGCTGGCAGGCTTCATGCCAAGGCCAGGTGACCTCAGGGGAGGGCCCAGAACAGCGTGGAAACACTGTCCACCATATCTGACGAAGAGACAGTGGAAAAAATTAATGCCTTTTTTGAAAATTATGTCATACTGGTAGGAATGCAAAGATAAATGGTGGTGAAACATATACGAGGTATTGTTCAGTTGCTGAGGGCAACAAGAGTGTGAAAGGGAGGAGAAGCTCCGCCCAAGTGCTAACAACAAGTCTATAATGTAAAATCACTAACCTATGTTTTTGCCTTTAAGTTTCCACCTTCTCAACTATTTTAAGACTAACTTCCTATTTTCCAGGAAATACCGTGAAGGCAGTTGTCAAACCTCAAAACATACAAAAGCTCTGAAAGGCACTATATGATATCTATTTAAGTTCCTCACTTGTAATTGTATAGCAGACTTTTTCAAACCTGAGAAGCCAAAAGCTTTTACTCCATGTAAGAAAAGCTTAAAAAACATAGCAGATTTTAAACCAGTGCAGCAGTTGCATACTGCTAAACCCAAGTCTCGCAGTTCGTTTGCTGATGACTCACCAGAATTGACACCCCTGTGTGAAACATGCATAGTAACCACCCAGAAATTGCTGTCTTATCCGTGCACACTTGTCCACATTTGCGGTGATCAAATGTGTCTGACATGCTGAAGAGATTATACAGCACGCAGCTGTGTGACTGCATTGTAGAGGTCTTTGAGTGTGGGTCACACAGCATTACTTTCACATAGGTACAGTGGAAATGTATCACTCAACCCACAACCCCGGCCCACCACCTCCTTACCTCCTTCTCACCCACCCCTTTTTATCCTTTCACCAGCCCTATCTGCATTCTCAGCAATCTAGCTGCACATGGAGAGACATGGCTCATTTCTAGTGTTTTACTGCCTCTGCTATGAGCAGCTGCTCCTCTGTTCAGACGGGCTTGCTTTACTTTTATAAATGTCTGGTTGTGGGCCATATTTCTATATGGTGATCTAAAAAAACACTATAAGCAAATCCTGGCATTTATCCAACACAGTTACAGTTTATTAGTCATTTCATTCATTAGTCATCTCCCAAAATAATAGCTTATCATTTAAGCGCAGCCCAGCTGTGAGCACACTGGTCATGTTTACTACTTTCCAGGCCGACACTATGCTCTTTAGTAAGAGTGGCTCTTTGCTTTTGCTGCTAAGTTAAAGTGATTGCTTTTTTTTTTTTAATAGCCTGGCCTTTGTTGAAGAGAGCTGATTACACAGAACTTAGCTTCATTAAGAGCACACTCATTAGGACCCACACACACAACCGCAATGATCGATGAGAACAGGCTGAGTGCTGACACTTCCCATGCATTCACACACAAATTCCACAGCCAGGCTTGCTCACACACTGCAATAAAGCTTTTCACTCTTAAAATGACAGTATCGGGTTGTGTCTGCAAGCTGCATGACTTTGGATACAATATATCTCACACCCTCATTAAAAAGCAAAAGCTGCCTCAGGCCATTGTGAAATCCGTTAATAGCCAGAAAAAGTGGTATAAGGGGGTATTATGCATGAGAGCTTTTACAGTTACACTCCAGTAGCAGAGAAATGATTATTTTTAACTCAGAGAACAAACTTAAAAGTGTGGAGGAATTGCAGCAGCAAGGATGACAAAATTTAAATAATGAACTTTTTGAGACAAACAGAAACACATGAAGAAACTGTAGCTAGATAAATGCATAGCTAGCCATGTCCAACATGCTCCTATGGAACAAAAAAAGAAAAGAAGGGAGAGTAAAGAACATTGAAGAGACCCCATTTGTTAAAACGAGGCAGGATAAGAAGTGGCCTTGGAGCCTTCAGCTGCCCTCTGTTGGACAGACTAGACAAAAGCCCACCAGTACTGTCAGTGCACTCCAGTGGGGATGAGCAAGATGCTATCATGTTACACGATAAGCTTGTTTGACAGGAGAGCCGTTTAGACTGTTATCCTGTTGTGTGCTGAATCAGTTTAAATCAGTGCAACGGATGCACTGAGGGGATGTTGGTGTGACTGTGTCTCAGGGTAGAAGATTTGAATATATTTGAACATGTTTTCTGAATGTGCTCCATATACATGAACATAATTAAGCGTGTATGTCTGGCTGTGTGTGTGGCAGCAGTTGTGGTTGCTTTGCCACTGACTAATGGACTCATTAGAACAGGAGCTCTGCACATGTGCTCCAGCTGGGCTGTCTACTCATACCCTCTGCTCTCATTAATGCTCTGCTCCCTGTGTGGAGGTGAGAAGGTTTGTGTCTGTCATTTAGGTAAGTTTGTGTGTACTGTTTGTGAGGAATAAGAACTTTGTGTGCATGGTCTCAGACATTCATTTTTATATTTGACTAATTTGTCAAAGTGGACATTTAAATAGTCAGCCTGCAGAAACCTGCTCATGCAACTGCCATATTCAGCTGATCTGGGTTCTGCCATCTAATTGATAGATATCTTGTCTGAGGGCAACCAGATGTTTTTTCCCCAACCCTGGTCTTGTTAACAGTGGCTATGACAGTGATGAGCTGTGTTGTTAAAATTTAAAAGGCTTAAGTCTGGCCTTAAGAGCACTATCACTTAATGGATTGAGTGCAGCCAGAGGAGGAGAGTAAAGTTGGTTGTGTTGCAGAGAAAAGAAAAAGCGCCACACTGTACTATAGATTAAAAATAAAAGGCATACAGTATATGAGGTTTAAAGTGTGTAATTGTGTAATAGCTACCCTGTAGGAGGATATGTAATGGCAAAAGTTTGAACCATTGTGGAGGTCACGAATGCACTGACAGATACTGACATAAAAGATTAAACGGGGTCAGAGGAGAAGGTCAGGAAGCAATGGAAAACGGCGGGAGGAAGAGGTGGAAAAAGCCAATAAGTTTTAATCTTTTACATCAAGGTTATGATTGTAAAACTGGAGATGATATTTTAGCTGAAATATGGAAGCAAAAAGAAGAGGGTGTGAAATGTGACTGTTAAGATTATGTTTGCAGAGCAGGAGGGAGGAGTGTTTGTCACACCTCAGTTTGTATATTTTTGGGTGCTGGAATGATGGCTTTGTGATACAGTGAGGGCAGGAGATGTAAAGTGAAGAACAGATGGTGTGTGAGATGAGGTCCAGCTTGTGGTCATCCTTCCTGGTGCCTGCTGAGATCAACCCGTTGTGTTGGTTTTGTATGTTCAAAAGAGAGAGAGAGACAGAATCCTTAAACAGACAACTGAAATGCGCTAATTGTAATCTGTGTCATATTTTGAATACTTTTTGTGAGTGGCGTTGATAAAATGACTGGAGTTGAATGTTTTTTGTAATTTGTATACAACACATACCAGCTCTGTCCAGTTAATACTGATTCTTAGAATTTGAACTGCAGCTAGAATCATAGATTATTTGATATTCCCTAGTTTCACTGTTGTTCTACCTCAAATTAACAAAATGACTGCAAATGTGAGCTTTACGGCTGATACATGGAACTTACCATCATAAGCATTTACACCATCTGTTATGGTTCAATTTAGATTTTACCCAGTGATCATGTCAGCAATATTGGGTGCTGCTTACATAATTTCTTAATAGACCCTGTCATTTCCTACAGCAACTGGGTTTGAATTTTACTGAAAAGCAGCATTAGTGTTGAAGTTGTCCCAAGTTAGTAATATTTTGTTTTAAAGGTAAGAAAAGACGAGCACTTTATATTCTTTGTCTTTGAAAGAACTGGTATTTGATTGTTGGGAGAGCTCTACAGGGGTCATGGTTCTGATTGAGTTTAATATTAAGGTTTGGGTTTGGTTGATCATATTTGATCTATATTGTGCCTATCTGTTCACTCTACTTACTTGTGCTGTTAGTCCACTCCTTCCTAACTTAGCCCTGAATTAGTCTGTTACGTGCCATGTCTGAAACACGCCATGCCACATCTGCAGTCGTGATAGGATATAATCGGCCTGTGGTATGTTTCTTTGTTGAAAATGGTCAACAACACAGCCACATAAACACTCATCTTTTAATCTCACACTGATACAGGGCTTCCCAGCAAAACCGAGTCGTGACGAATCACAGGCAAAGAACAGAAGGCTGCGTAGTACGGCTTGTTAGACTTGAACTAGGGCTCGTTAGTTCTGGCCCCTGATAAGGATACACCACAACACTCTCTCTCTTCTCTCTCTCTCTCTCTCTCTCTCTCTCTCACACTCACACACACACACAGTCATGAACCGCAACATTACAAATACGTGTATGTACAATATCTGTATGCGCCCTCCAATTGAAATGTATGCATATATATATATATATATATATATATATATATATATATATATATATATATATATATATATATGTATATGAATGTGTGTGTGTCCAAGGAGCTTAATGGCTAAGCTGGTGTCAAGCTGGTGAAACATGGCTATTCATATGGTAATAAAGGCAAAGAAGAGGACAATAAATCGCTTCATGTCCTCTGAGACCGTTCAGAGAAATGAGCAGAGACCACAGAGCTGGAAGCTTCAGCTGGACCATATCTCAAACACCAGGGATGCAGGATTTCTGCCCATCAAGATGCATGCTGGAAGCCACCTCTGCAAAGTGAGTTAGAGTCAATGGGAATAGTTCAGTCTTTGGATGGTAGCCTGAAATTAGCTGCTGTATCATTTGGATTTAAAACAGTCTGACAGGCTTTCATTTGTCTTTTGAAATCATTTTGTAAGTGTATTATCTGCTGGATATTTTAGTAATTTTCTGGGAGAACTGAATTGAAGACTCACACAAGTAAAGTTGGTTGAAGTTTCAGTTTGTTGGGAGCTACTTGTACTGATGACTGTTTCTCTGCTTTCTATGTTAACACTGTCAGCGCTGATGTGTTGGCCATATGATGGTGGTACATGTGGTTTTACTCAAGACTGATCTGGTTGGTGTCACCACTTGCAGGTCTGATTTATAAGCATGATACTGCAGAAGTGGACCCTCAGGTAGTCCAGTAACTTTTTAAGTGTGTCTAGCTGAGGGCACTGAAGTGTTCGTTGGCTGTGAACATGATGTGTTTCAGGGCAGAGTGTTTACGCTGAGGCTCCCACACTGGTCACGCTTGTCACACAGATGTCTCGCTCTGCAAATCACACTCATTCAGACACTCTCACACCAACACACGCGCAGCATAAACATACTCTGACAATGAAGCAGGCTACTTATAGATAATATTCTCACCTCTTTTTTTTTTCCTTTTTCTTGGAGGGGGGATGTTACCATAACAATAACTTAGCTATGTAACGTGACACAGAATGTAATTGAAATTAAAATAAATGGGGGAAAAAAAAACCCTACTAATTTTCAGCAGACTTGAACAAGCCTCTGACTAAACACACTATGTTGTTTCTTCATTGTGACGTGTAGAGGATGTGAAGAATTTCAATTTTCAGTAATGTTCTTGTACAACATTCTCCTCTGGACAATCACCTCCAGTTATCCTCCACACAGAACCAGCCTACTTGATCAGTTTGTTCAGTTTCTTAAAGTCTTTGGTTCTGAGGCTGCTGCTCCAACAGATGGATGTAAAGCTGATTGCACTTTCTGCAACAGGCTTACTGAATATGTGCAGCATATTTGCATTTAAGGATCTCAACCTCCTCAAGACATAGTCTTCTCTCACTTCCTCTAGACAGCGTTTCTTGTATAGTCTGTGTCCAACTGAACTCCGTGGTATTTCTATTCCCCCACAACTTTCACCACTTCTTCCAAGATGAAAATGGTGTTTTCTCACTCCAGTTCTGCCTAAAATCGATAATAATCTCTTTTGTTGTATTTGTGTTCAAGTTGAGATGATTGATAGGGATTTGTCCAGATCAGTCAGCTTGCTGAAGCAAGTAGATGATGGCATCTTCATCTCCAAGCCCATTAACTAATGGGCCTTTTCCATTGCAGCTGCACAGGGCACGGTACAGCACGGTACAGCACGACATGCTAAAGACGACCAGGACGGATTTTGTTTCCACACCAGAGAAGCAGTAGTATACTATCTGGAAGTGGGTGGAGTAGGCGCGGTCGAGACTGCCGTGACGTCACTGCCATGCCACGAGGTGGTCAGTAAAGTAAAAACAATAATGGAGCCATTGGATGATATCGAGGTGTTACTGCTGTTGTTGTTTTCTCTGTGGCTTGTAGTCACCGAAAACAGAGCCAGATATTTTTAGAAGAGGCAAGGCGAAACATGTACAGTATGACGCATATGACGTCAATTTCCTTTGACCAATCGGGGGGAGCCGTCAGGTATGTCATGTTTTGTGTAGGTTCAGCACGGTTAGAGCTAGCTCTGAAACGGGTTTCTGAAAATCGTAACGGCTTGTAACGGGTTTTCCCAGTGGAAACACGAATAAAGCGTGCGATGCCGTGTGGATGGAAAAGGCCCAGTAGCAACCGTAATGGGTCCTGAAAGGTTCTTCTGATTGAGGTGAACATCTCTAAAGGCCGTTTGTGACACGTGATGTTTAAGTAATTGGTCTGTAGTAACTGAGGGGAGATGGATGAGATTTTGGGTGCTGGAACTGGCCACGATGTTTTCCACTGCACAGGAACTCTTTTGTGACTCAGGGTTGTGTTGAAAAGATGCTGAAGAATCCAGCAAAGTTGTTGTGTGCATGTTTTCAGAACCCTGAGGCTGACACCTCACTTGCAGCCTTATTCTGGGTTGTTATTTCCAGCTGATTCTTCACCTGACTGCTGGAGACAGAGAGGCAGGCCTCAATGTGTTCTGATGTGGAGGGAGATGAAGCTGTGTTAGGGTCCATGACTGAGCTGCAGGGTGACTAAGTGGAGGTTTGACAGGAACGCTGTAGGCTTATGAAGGGTGTGAGGTCTCTTTGACTGGAGGCAGGAATTGATGATACTGAACTGAACCCGTTCAGCTCATTTACAGTATTTGATCTCCCTTTACATTTTTAGTTTTCATCCCTGACCACGCGTTCCTCATGTTCTGCTGGAGCTGCTTTCTAACTTTCCTGTACAGTAGTCTTCCTTGGCCTTTTTTCAATCTTTCTTTGAAGTTGTTTTCATGTTGTCTTTAATAAGACATCTGTCTCCCTAAAGGCTTTCTTTATGTTTAGCAACTTTTTCAGGTTGTTGGCAATCCAGGGTTTGTTATTGAGAAACCACCTTGTTCTTGTGGGGTTGATGTAATCTGTCAGACATTTATTAATGGCACTGTCATCTCCATGTGGTTCACAGATGGCATTCTTGTCTGTGGCCTCAAAGCACTCTCTCAGAGCATCTTCAGCTTCATTAGACCAGGCTTTAATACTCTGACTACTGGTTGGTTGTTGATGGGTGATAAGTGTGTACTGTAGGTGAAGGTGAGAAGAACCAGGGTATGATCTGATCTTCTTAAAGGAGGCAGAACAGAGGAGCTGTAAACATTTCTTGCATTTGCATAAATTAAATCAAACATCTTAGTTTCTCTGGTGGAGCAGCTGACAAATTGTTTGAATGTGGGTAATGTTGCAGAGAAGGTGATGTTGAAATCTTTATAAATTGACATGAATGCGTTAGAATGTTGTGTTTGTAACTTAGCAAGGACTCGGTTGATGATACCATAGGCTTTATCTGTCACAATAGCAGGTAAAATATGAAACACTGTCAGAATTATGAGAAGATGATGTCTAAATTTTTAATTTATTATTGTATATTTATCAGTATTTAAATAAGTTTTAACCTGTGCATCATTCACATGGGCTCTAAAAGCTCTTTGTTGTGCTGTTTATGCTGGACACCAACAATCCCTGCTGTTGTTCATGTAGATGAGACTCATGTTCGCACATCATGTAAGTCTGGCTGAGAGCCAGAATAGCAGCACATGGCCCACTTCTTCTGCAGCTTCTTCCGGAGCCTGTTAAATACATCTGTGTCTTCCGCCAGTGCACACTCATGTGGGTAAGGATACATGCTGGCACATTATCTTATCCATTCCAGCAACACACACTAAACTCCAAACCATGCGTGTCTTATTATGTCTGAGTCTGAATATGTAGTTAAGTTTAGAGAATACCCCCCCCCCCCCCCCACACACACACACCCCCACACACACACGCAAACATGTTTGTTTTTATATCCCCGTGGGGTATATCCATTGACATAATGCATTCCCTAGCCTCTTACCCAAAACCTAACGCCCAACTGATTGCCTAAACCTAACCCTTGTCTTAATCCTAACCAAAACCTAATTGTAACTTAATCTCTAAAACCTAATCTTGACCCTCAAAACGGGGTTTGTCCCCGTGGGAACCGAGAAAATGTCCCCATGAGGGCAAGATGGTGATGGTAACAATCTGGGACATGGTCCCCACAATGTTGCAAAAACACGCCCACACAACACATGCACACACCCATGCAGTTTGGGGTCACAAGTTCACTTTATAGCTTTCAAGGCTCCATACTTTAATTATGTACATTAGATTTTTGTGCTTACATGCATTTGTGCGACTCTCTTTGGGAGAGCTGCTGTTAGCATTGTGTGTGTGTCTGCATGTGTGTGTGTGTGTTCCTTTGAAGTGTAGGCATACAGTATCAGTGTTTATTTGTGACTGTTAATTATGGCCGCCTCCCTCGTCTGCTCCTCAAATCAGTGCACAGCTGCACAACCCCCTGTGTGAGGCAGCGCTGCATCTAATGTCATATTATTCACACTGTCTGTCTGCGCACCAGCCATCCAGAGCCTGGGGGATGGAGGAGGATTTGGGGTTTTGTGTGTGCATGTGCATGTATGATGAGGGGTTATGTATTAACAAAGTGTTAATGGAGGGTTAGTCCAACTGCTTAATTCATTGGCAATACTTAATTAGAAGTGATATGATGGTGTGATGGTGTGATTGGAGCCACTGATGGATGCAGACTGAGACTCCAAGGCATTAAGGGTGAGCGTTATCAGATGCTGTGTGTGTGTGTGTGTGTGTGTGTGTGTGTGTGTGTGTGTGTTATCATGTGTGCCTTGTGAAAGGAAGAGGAAGTCATTACCTTTTAATCATGTCCTCTGTTATTCCTCATTTTTCCTTTCTCTCTTTTCTTTCCTCATCTCTCCCTTTTTGTCTCTTAATGCTCCCTGAAGCCAACCCCACTTAGTCCTACCTCCCTACATTTCTCCAGCTGCCTCTTAGTTTCAGTCTCCTTGTCATCTTCAATCAACCCCTCTTTTCTACAGCACTTACCCTTCTTCCTCCCATCATGACTTCCTATAACCTTCCAGGGGGATGTGTGTCATAAATGATTGCACACTATGCTTTCATGACATTTTGTTTGACTTGAGCTGTAAAACACAAAGAATAGACATTTGTTATAGCCTTGAGGTTACAAGAATCTTTTGGCTTTATTGAAAAGTACTGCGCTGTTGTGTGTAGCAGGAAGCAACATTCAATATGTGACTCAAAGTGACTTGGCCTCATATCAACTGTTGGACTGCTGCACTCATGTGAAAAGTGATGGAACTGAACAGAACATTGTCATATGCACGTTTTGTTAGCTATAAATATTATTTCCATGCTGTGGGTCTCTGGCATGTTGCAAAGCTTTTTAGAAATTTAAGGCACAGTAAGTGCAGAGACAAGCCCCCTGGTCCCTGAATACAAAAACACAAAGGTACTGTATCATTGACATGCTTTACATGCTTGCTTTACATTCATAGCTTCCTGATGCATACTGCATTCACATTGATTATTAAGATTATTGTTATGTATAGTAGAGCCGATACCGATACTGATACTGGGAGCTTTAAAAAAAAAAAAAAAACTATATCCAATATGTTGGCCGATATCCAATGTCAGCTGATATATATCAGCCAGGATATTACAAAATGAACATGGACATACAGGATATGTACTGTCCAATTGTAGTCCAACCTAAATTCTTATAATAACCAAAGTATTATTCAAACTATGAGGCTACCCAGAAGAAGTCATTTTTTGTAGTTCTCCCTTGATCCGCTTGGGGCTGGCTGCAAGACAGAACAAATCCCCATGTTAAAACGCCAACTTCACAGCAGAAATAAACATGTTTACAGCCTGGTTCAAAAAAATCATTTTAGGTTTAATAGGTCAAGTTTACTTTCATGTCAACTGTGAGGGGGTAAAAACTCATCCATTTAGATGTTATTTAATCTTGAAATTACACATAATTAAGGGTGTGTCCTTTTTATTGACATATGGCAGACTGGAAGTCCGGCCTGCCGACCAGTGGCTCCTAGTTAGTTCCTTGTTGGCTCTTGGTAAGGTCTCAGTTTGTAGCAGAGTAGCACAACAGCGAATTGTGTGTCTTACCTTTACCCTGCCGCTTAGGGGGATTATCTTTGTTAGCTCCTGTTAGTTTCAAATTAGCTCTGTTGCTCTAATGTATAGTTATCCCAAGGATGAAACCATTCTTTAGTTTAACAATGTTCAAGCTCTGTGCGTTGGCTAAAGCAAAGTCCTAACCGCATGCCATTCCTGTGCTATCTTAGTCAGACTTGGTCTTTTAATGGCAAATTTATTGTCTGACTAAGAATTGGTAATTATAAATTTGTCAAATTTGTCATTCATGACGAACAATGACACATTAACAGTAGTTATCAATGAGGACCCCCCCCCCCCCCCACACACACACACACACACACACACACACAAACAAAACACAAACACATTTTTTCCCTCCCTTTCCTCCAGACCCCCCCCCTCTTTTTTTCCATATTTTCCTACTTCAACACACCTGACTCAGATGAATGGCTCTTTTCCACCTTCCAAAGAAGTTGATGAGCAGTTGAGTTGACCTGAATCATGTGTGTTGGAGTTGGAAACCTGGAATACATGCAGGGCGGGGGTCCCTGAGGACCAGGGTTGGGAAACCCTGTTCTAAGTTGTAAGATATTTAGTATCTCCCCTCAAAAAGTGCTATTTTACAAAATATGCAGGGCAGAAACTAAAGATATGAAGTTATTATAGTAGTCTAGTACATCAACAATCTATAGAGATGGCAGGATGTTGCCGTCAGTGTTTTTGGCTGAATGGAAATAATTCCAGAGCACTTAACAAACAAGCAGTTGAATGGACTGTACAGGGAGTGATGAGATGTCAGATCTTACCTGAATGTAACTGAAGTCTCATAGAAGTCATCAAAACACTGAAGACAGTAGACAACTTCTTGGCAACTCCAGTCAGTTGTATGTTCAGCTCCATCACTCTCTAGTCTCTAGAAGCTTTTTCAGCAGGTTATCTGTGGTACTTTGTGTCATTTGCATTAGAATTTTAACTTCTAATGTTAAATCAGGCAAACCACTCTTTTCATTACATTAGCTTTGGATGAACACACTTCTATATTTTCCTTTTAACTAAAATGGAGACAAATATTAGATTAAGAATGCTTATTTTATTTGAATAAAAGCCCATAATCTATAGTTATGGTATTTGGTATCTCCAGTAAAAGTTTAGCATTTTTTCCCACAAACAATCGAAATGATGAGGTTTTACAAAAAGTCATACAATTCATTATCCTTTTTGAAATAGAGGGTGAATAACCCAGTTATCCAGAGTGACTCTAGTTCTCCGTAAGGAAACAAGCCGGATGATCTATTGTGTGATTGTTTGTTTAACCCTTTGGGCAGATTCATTAATGCATGTGTGCCAAATAATTAATTAGCTTAATCATATGCAGGTATTCATTGAAACTCACTGCTGTGGGGCGGATGGGTCACTAATTTCTAAAATGAAATACTAATTCAGACTCACAGACACTGGCATTAACACACACATCCATAGAAGAGTCTGAGAAGCCCTGTGGGACTCCTGTAGTACTCTATCTCCAGCCTGTCTAAATACAGGGCAGGATTTTCCTCCACATCAAAGGTAGCCTAATCTTCCCCCAGAGGAGTTTCCTCTAAAACGCAGGCTAAATTTTTCACAAAGCAATTTTTACATGAAATTAGAGAATTACAGCCATACTCTAAGACGTTAGAAGTACCATCCAACGATACATTCATTTTCTTTCTTTTTTGATTTTCCAGCTGTGGTCTTTGTTGAAGCAAGCACCATAGCTTCCTATGCTGGCGTTCTTTGGGAGCTTTCTATTCAAGGCAAAACCAGGTTTTCATGCTCTATAACCCAGACATGTCGTAACAGGCTAATGAACCCTCTTCATGGTTGTTGTACAGTGTATGTGGTGTCTGAGCTCGGTATGTGGGAAGGTGGGGGGCAGGGGTCTGCTTTGACACCCTAATCCTGCAGCCTAGCTTGGCTTTGTACAGACCTTAGCTGGAAGGAGAGAGATGGGAGGGATGGAAAGAGTGAGAGGTGGGGGTTTGTCAGGGGGCAGTTGATTGAAGAGGGGGTGCTGGGAGTGTGGGGTTTGACAGAGAGGGAGGGTAGTGAGATAGGAAGGCAGGATGAGAGAGGAAAGGTTTGTTCATTTTCCTGCTCTCACTAGAAAGGAAACAAAGAATCCTGAATGGCCTGACTTGTGACAACAGGACTTCTTAGACTGTATTAACTGGTTAGCCTCTGACCTGACTGCCTGTAGTCTGCTACTGGCTTCTTCTTCTGCTGTTCTTCAGTCAGTGTCCTCTCTTTGCTGAAGACGTCTTAGCTGCTCTGCATCCTCCTCTGGCTTCTACATGTGAGTGGCTCTAATTGTGTGTGTTCATGCCTGTCAATATAGTTTGATGATGGTCTGCTGGTTTCACTTGACACCATCACTTCTGTTTTCTACAGACTACAGACTTCTTTTTTCCCTCCAGACAGACAGTATGCTAGACTTTGTGGTTTGGTACATTTTATCGCTTTTCTCCTCATTACTTACAGGTGTGTTTTCCAAAGCAAGATAGGTAAGGATTTGAATGCACTAGTATGTTCTTTCAATGACAAGAGTACTCAGAACTCACTGTACTATAGATCCTCTGAAGTAGATCACTTCACTTTTAATCTTTTGAATATGAATTCACTGCAAATGTACAATCGCTCCCTTAAAAAAAAAAAAAAAAAAAAACATATTTAAATATCCATCATAGGTTAAATTTAATCCATATGTGTTAAGTTAGCATATTTATTCTGGGAGCTAATGCTAAATGACATCTTGTTTAGCTGCGATCAACACACAAACCTAGAGTGCAAATTATGTCCTGCCTAAGCATTTATTTGTGGTTTTCTGTCGCTGAAGAGCAGACGGCTCTATTGCTGGCTTTGCAGCAGCATTGGCACATCGTGGGTCAGACTGGCATGGGAGCTGACAGGGTGGGGCCACCTCTTTTGCTACTGGTCACTCTGGAGTGAGAGGGTGGTAGTCTGGTGCAGACATGAGAGTTTTATTTAAGGAAATAAGGATTTTCAGACAGTTAATAAAATAACAGGGATATTTCTCTATTGACGTAATTATCACAGCATCTGATGATTTCTGATTAAATTTACATACGTTTGATGTTAGAGCTGGGTTTTACCACTGATGTGTAACATTCATCACTGGTTCCCAGCACCAGCTTCTGTTCAATATAGATTTGGCTGGAAACATTTCAGTAATACCAACTCCAATTTTCCTCTGATGTGAAAAAGAGGACCCAAATTATTGCATAGCATGGAAGACTGAAGTAAATGAAGATTTACACATAGTTAAAACAAATAACTAAGTACCGTATTTTCCGGACTATAAGTCCCACTTTCTTTCATAGTTTGGTTGCTTGTGCGATTTATAGTCCAGTGCGACTTTTATACCAAAATATATACAGTTTAACATATTTTTGATTTTTAATTCATATTGACTGACATGAGCCAAGTAGTAAAAAATACCGTCAATCTCAAAAGAGGACGCTCCAGGCTTGTGACAACTATACTCTGTTCCAAGGGCAAAAATCCCAAAATAGCCATATCTCAGTGAGAGGAGTTCATTTTGGACATCTGGCTGTACTGCCTGTACGGTGGAACAAATCTTCTAAAAACCCGGTTATCCTTATTCGTTATGTTAATGATCATTTACAGGCATTAACTTTGGAATTGGACAGATTGGGTCATTTTTAGCAGCAACAAGTTGGATATGAAAAATCTGAAAATTTATTTTAAATAAATAAATGCGACTTATAGTCCGGTGCGACTTATACGTTTTTTATAATGATGCATTTTTTGACTGATGCGACTTATACTCAGGAGCGACTTATAGTCCGGAAAATACAGTACTAATAAAAATAATTAGTTCCAGCCTTATCATTGTTAATTCAGAGTCTTTTGAATGAAGACTTTGAAACAATAATGTGCTCTTCTGAGGATGCATCTTACAGTAACGTTAAATCATCACCCATCTCTGTTGTTATTTACTAGTGTTGACTCATAGCCAAATTTTTACACAGTCTACTTCCTTCAAACGGCTACAGACTTTTTCACCACACACACCAATTCTGCCTGTGGGTTCTGCTTTTTAATTGGCAGTCAGTAGGAGGTGATACACAGATGCAAGGCTTTAGACTGTTGCATTTCCACAGTGAAGCACTCACTCCTGACATTTCTGCTCCTACTTGCCTGCTCATGAAGGTGAATCCAGGAGAGAAAGTTGATGGCAAGAGTTGTTATTGCTGCCAAGCTTTTCTTTGTTTAGGAGATTTGAGTATATCTTCTTTTTATTAATTGATTTACATTTTTTACCTTAAAACAGGTATCCAAACCCTCGCAGAAAGTTTCATTCTTGATATGTCTGTGCCGACTTGTAGAGGAATTTTGTGCTTTGGTATCTGCCCCCTGATGGAAGAGCTATGTCTGGTGTAATTCCCTAATGGGCCTTATTGAATGAGCAGCTGCAGCCAGCAGTCAAATATCCTCAGTATCAATCACTTCTAGTCAATAACACAAAGCAGAGGACAGTGGACTATGTAGCTGTCACAGAAATGAACATCTCTGTTTCGAAATTGGATTCAGGATTTGGTGGCACAATGTTTTTGGTTACAACAGTGGATAATGTGCAAGAATAAAGCGTATGGTTTCTGTCAAATCAAATTTTCTCATTTCAGATGGATAGAGGCAAGTGTCACAAGACTAACCTTTTAAACTCAAGGATGTGTGAACATTGGGTAGGATTTTTTGCTATTTATATTTTTCTGCTAAGAGTGGAAATTTCTAGACACCTCACGATTCACTTCTTCTTTTTCCCCTATACAGGACTCCTTTTTTCCCTCCCAATGTGACTTACTGACTTTCAAAGCCAAGTATTTTCAAAATTCCATAATTAATTTACTTCCAATATGTTTTGTTAATAAAACAAATAAAGGAGAGGTGGCCACTCTAATGGAAGTCCATATTTACCAACATATTTCCGAGCATTGAAAAATAACTTACAGGAAAGTGTGCCTGTAGCACCGTACTTCCTACGTACTTCCTCCTGCAGTTCCTCCTTTTGTGTGCTGATATTACCCCTATAATCAGATCGATTTTTGACATTTCAGGATCGATTCAGGATTTTTTGTGTCTGCATTTCAGTGCATCTAAGATTTTATTATTTTCCCCTGTTTTCAGCTCTGTGTGAACTCTAAAGATAATTGAAAAGAAAGTGTAAGGAGGTCAGAGCCTCAGGGGCTGAGATGAAGGTGAAGAGGTTCAACTACAGGGATAACGCGAACAAAAGAGCTGGGTTTTGATGGAGTGCCCTGCTTTTAAAAAAAGTCTTCCAGCTGAGCCCCTCATTATAATTCTCTATCCTTCATGATATCAGAAATAGCTTTTGATAAAGTCATTTTTTTTTTTAAGCTGTGTACATTGTTTGGACTTTTTCCCAACTCCATTTCATGGCCCAACCTGTAATCATTCTACACAGTTGAAGGGAGCCAAATGAAATGTTTCATATGTGTCTGTGAAAGTCCTGCAAGCTAAAATTCCTCCTTCCTGACAGCAATTTAACATAGTAGCTAAACTCTCCTTTATCCATCTTTCCATCTGCATCCTCCCATCTATCCCACCACCCATTCCCACCTCTATGTTATTCCCCAGTCAGCAGGCCACATATTGACCTTTGAATCCTTCTATTTCTCTCTTATGGAGGCACTCAGAGCTCAAACAGAGAGGGGAAATAGAATCTCTGCCTGATAATGCTCACATGCACAAGCCATCTATGTGCAAACAGATGCAGTCTTACTGGCACATGTGCACTAGCAATAGAAATGTAGTAATCCCTTTGTTCCCTGAGACTTGCATTCTGTTTTCTCAAAGTAAGGGTCATTACTGTTTAATAGTGTGGTCCATTCCACAATATTTAATGACAAAGCTGTTTGTTCTGAGATCAGAAGATTAGCTTCACTGAGACGTAACTCGATCAGGGTGTGCAGGGGGCTGCCAGAATTCGGAGCTGTCGCAGAGAATGGCGGCCTCTCTATTGTATGGTTGTCAAGCTGGTTGGCTGTTGTGGTGTACAAACTTAGACACGCTGGCACGCACAGAGACATTTACTGGTGTACACACACATGCATACACGCACACAGAAGTTATCACCAGAAAGAGTCAGTGTCAGGTCAGGAGGCTCAGCCTTTGGACAGCACTGTATTGTTGCTGGCTTCCATCTCTCTTGGACATTTAACAGTGCAAGCATTCAGTTGTGTCTGGTGACTCAGGAGCAGCAGGCAGCACTGCAAACAGTGGGACCAACAACACCTGCCTTCACACCACCACACTGTTATGTTTTAGAGGCTTGAAGGACAGAGGGTAAGCAAAGAGATATGATTTTGTTTGGAAAATTTGGAAAGATTTATACATAACTAATATTCTTGTTAAATTTAAACAATATGTGAACACTCATGGGACTGTTGGACAGGGGAATGATAGAACAGGATGTAGGACTAATACACATACCGTACGACTATTTCTTCCTTTCAAAACACTGTTTTGTCAAGTGTCTGACTCTCCTACCATCAGACATTATCTCCAGAAAGCCCCTCATCTTTCAACATATTTTGTTTTTTTTTATATCTCTTTGAAGTGATAAAGCAACTGAGAGCTTACTATGTATGTGTACATAGCGTGCTTTGAGAGGGGCTGGCAGTCAGCCCTCTCTGTGTGAAAATGCCCTTTGTCAACAACAACAAAATCTCCATCCCGTCACCCTTAGTCTGACCCTCAGCAGTGTCTTTTATACAGAAACACAATAACATCTCACAACCCTCCAAATCATCCATGATCAGCCGAACGCTGTAAACCCAGTGACCTACTTTTGTCTTTTAAGTAGACCTCATGTGGACAGGAAAGTATTGCAACGTTTGGTGATGACCTCATTTTTTTTATGTGTTTTTGTTGCATTGTAAAGTTTCTGCATTTAACTGGCTTAGTTTTTCTTGGATAAAGACATTTTTGGCAATAATTTTGAAAGCATGTTTGCTTTACTTCATTCCTGAAGTGGTTAAGTAGTAATGTATCTCTTGCTGCTATAACAGGATTATATCTTCACCAGATCTAACCATTTACATATCTCCTTTCTGTTCCCTTTATTTATCGCAGTAAAATTCCAAACATGCGAAAGTTTGCTCGTTGATAACTTTTTAAAGTGTGACTACCAGACAAAAGAACATGCCTCGATTTTATTTCAGCCACTGCATTTTAATTCCATCTGTGGGGAGAAAACGGCTGTGAATTTAGTTAAACCTGGCAGCAATATTTCTACTTTGGGAAAATATTCCATACACACCACACTAAATGATCTTTTAAACGTCCTTTGCACAGCATGTCATCATTCAAATATTCAGACAAAGTTTTTTTTCATGCTTTTAAGAAAATTTTAAAAAAATATATTGATCTGTATAAATAACTGTGTGTGTTGAAGAAACATTCAGCATTTCCTAACCAGAACCTGCATCTGGTGCCCTGTGGTGCCAGTGTAACCAGTCTGGCAGTGTGATGCTGAAGCAGTTGTGCACACACACAGAACACCAAGGCACAGCTGAGCTAATGACTCATCTCTCTTCCCCCCTCCCTGCCTTTTTCTCTCTTTCTCTATCTGTTCCTCTATTTGTCTGTTTCTGTCTGTACAGGAGACATCACTCAGAAGGGCTATGAGAAGAAAAGAAGCAAGCTGTTGGCGCCTTACATCCCACAAATACAAGGTAAGGCACGTGGGCCTGCTTGTAATTGTGCATCCACGAATGCTCCATTTTAGCTCTGGCTGTATGTTTTATTAGCAGTTAGCATCACTTTCTGATAGAAGCTAACAGAATCAGAAAATGCACCATTTACATTTTACTTTTACAATAAAATGGTAGTTTTCCAAGACTCTTCCACCACAGTTAAATCCCCTAACATTACAAATGAACAATAAAAACGTATTAAAGCAAAGCCAGACCTACTGTATGTCTCAAGAGGTGTGATGTTACTGAACAATGTCATGATTAAGCTGCCAAGAAGAATATAGTTGTAGAATATGACATATACTGTACTTTGTACTTTAATAAGTTTGCCGGTGCATCCTCCATCCTTAAGAACCAGATCTGTAATGTTGGTTATGTGAGCCCTGATTCTGTTGTCTACTCTACAGTCCTCTATCAGTCATTCAGCTTACAATTTTTGAAATGAAAACATAGAAAGACCATACGAAACAAAAGAAAGGGGGGTGTAATGGGAATTCAGAGTGTTGGTCTCTGCTTGATTGACAGGTAGTTAAGATATGAATCAGAGGGATGAATATTATAAATCAGTTTAAATATATTTCCAAGCCGGGTCTTTTTAGGCAGCTCTTCCTGCAAATGCTCAGTTCTTGATAGAAAGAAATTATCCCTTTCTTTTGTTAGATCATTTTACAGAACGCAGAGATGAGGTAACTTGGAGAGATGAGAGGGATGCAAAACTTGCATAAGATGTTAGAATGTGAAGGGGCAACATGCTCCATATTTATCAGGTGTACTTTTTCATCTTTATTGATGCAGTCATTCAGTTATTTTGCAAGAGTTTGAAGTGAATACTAAAGAGGAGTTTCTGTTTGTGTGCTTTTTGCTTCTTTTTGCTCTGTCTGGTGTCCATAGTCTTTGGTTTGGCCTCCTCCCAAAGTACCAAGCCTGTGTGGAAACCAGAGTCTGGTGTGGGCTGCTTGCTCAAGGCTTTCCACTGTAGTTAGCAGGACTGTTATTTAGCTTGGGTGGATCATTTCCTTGACTCTTCTAATCTGTCACTCTTAAGCATTTCTTTGCGTCCTTCATTGTTTGATCTATTCAGTCCAGTTCTTAAATGTGGAAGTGAACACATGGCAGGTTTGAGGAACATCCTTCCAGGACAATAAATCAGGTTATGCTTTTGCTTAACTTGCTCTCACTCCTCATTAAATAAGTTTCTTGAAAACGTATAAGACTTGACCAAAGATTACAACATCAAAGATACAACTTTTTTACCATATTTCATACATTAAGCTAGGTAAGACTCTAGGAGTGAAGACTAAGGAGGGCACTGGTATTGTAATACAGTCACAAGTAGACAAACACCTTCATAAATGCAAACAGATAAAAGAGGAGTAGAAATTTTGGGAGAACAATCCATTAGTTTGATCAGTCAAACTATGTTTGAAAGGAAAACAACACAAGCCACAACTAAACAAGGTAGAGGTATTGTCATGCTGTGGAGGTTTTCTTGAAAGAATTTTTTAATAGAAAAATATGAGGATCTTTAAACCGTTCAACACTGAGTCTTGACTGCTAAGTTTTATTGAAAACTGTTGGAGAAAGCCTAATTCTGCATTGCAGAGGACAGCTGCAAGCTTAAAAGAACTTAAATGCAGAGCAAGGGAGTGAAAACTGAGTGGACTGAAACTACTAGAAAACAGTTTCTTGTAGATTTTATACTTTATAACATTCTCTTACCCATTTTTTCTGCTCATGCAAAGTTGATTTGTCTAAATGCTGCACTTACAGACCAGCAGTACCAGTAGTTCTGAATAAGGCTGCAAATAGAAATGGATGCTCTAATTAACTGCAGGTGAATAAAAGTTTGTTATAAAAATGACCGTAAGAGCTGTCATTATTCTGTATAGAGCACTTGAGAAATTCAATTCTGAACAATATATTTTGAATGAAATTCTGGATGTGATCAATGTATGCAACTCATAACCTGATGTATCTTAAAGGTCAGTCATATTTACTCTCATGGAAATAACACACATCAGTAAGCAAGTGTTGGCTTCAGACAGGTGGCTAAAATTCATCAGGGGTTGCTGTAAACCAATAAAGACATCTGCTGTGACGGAGTACACCTCTGATTGGCTCAGTGAGGTCTGTCTCGGAAGTGTGTTCTGCCCAGCAACCGGGTCTGGCGTCCTGGCTCGTTTCATAGACCTGTTTCCCCCGCTAGCTGATTGGACTGTCGGAGCAACATAGGGGAAGCAGCATGTATTAATGAGCCTGTCTGCTCAGGGGATGTGGTGCATCTACTGGAGTGCGTGACATGTGCTGTGTGTCCTCAAATGCCTTCAGGCTATTTTTTCTACTTTGTGAAGTACTTAAAACTCATTTTGTTTTGTAGATTTAGTTTAAGTGTGTGAATGATGCTCTTCACTGCAGTGTGTGAGCTGTTGCTGTCTGAGAGTTGCTGACTGTGTGGAGTTTGCTGATCCTCGGTAAGCTGCTGCTGAAAAGACGGGCGGTCTGGTAGCTGGTTGGCTGGCTGGACTGGTGTCTGATGGGTCAGCCAGCAAGATCCAGCATGTAGCGGACTGAATGTGGTGTGGCACGCTCTGTCTGATTTGTATACTAGCAAGGGTCGTCACTTTGTGCAGCTCAGAGTCAGATTAAGAAACTACATTGACTGAGCAAGTATCAAGAATGATATTTTACATATCAGGAGAAGGTTAGAAGAGTTTGAGCCTGTAGTTTTCTGGTAACTTTACTCTGCATCTACTGTAATAAAGTCAAGAAGTTTATGTGTTTAGTTATGTGATGTGTTTAGCAAAATAAGTCCGTTGCTTTTTCTATTGCATCTATTTTGCCTGCATACATATAACGAATGCATCACAATAAGATGTTCAGAGGAAAAAATGACTGTAGAAGATTGAGGTGACCTTGTTTCATGCAATAGTCATGGGTTTCCCCTCTGATGCTAACAACTAGGTAATTAATGGAGCTCAAATGATTGCATAAGCTAGGGGATTAATCAGTGCCACCACTGTGCAGTTCACTGAGAGGATGACAAGTTTGAGAATTTTGTATTTTTAAAATGCGCTATTTAGGAGATGTTGTCTTTTTGACACTCATGGTGCTTAATCGCCTATTTTCTGATACACCCGTGAAATTTGCTTCCCTTGGAAAGCTGTGAAAGAGTATGGATTAATTAAGGAACACACTTTCACAATTCTAGGCCGCTGGATATAAAGAAAGCGGCCTAAGCAGGGATTACCATTAAGCTTGTGAATGGTTTGTCTAGTTGAGCAATATTCTTTCCCCTTTTTTTTTCCTCTCCAAGGTTCATTCTAATCAGTTATTTTGCTCAATTTTTTTTGCATTTGAAATTGAGACAAGGATCTACTTAATTATGTGCTCACCGTCAATTGTCCTCTCTGGACCTTGGTCCTGTTTCTCTGCAGGTGTAGATCCATCCCTTCAAGTTGACAACAGAATCCAGGCTTCCTCCCAAGCTGTTCTTCCAGGTTCCAAACTCAACAAATCCCGGGCTGCCAACACCCGGGATGAGCGCTTCAGATCTGGTAAACATGAGCTCCTCCTTTCATAAAGTTTTTAATGTCAGATGTTGTTCTTTTACTCTGTAGCTAAACTTGGTGCATGTGTTTCAACAGATCTGCACACAGAGGCCGTCCAAGCAGCTTTGGCAAAATACAAAGAAAGGAAGATGCCCATGCCCTCCAAGAGGCGATCTGTGCTAGTTCAGTCTTCAGTCGAGGCATGCACCCCGCCAGGTGAGACCTCTGTCCCTTCACATCATAGTCTTTTATCAAATGTTTTGTACGTAGCTTTGGTATGTGTTCTCATAGAAATGTCTGTTGCATATGTTCCCATGAGCATTGGCGTGTGGGATGGTGACACTTTGTTGTGTTCGGTGATTGAAAATAATATTGCCCAGCGTGTGCAACTGGCAAGAAAACGTGCAGTTTGATGAATATGTCCATTCTTTGTGTCAACAAAGGATTCAGTTCTCACCGTTGTGTTCCCAGGCAGGCCTTCCCACATGAGCTGCATAATTGATGCATAATCAGATTTTTAACATTGTCTTAAAATGTCAAACTTTGCCTGCTTTGATAACTGGATTGTGAGTCAGCTCATTTGAATTTTTGTCATTTTTTTGGATCTTGCTCCTTCTATTTTATAGACCATTGAATAACTTTTAGATTTCCTTTTGTAAGTCTTTTGGTGAGTAATCTGTGTAAGATTTGACAACAGTTTTCCAAACACTGCAGTGACTTTATCTTTGGTGTATGACGTGGGGGGCCTTAGAGCCTGAAGCCTTGGATAGTGAGAGAGGACACAGCAGAGGAGAAAGTAACCGGATTAAGAGCTTAGACACTGGGGTTTGAATGGCAGATATAGAGGGGTTCTTCATAGTTGTTTTAGGTACTCTGAGGGACTCAGATGATGTGTGTAAACCTTCAGCAACCGCACATTCAAGGTGATCTTAAGAGTGATAACTGTTGTGGCAAATGTCAACTGCTTTCAACTTCATCTCATTTGATAGAAAATGGCAAAGATTTAATGGGTTCAGCACAAGTATTTTCAGTCTCTTGTCCAGCTTAGCTGCAGGAGCAGCAGTGAGTTTGCATATAGGATGTGTTATTATGTGGAACTATGAAGAATTTGAACTGGATGAAAGAGGGGGCGATTACTGTGTAACACAAGTCCCTATCTACAATTTAGAAAGTCATTCTAACTAGAGATGCACCGATCCAATTTTTTCCAATCCAATCCGATAAGATACCTGGGCTGAGCGTATCGCCTGATACCAATCAGTGACTACTGTTGAATGAATGTGAGAGAAGGCATCAAGCTTGACATAATCATTTAGCCTCTTTAAAAAAAAAAAAAAAAAGATAAATTAACACAGATATAAATGTACTCAATTTTATTTATAAACAAATAGTGTTCATTTACTATAACATTAATAAAAACAGAAATGACTGGATCGCCCACATTCATCCGATATCTGCTAATAATGTCAATATTGGAGCCGATATCCGATCCAGTTCATCTCTAATTCCAACCACCTTTTTTTTTTTTTTTTTTTTTACTAAGTTTCTTTACTGAAGTATTTTAGCATTAATGGATAGTTGTACAAATATAAGCTTAAACTAGGGATGAAACGATTACTGGTAAAATGATTAACCATGATAAAAGTAACACCGTGATTAAAATGATAACTGTGATCATTTCTCCCCCAAAAAACTGTGATATGAATTTTCATATCGTTACGTCCCTAGCTTGAACCGATGTTGGCATTCTGTGTCTGCTGTGTGCACTGGTACAACAACTTGTTATAAATGGACAACCTCTTAAAGAACAAAAAAGTACCACATTTACTTCACAGAAGAACCAGGAAGCTCCAGTGTGTTTGATAGGATTTTTAATGTAGTCATCATAGGCATTCAACAACTCACGGTTGTGATCTTGTGCAAACCAATAGGGTTGATTAAAAAAAAACTGCTGGACCAAAACTCTATTTCCTGTCTTCGTTTACTTGAAAAAATATACTGATGCACAGAAATAGCTGAGGTCTCAGTATGTCTGCTTCTACCCCTTCTGTGTCTTGAGTGTCCTCCTCTATCTCATCGCTGCCTCCCTCTATCTGTCTCCCCACTATCGTTTTTAATTTTTGCATGCGTGTGACAGGTACCCCATCTTCTTTTCTCCATCAGTTTTTTCCTCCCGAATTTTTTTCCTCCTGACTGTTATTACTTTGAATTAATTCTCTGACCCCCACCACCCATCCACCCACCACCTCCCCGTTGTAACTGTGTCAAAGTTACTTGAGATTGAGGGAGGCAAGAGCGATGGCGAGGAATAACAAACAGAATCATAAATGTGAGATAACCCACATGAGTCTGCTGGTTGTAGAGACATCAAAATGGTTCACTCATATTCCACCTCCTTCAGCCTTCCCCTGAGCTTCCACAAAACCATGAGGAAGCTTGAAGAAAGTAGCAGGAATCTTAATAGCGTCTCATTTGGTGGACTTTGCTTGTGTGAGTAATTTGTAGGATTAATTATCTGAAGACCTGTTTGTTTGGGAAACATTAATTAGGCATGTACTGATCACACACAGGCTGTTTTCTATCAACCTCTCAGTAGACGGTTTTCCCCCCATTGTTAATGTAGCTTTGTGCCACATGCTGAAAGGTTTTAATGTGGTATTTTGAGATGGGAATGAGTTTTGTAGTTTTTTGGGGGGGAGTTGCTGAGCATATTTTACTATTTACATGGTGAATGATGTATAGTGGAAAAAAGTGTGATCTTATATGTGATCATGTTGATGTCTTTGTTCTTTTTTTTTTTGTAAATGAGTGGTGTCTGAGCACTTTTATTGCTCTTATTTCACTGTGTTCTGCAGGATGCCAATCTAAGACTCGCCTGCTGTTTTGTACTTTAAATGAGCCTTTAAAAAGGAACAGACATGTCTGGCAGATGAAGAGGAGTGTATTCATTTTGAATTATCCTTACATTGCTTTGAAGGTTTTTCTGTTTTGGTTTTTTCTAAGTAGACCAACTACTCACGTTAGCCTCCAAGGAGGTACGATAAAATCATCATGGTCTGGTTTGAGTTCAAGACAATATTTCTTTGAAGTTGACTGATTACTCCCCATGTTTTCTTACTGTCATTTAATGGTGGATGGTTAAGTGAATCCCAGTTTCAAATATAGAGGTAAAAGAAAGTCATTTGACTCAAAAGTGAAGGTTTAGATGATTGTACATTGGTTTATATTTTTAGCTAGTGTGGTGGTTAGCACCGCGGCCTCACAGTAAGAAGGTCACTGGTTTGAGCCTAGGCTGAACAGTGGCTTCCCTGTGTGGAATTTGCATGTTCACCCTGTGTATGCCTGGGCTCTCTCCGGTTACTCTGGCTCCATCCTTAACCAAACTTGCATGTTCAAAGACTTAACTTGTGTGAGTAATATGCAGGATTAATTATCTGAAGATAAACATTAATTTTTAGACTGGCAACCTGTCTTGGGTGGACCATACTTCTCGCATGATAATTGCTGGGAGAGGCCCCAGCAACCCTGAATTGGACTAAGGCGGCAATACAGAAAATGAATGAACATTATTTTTCCATCAGATTTGATTATACTGTATGATAATTAGGTATAGGCAATATGTTATTGTGTACAATATATTGTCAAAGAAATTCCCCACAGTAATAATTTGTCATCTCACAATAAAAATGATAAATTCAATTTATCAGGTTGAATTTGCAGTTCCATTAGTTTGTGATTTTTATAAGCCAAGTTATTTTTGCTGTTTGCACGTTTCATTAAATGTCGAACTTGTTCTCATATTTCAGACTTGTTTGATTGGTATTACTACAGTTTTGCAATATAGGTGTACTATTTATCTTGATGTATGTTAGTGGCTTCTAGTATTATTTTAGGGCTCTCAAAAGTAGTGATACAGTAGATTTATAAGACAAAAGATGAAGCTGATATAGTTTTTTTTTTTATCATCTTTTATCGTTATAATAAAAAACAGAAATTACAGTGATGGATTTTTTAGTCCATATCGCCTATCCTCAATGATAATCTGGTTCAGCCACAGTACAGCTTCAAACTAAGACATTCTTGCTGGATCAGCTGTTATAGAGCTGCATATACAGTAAGAAAAAAATGGAAAGATGTGTATATACAGTAAAAGTAGCATCCCCCAACTGGCTCAGTCATTCACAAGCAAAGATGGAGCGAGGATTACCACTTTGTTAGCAGCTCCATGAAAAAAAGTCCAACAGTATAAGAACAATTAATATTCAATTGCAGGAATTAAAGGACTCAATCATCAGAAGTCCATAATGTAAGAAAAATACAGGGAGTGCAGAATTATTAGGCAAATGAGTATTTTGACCACATCATCCTCTTTATGCATGTTGTCTTACACCAAGCTGTATAGGCCGAAAGCCTACTACCAATTAAGCATATCAGGGGATGTGCATCTCTGTAATGAGAAGGGGTGTGGTCTAATGACATCAACACCCTATATCAGGTGTATTAGGCAAACGAATTATTAGGCAACTTAACAATCAACAAATATATACCCATTTCAATTATTTATTTTTACCAGGGAAACCAATATAACAGCTCAACATTCACAAATATACATTTCTGACATTCAAAAACAAATCGGTGACCAATATAGCCACCTTTCTTTGCAAGGACACTCAAAAGCCTGCCATCCATGGATCCTGTCAGTGTTTTGATCTGTTTACGATCAACGTTGCGTGCAGCAGCAACCACAGCCTCCCAGACACTGTTCAGAGAGGTGTAATGTTTTCCCTCCTTGTAAATCTCACATTTGATGAGGGACCACAGGTTCTCTATGGGGTTCAGATCAGGTGAACAATAAGACCGTGTCATTAGTTTTTCTTCTTTTAGACCCTTTCTTGCAGCCACGCTGTGGAGTACTTGGATGCGTGTGATGGAGCATTGTCCTGCATGAAAATCATGTTTTTCTTGAAGGATGCAGACTTCTTCCTGTACCACTGCTTGAAGAAGGTGTCTTCCAGAAACTGTGAGTTAAGCTTGACTCCATCCTCAACCCAAAAAGGTCCCACAAGCTCATCTTTGATGATACCAGCCTATACCAGTACCCCACCTCCACCTTGCTGGTGTCTGACTCGGACTGGAGCTCTCTGCCCTTTACCGATCCAGCCACGGGCCCATCCATCTGACCCATCAAGACTCACTCTCATTTCATCAGTCCATAAACCTTAGAAAAATCAGTCTTGAGATATTTCTTGGCCCAGTCTTGACGTTTCAGCTTGTGTGTCTTGTTCAGTGGTGGTGGTTTTTCAGCCTTTCTTACCTTGGCCATGTCTCTGAGTATTGCACACCTTGTGCTTTTGGGCACTCCAGTGATGTTGCAGCTCAGAAAATGGCAAAACTGCTGGCAAGTGGCATCTTGGCAACTGCATGCTTGACTTTTCTCAGTTCATGGGCAGTTACTTTGCGCCTTGGTTTTTCCACACGTTTCTTGCGACCCTGTTGTCTATTTTGAATGAAACACATGATTGTCCGATGATCACGCTTCAGAAGCTTGGCAATTTTAAGAGTGCTGCATCCCTCTGCAAGATATCCCACTATTTTTTACTTTTCGGAGCCTGTCAAGTCCCTCTTCTGACCCATTTTGCCAAAGGAAAGGAAGTTGCCTATTAATTCTGTTTGCCTAATACACCTGATATAGGGTGTTGATGTCCAGACTGTTAACTATGCAGAGTTCTAAAGCATCTGTGATGGTGTGGGGTGTGTTAGTGCCTATGGCATGGGCAACTTACACATTTTTGATGGCACCATCAATGATGAAAGGTACATTCAGGTTATGGAGCAACACACGTCGCCATCTACGCAACGTCTTTTTCAGGGACGTCCCTGCTTATTTCAGCAAGACAGTGTTAAGTCACATTCTGTATGTATTACAGCAGCATGACTTCATAAAGAGTGCAGCTTCTAGACTGGCCTGTCTGCAGTCTTGACCTGTTGCCCATTGAAAATGTGTGGCGCATTATGAAGCCCAAAATACGTCATACATCAAGCAAGAATGGGGAAGAATTCCACCAGCAAACCTTCAACAATTAGTGTCCTCAGTTCCCAAACGCTTATTGAGTGTTGTTAGAAGGAAAAGTGATGTAACACAGTGGTAAACATACCCCTGTCCCAGCTTTATTGGAACATTTTGTAGGCATCAATTTCAACTTAAGCAAATATTTGCACAAAAACAATCAATTTTATCAGTTTGAACATTAACCTGGTTGTTGTTTTTTTTTTTCTTTTTTTTGTTTTTTTTCCTTTTTCTTTCTCCCCTTTTCTTTTTCTCCCTTTTTTTTTATATCTTGTGTTTGTAGTGTATTCAATGGAATACAGGTTGAATAGCAATTGCAAATAATTGTATTTTGTTTTTAATCTACACTTTTCACAACATCCCAACTTTATTGGAATTGGGGTTTGTAAAGAAGCTTGTTTAAGCTGCATAAATCAAGTCTTTTTAAACCATTTTTCTCCCCCGTTATGAATAATGCAAACCTACTTTATTGGGGTCTCAAAATAAAAGCTATAATGCCAGATATAGTATAACAAACTCTTTCTTGCACATTTTAAACAAACCCCTTCCTGCCTTTTAAAAAAATGTTTTAATGTCTTTGCTGTATAGAATATTATCAATTTACAGTTTATTTTGAATTAGTTTCAATCAACCTACTATATTACTGTATTTTGTTTCATTCCAGTCTTTATTGATTTGTGTTTTTTTTCCTGTATTTATTTAGTTTTTATGTAATTGTAGGTAAGTTCAGGTGTTAGTTGATTAGTTATATGCTACATTTATTGTTATTTTCTTTAAATGTTCAGATTGTGTTTGTGTTGTAAGTGTGGTATCTTTTCTTGGAAGTTTCTTGATATACTGTAAAGATGAAACTGTCAGATTGATGGTGTGTAAATACACTAGTACTCCTAAACGCTGTTTGAATAATAAGTTTTTTTCGACAGGTAGAGTCAACTACAAGACACCTGATTTACTCTTCTTGTCTTATCACATGTGCATGATTCACACTCTGTGCCTGTGTCTTAGTGTGGCCAATTTCACAAATAACAAACTATACTCTGCCAGAGAAACCGCAGATCTTTTTATAAACAAGCATTCCTCTTTGCTCCTATTTGCTTCCATTACCATTAAAATCATCTTACCATTGGACTGGTTATATGTACTTTATCCAGTACATACAAGTATTCATCATCTTCATATCAAATAAACCATGCAGAAATGCTCCGTCTTGTTTTTGTCCTGATGACGCTTTAGCCAGCCCTGTGTTCTTGTCCTCTGTTATGACGCTGACCTGTCTTGACCTGTCAAACACAGACACCTCCTCAGCGTCGGAAGACGAGGGCTCGCTGCGCCGTCAGGGACGTCTGGCCACCTCCACGCCCTACCAGGGCCACGGCCACCCAGCCGTTGAGCACTGGTTTAACCGTGTCATCCAGGGCTCGTCCACCTCATCCTCCGCGTCATCCACCTCATCCCACCCGGGAGGGAGATCAATCACCAACACCACTGCCCACGCAGCTCTCAACGCCAACGCCGCAGCGACCGCACTGGCAGACCTTATGGCGCACACCCAGCTAGGTTAGTGACACTCAGTCTCACATGGCATCACATATAGTTAAGCCAGTGTCATCCTTTGTTTTTTTTTTCCTCCCCTCTTTTATTTATTTATTTTTTCATTTATTTTATTTAAGTTTACATCCTTCAGTCGCTAGTCAACATTTTGTTTATATTAAAGGGAACCTCTCAACTTGTCTTATGCCTTGCAGCGTTTTTTTTACAACAGTAGTGTAATTACAGACACATCATAGACCTTATCTCCCTTTAGATACACAAAAACACTTGATGGTGGCAAGACAAAGGAAACCAGCGACAGTTTAAAATCATATCTCCCTAATTAGTCGTCGCCTTCTGCCATCTCACACTCCCTCAGTCATGTCAGCAAGCTTGCAGCCTCATCGCAGTCAAAACGGCTTTTTTATGTTGCCATTTGAGTGTCAGATGCTAGCTAATGAGTTTCAGAGGAATCATCACCATCAGTCTCAATGTGAGATGGTGTCATTCATGCTCATGCATGTGGGTCACATGTGTCTGCGTGTTGCTGGCACGACGACATCCTATCAGGATGGAGCTGTCTCTGTTATTTATTTTTCTCCTCAGCACATCTCCCTTCAAGGTTGCCATCATAAAGTAGCAGCAGTAACTAGTTCTGAATAAAGCTGTAAATAAATCTCTGTGTGACATTCACCTCAGCAGACGACTACAAATATCCCATCTTATCTGGTTACGATTTAAAGATAGCTTATTTAAAGCTCAAACTTGAGTTTTGGGTCTGAAATCACACATAACAAGAGAAGCTCAACTCATATGTCACCGATGTTAGTGGATTAGATCCAACACCTCTGTTGCTCAACACTTCAGCGTTAACGTCTTTACATTTTTCACTCCATCAACTATAGCAGCATTTGAAAATGGTTGTACCGTCCCATACAGCATTCAGCTCTTGCATGGATGATAACCTTGTATTTGGAGGTTGTGATTCTTGCATCATATTCAGTGGTCTTTTTGGCTAAATGTAACATTCTTTTAGCTGTTGAGTTTTGTGGCAGATCTCTCATATCCGATTGCTTCAGGTGGGCTGAGATTATACTGTCAAATGTTGCAGATTTGAAGTTTTAGCATTATCATCACTGATCTGTGATTCTGATTGTGGGTCATGCATTTAGAAATGGACACTTAAGCAGCAACAAATAGAAGCCATCACAAGGCAGCTTGTTTAAGGTGGACTTATTACTGGCTGAGGAGATTGCATCTGTTGTATCACTGCAGGATGTTGAGATGGAGGTAAAATCTATGTTAGCATACTGTGCATAGTTCTGCAGCTGAAGACTGCTCCTACAGATGACAATGATGTCCCCATGCTCCTAATGAAATCCCTCAGCTGCTGGAGCTGTGTGTTTGCTTAGCCATGAGCTAGATTTTCACATAATTGTGATAGCCAAAGTAGGCCTGACCTTTTAACCCCACACACCCCACTCATCACAGATAACCACTCAGCACCCCCTGACGTGACGGGGCTGTCGGAGCGCTCCTCGCTTCATGCGGAGCGGCCCCAGGTGGCCTCAGTACGAGGCGTTTCCCGCAGCTACAACCACCACACCAGCGTCATGGAGACTGCAGATGGTGAGTTTCCTGCTCGCTCTCTCACACACAGAAAGTTGCCCCCCTTTTCCTTCCTCCCCTGCTGTCTGTCCCTCTGTCTGCCCGTCTGACTGGCACAAACTACTGACTGACCCTCTCATGTTGCCACGGTAACCTCCCCCAATCCCCTGAAAAAATCTTTATATTTCTTAATGTTGATGTTGTAAATTAATAAATCAAAAGAGACAGAAATGGTTTTTGAGGTACAAATAAAATAAATTTTACCAAATGTTAATGCAGATTTCTCAGTATTTTTATAATACTGCTTTTACAATATTCGCACAAAGATCATTGTCTTAAAGTGAAAATGGCATGTAGTACCAGCAAGTCCAACTTCCATCACCCATTTTCACTTATTCAGCGTTTTAAAGACATCACCACCTGTAAACTAGAACACACTCTTGACTGTAACTATATTGCTATTCATAATCATACTGCAAGTTATGCTGATTAATATTAAACCAGCCGATCAATCTGACACATATACGGTGAAGGCAGTGGATTTTTTAAGTTTTATTTTGTCGTTTTTGCCCCTTTAGGTTTGGTATTTTAAAAAAAATGTCAAATCCATGCCAGATTTGCATCTTTTACCATGTAAATTATTAGAAATGAAAACGATAACAAAAACAGTGACTGCAAGCATTGTGGTGCAACAACTCTAGGAAATTATTGAAAGCCTTCTCTCACCTTCAGCTGGTTGATATCATGCCCCACCCCCCAATACACACACACACACACATACACAAGCAAAAAGTTGTCAGGATTGTTTCACTGACATCCTGATGTGTCTCTCCCCCAGGCTGTGAGTGGGGAGGTGAAGGATCCCTCACTTTAATTGATGGTATTTATAACTGTTCCTCCAACTCTATGGCAGTCTGCTGTATGTGCACTCTGCTGCGTGTGCGTTCGTGTTCCTCTGTGCTTGTGGCTCTGCCTTCGCCTCTGCTGTCAGGTTTTAGCATTTATCCAAAAACATGTGTTTTACAGAAATGTGTGAAAGCTACAGTGAAATCAGTCATACTCTGTATATCTTTAAATAACATGTCTAACCTGAATGTTTCTCAGAACTGATTTTTGTTTAAACATATTGTGTGAAAATATCTTTTAGAACAGGTGTTACTATTTATTTTGTCCTGTGAATAATTAACATGCTGGTATACTGCTTTCTTATCTCAAAGTGAGAAAACTAAGATCTGTCAGTTTGTGTCTGACTACACACTTTAACACCAGGCTGTTAGCCTGTAGCCACACAGAAGCTTCAGTGACGACAGCTGTCTAGCACTGCTACCATTCTAATATTGACTCATAGATGAGAAATGAAAATATGCCGACAGTCAGCTTGTGTTCCATCTGCACTCTGATGCTGTACTTTTATCTTTTTATTGCTCTCAAGACATGGTGAATCATGAGATGGTGCCGATTGATTAACTGTGCTATATCCTGCTTCGAACAAATCCTACAAGATGACCAAACCAACAGTGAACTCATCGTACTGTCTGCCATTTTGTGTACACGGAGCTTTATATAGCTGCCTACTCTGTATCACTGATAGCCATTGTCCTCAAAAGACCACAAGCTGATAATTATGACAGCCAGAGAGACTTAGGGTTTAGTCGGGTTTATTCTGAGTCAGTATCATGTGATCCTTGGCTGATAATGACCCCAAACGAAAACATCAACACATATACATCTACTTTTAATAAAAGAAACTTTTGAAAACTACAGCGTCTGACTGGTGCGAGAAATTAGCTAAAAATGCAAATAACGTATTTATGAACCAATTATGTGTCAGAAGTGGTTGGTAAAACGTCCTGTGGTCAAAACCCGCAGACAGGGTCGGGAACTTGGAAAGTTTTGACAGATGGAACAAACGCATGTAGGTTTTGTTCTGAGGCTGTTTTTTGGTTTTGTTTTTTTTTGTAACCCAATAATTGAAATAGCAGTAGCCTGATTCTTTGGATTTATCTTCTACAGTTTGAGTTTGTTAGTTAAATGCTATTCTGTATACTGCACTGCATAGAAAGTTGAACCAAGGCTGTAATTTAATGCTGTCGATATGATTAGTGAGTCACAAAAACATTAATTACAGGTATATTCATGGGTAGATACTGTTTTGCTGTGATGTCAATGATCAAGGCTCATTAATTGTTCGGGTTCATGGCCTGTGTGTCAGGGACTTTCTAATTGGCCCATCAGGTGCTGCAGGCCCCCATGTGTATAATCCCAGTGCATCTGTCCCTACAGGAGGAGGCTGTGTCTGTCCTAGTCGGCCCTCCTATCGTAAGACAGATCAGGCACACTGTGCACAGCTGTGGTTTTCAGCTCCTGTGGACGTCTGGAATGTTTGACGCTGACTGCCCCTTTCAGTACTTAAGCATGAATTCATATGATGGAAATGTCTGCTGATTACATCACAGTCTAAAGAAAATCTAACATGGCAACTGTTATTCCTATTTTTATTTATTTTTTTATTTATTTATTTATTTGTAATGAGTCTAGTGTCTCTTTTGTTGCTCTCATTCACTCGCCCTTCCTGCTCGGTTATTCTGTTGTCTCTGTAAAGGTCATTGTCTCTCTGAGATTGAGATTCAATACACACAATTTGTTGTCATTTACACTGTAATAAAAAAAGCATGACATTAACAGTTTACACACCCTTTTACTCATGTTTTTAGTGATTATTATTCAGAATTTTACACTGTGTATGAACCAGGCACCTTTTGAAATGCCTCATAATTCACATTCTGTGGCGAGGACATCTGTGTTGCTAGGCAGCAGGCGAGGCGGCTCCTCATTCCCTGATTTATTTATGTGAGGTTTGTCAGTGATTTTAGAGAATTCCAAACGAATGTCTGTGACCTCCAGGTGACTGTTGAGGACTTCATGGTCCATTGTGTTGTTGTCATGCCACCGTGCGAGTGACAGCTGATTGTCCTCTGTGTCTCATTATAGCACCGCACTGACCTTTTTCTCTTCATCTGTCCTCCTTTTACCCATTCTCTTCTCCTTCATCAATCTTTCAATCCATCCACACATACCTTTCTCCTACCCGCTTCACTCCCATTTCCTTCTTTTTCATGCCTTTCACGTCTGTTGCTCCCCACATCTTTGCATGGCCTTGTTCCACTCCCTGCATGTTTACTTTTTACACCCCACAACTCATTTTGTAGGTGTTCCAGTCAACAGTCGTGTCTCCAACAAAATCCAGCAGCTGCTCAATACACTGAAGAGACCTAAGCGCCCACCATTGCGCGAGTTCTTTGTTGATGACTTTGAGGAGCTTTTGGATGGTAAGCAGACCTGAGAGTTATGAAGTTTCCTCTATTAATCAACACATTTTGGGAAAAAAAAAATCTTCTTTCCAGCATTACGGTTACATCAGGTTTCAGACCAGTTGCAGGCCTGTTGTTGGATCGTATCACTAGATGTAAAAAGGGAATACTGACTGCACAGTGGACCAGCCCTGTCCAGATTTTTCCTTCATTGCAACCTCCCTTGGTGGATTTTTTGGGTGGCTCTGCCATTCTGAATAAACAGTGCGTGAAGGAAAATGTGGCAGGAGCAGCAACACATCAGCAGGTGATTGTAAAGCCTCTCTGGTTTTGGCACAGAGGCTGTTGGGGTCTGCTTAGTTTGAGCAGAAAAACACACAATGAGCTGAAGCGGCAGCAGATTGGACATTTTTTTGTTCCTGATCGTTGTTTTATTTGGCTCGGATACAGGTTGCCAGCTCTGTTAAACAGCTCTGAATTCCACTTGTCAGAGAGTTCAGATTGTGTCCAGGGGGAACGGTGATGGAGAGAAATAAGTCAAATCAAATTGCTGGTGTGATGCCTCGAGGAATGGCGAAGAGAGACAAGTCTTACAGTAGGCATTAGCTGCTTCTTAGGAAGGTATATCAGAGGCAGCTAAGACTAATAAGGATAGAAAACAGGTCACCTTTGATCATCCTTCACTCCCCCTTCATTGTCTTTTAGTGCCTCGTTTCTTTTCATTATCTTGTCTTATGGTTGTGACATTCACAAGCGGTTTAAGACCTAATTCTCCCACTTAAATTACCCACTGACCCATCCTTTCACAGAGATGAAATGCTTTTTTTTCCTGTTTAGTCCAGCAGCCAGATCCCAACCAGCCAAAGCCAGAAGGCCAGCAGATGAGTCCCCTCGAAGGAGAGCCCCTCGGGGTCGTTACCAACTGGCCGCCCTCTTTGCCAGCAGCCTTACAAAGATGGGGCACCACTCATCCCAAGAGCCCCTGTCTGACAGCACTTGACAATGCTGGCAAGCCCGTCTACACACTCACTTATGGTAGGTGTCACCATGTATTGACCATTTGCAACTACGTCATCTGATCACATGGGACCGCCATGACGGACGTCAGAAGTGAACGACGGGATTATTGAACAGAAGGAAAAAGTAGCAACTGCAATGATTTTTACTGGGTTTTCCACCTTGTTTTGAGAAAAAGGTTTTGTTTTAAGAATATGGCCACAGCTGCTACAAGTTTCAGTCAAACTAGTTTTTCAGGGGAGGTTGGATACCTCGTCGGGGCTCATAGAAGTTTCCCTTCTGATGTTCACCATTCATCTTCGTAGTTGATCATCCAAAGAAAATGCAGGAAAACTGACTGTAGGATTATATTTAGCTGACGAGGTCGGCTCTTCACACTGCTGAAACTTGTAAGATGGCTTTATCTCATCATACTACTATTATATTAGCCTGCTATACTACACTATAATATAGTATACTATCTATACGCTGTCTGTCATCTTATATCTAAGCAATATCAATATCTAATTTCTGTGTTTACCTTGGTGCTGGAAATGCTCTTACTTTCTGAACTGGAAGTTCTCTAGAAAGCGCCGCGCATGAATACTGTTGAAAAACGTTTACATGCTAACACATTTATATGAAATAACACCCATTACAGGTTGGAATATTAAGGGTGGCCTAACATTCACTCAAACATCGTTTATTTATTTATTTAATTAAAAAAAAAAAAAGTTTTAATATTTTGCAAATAGCAAAGTTTAGAGTCAAAGCCCTAATACCAACTGTCTGGTTTCCCGGTACTTTATGGATGTTAGCATTGTTTTGATGTCCGTCATGGCGGAGTTGGCGTTCCACTGAAGAGCGTGATGTCACATACAAAAGGTCAATATGACTGGCCCACAACTAAAAAATGGAGTTGCCATTTAATAATTATGCTTTTCTCTTGTAATCTGCTGTGAAGCTGATAGTCTGTATTTTAAAGTAATGAATTGTGGGCTTGTCAAATCAAAAGTAAAAACAGATTGTGTCTGAACTTCTTTAGGTAAGCTATGGACCCGCAGTCAGAAGCTGGCCTACACACTTCTCAACAAGCTGAGCACCAGAAATGAGCCTTTGCTTATGCCTGGAGACAGAGTGAGTCATGAGATCAAACCGTGCGTTCATTGGTGATCAGTTGTGTGTTTTAGTCTTTTTTTTTTCATCTTGGTATTTAAAGGATTTATCAGATGACCTCTGTTAGAAATAACCAACATAAAATGCAGATAAAAAAGCTGTTGAAAGAAAAAGTTGATGACTAATCTTTGCGGCCAAAGAAATACTGAAACCCTTTAACATTCTAAGACATAGCAGCAAGCAGCGAGTTAGGCAACAAAGCTCAGCCATCAGCTTTTTTTAAAACTCTGAAATGAACACACTGTGTTGTTTGTTTGATCCAGTCACAAGCTTAAATGAAAAATAACAATTGTAGGTTCATGCAATGTTAGGTGCCAAAGCTAAAACAAACAATGGCTTGCTGTGTCCCTCTATTTCCAATCTTTGTGCTAACCTAAGCCAACTGGCTGCTGACTACAAGCTAATATTTATCATAGATTTCAGATATTAACTAACTCAGCCAAAGAGCAAATAAGTCCTCTTTCCACAAAATGTCAAACCGTCCAGAAGGGTAGATGTCAGTGTTTCCTTTTACACTACAGACTTTATAGATATTTGCTTTACTTTTCTTACATTTACAAATACATTATCTTCTGCTTTTTCTTCTATGAAATGTGTGGTTTTACATTACGTCCACTGTACTTGTTGCACATCTTGCAACTTTTTACAACATCTTTAATAAGAAAAAAAAAACATGGCATTTAGACAAATGAACTCTGGTATATTGTGACGTTGTCTTTGACTTCCCCTCAGGTTGCACTTGTTTTCCCAAACAATGACCCAGTGATGTTCATGGTGGCCTTCTACGGCTGTCTCCTGGCAGAGCTGGTACCTGTGCCTATTGAAGTGCCGCTGACCAGAAAGGTTAAGACAAATGGAAACGCAGTCTCCTGGAATTTTGTTCATTTTGACATTTTTGTGCCGATCCTCATAAATCAGAGCTCTACTGACCCCTGCTGGACGTTTAAACCTTAACCCTTCAAGCTCAGTCGAGCAGCAACAGTTTAGAGATGTTTTTTTCCCCATTGTTTGTTAAAAATAGCAGTACTATCTGTGGAGTGCTTAATTTAAGTGTCATAATGAGTTTCATTTTCTAGCACAGTCATCAGCTCACACTGAACTCAATTTTTCCACATTAGTTACACAGAATGAATATTAATGTGTGCTTTTGATTGCACTTTATATGCATGCTGTTGGCTCATGCTGTGCTGTAATTAATGAAAGATGACTGAGGTGAGATGATGAGTAGCTTCAGTCATAGTATTAAACCACAGGCTAACTGTTCTCAGGAGTCAGAAACTGGTCTGCTCATCCAGACTGACATCACCCATCCTTCACTCTTTCTTTTCATATTATTATTCTCCGTCTTTTCTATCCTCTATTTCTTCCCCTCTGCTCTCGTCTTACTCTGTTTCCTGTTTGTTTGATGTGACTGAGAAGTGCAGTTTGCTCAGCATGAGTTTAGCTCTAAGCTAATTTGCATAGCCAGTCAGATATGAGTGAGTGAGTGTGTGTCAGATCATGGGCTTCATACCCCCTATGATCTGTGTTTGATGCGCAGCAGTAGATTTTTTTAATAATGATTGGCTGTCACTCTGCCTGCTTACCTGCTGATGCTTTAATGTGGGAAGCTCTGAGGCTTCTTTTTTAGTCTCTACTTCTTTTTTCTTTTAACAATTCCCACATTTCTCAGTATGTATTTTCTCAAAGTTAGTCTTGCTCTGAATTTGATTGTTCTTGATATTTGATCTTTGTATGATAGATACAGCTTGCCAAAGTTTGCCAGTAGGAATTAAACTTCCTTATCCTCTTTGGTGTCCCAGGATGCAGGAAGCCAACAGATTGGCTTTCTGTTGGGCAGCTGTGGGGTCACGTTGGCACTGACCACTGATGCTTGTCAGAAAGGCCTGCCCAAAGCACAAACAGGGGAGGTAGTCACTTTCAAAGGTAAAGCCTGTTTTGTTTTCATTTTGACTGAGAGTATGGTTTCATTTGGCTTGAACTGATTCCACGTCTCTGTCTCTGTAGGCTGGCCACGATTACTGTGGTTTGTGACAGATGGAAAACATGTTGTGAAGCCTCCAAAAGACTGGCACCCTCCAATACGGGAAGCCAGTAATGAAATAGCCTACATAGAGGTAAGAGCAATTTCAATAAACAATGTGGAATGATGTATTTTGATATTGAAATTATAAGATACTTTTTTTGCAAGCTTCACATAATTTCTGCTCCATCTTTATTTAATCTAGTATAAAACCAGCAAAGAAGGAAGCACCATGGGAATCACAGTGTCACATTCAGCCATGCTGGCTCACTGTCATGCCCTCACACAGGCCTGCTGCTACACTGAAGGTGAGGAGGACTTGCAGACTTCATTGTGCCCTTTGTTTTCTTCATTCATTCATTTATTACTCTGACATGGATATTTTAGGGAGATAGTGTAGTAAAAAGCAGAAACAGCATGAAACCAGTTTCATTACTCTAATTGGATTCAAGAAAAATGAGAATATAAACAACTCACTGAGATGGGAATAATCCACCATCTACCAGATATGTACTACTATTATATAACGTATCCTCTGGTGTACAGTAGCTCACATACCCTCTCAGTTGTAATTACAGTATGATAAATGCAGCTGTTCAGCTGGTTGTGTTTCAGTCTGTCAGACCTGGGTCAGATCTTAAAATGAAGGAGAACATAAAGCACCTCCCATCATCCAGTGCCCCAGTTTTGCTCTAAATAACTTCTAACTGCACCAGTAGCCTCAAGAGACCCTCCAGATCTGTTTCTAAAACTTAGTTTTGTGTATGTTTCAAGTTCAACTCTTCATTACAGAACTAACTGAAAATGAAATATTGAAGTGCTGAATTAATGTCTGCAATCTTGTTTGCCCTTCTAATCTTTGCATAATCTCCTTTTTGATTTGTAGCTGAAACCATAACTAATGTCCTGGACTTCAAGCGAGAAGCAGGACTATGGCACGGTGTCCTCACTGTAAGTTTTCTCCAAGCCCTTTCTTACACCTTTTCTCCATTGGTTTGGCTCATTTCTTGAAGTAAAAATTACCTTCTCAAAACTCTAAAATTGTTTGGCAAAACAGTCTTACAGTTAAGCACAACACCGAAGCACACCTGCAAAAGCTCACATCTCTCCCGGTACCGTTCACTCGTGCTTCAGAACGAGTCCTTTCCTTCATCCAGTCATTGCCACAAAAATATAAAGATCCTTCTCAATTACTTTGGCTCACTCCTTGAAACAGACCGAATGGGGACAGAATAAGAGATGAGACAAGACTGTTTTTTACTAGCTGGAGTGAGCTCACAGTACAGGTACAATGCAGGATGGATGCCAGTTTAGTCGTTGATAGGGGGCGTGTCACTGAGAAAATTGGAAAAAGTTCTGTAGTGCGTCTTTAAGTATAGATTATGAACAACTCTGGACCCGACACTGATGCTTGTGGCAGTCTGCATGTAATGTACACGCACTGTACTCTGACTTTTGTTCCCCTATTTGTACAAACTGTTTCCTGTCCTTTAAATGGCTTTTTAACCATCTCAACCCAACCCCCCTTATCCCATACCTCTCCAGTTTATTTTACAGTTTTGTTATCTCCGGTATCGGAGCGCTCCATATTGCCAAGATTTTTAAGCGTTACAGTATGTACTACAGTTCTGTATGTAAACAGTGAAACTATCAAAAGAAGTGATTTATCCACCGAGTCCACTGTGAGAAGGCCATTGTTTTAAGCATTCCTCAAACACGCAAAAAACTTTTTAAAAAAAAGGGGAAAAAAAAGCCATTACATGTTCAGTTTCCTGACCGCAGAATTGTACACTGTTAACGTTAAGTTATACAGTTATGCCAAAACCTTCCACGTGTCCAGTTGTTGTGTTGCATTTGTGGCATATTCGATCACTTATTTAAGATTTTCCTGTCGTGATGCAGAGCGTCATGAACCGGATGCATGTGATCAGCATTCCCTACTCTCTGATGAAAGTCAATCCCCTATCCTGGATACAGAAGGTTCATACATACAAAGGTGAGGATACATACAACTTGATTTTTGCCATGTTAATTATAATAAATTGGACTTCTTTCATTTTAAATCGGCAGCAAAATTTAATTTTGCTGCCGTTTCCTATGAAAAACCAAGGCAGTCTTTTTAGTGTATTGGTTTGCACTCAAGTAGTTTTGATTCATTTGCACATTTGACATGGGTGGATTAAAGCAGAAATTTGTGTGACTTACTGATTTCTGGTTTAGTTGTACTGAACCAGAGGAGGTGGTGGATTGGAAGTCCCTGTCATGTGTGGTCTTAAATCTTTCAGGTCAACTATCTGTGTTTGACTGTGCTGTTAAATTTTGGGATCTGTTATTGTTTTTCAAACTGAATGATGGAGATTTTCCTCTGATAATTCTATTATAAGCCGATCTTTTTTTTTCTTTTTGTCCCTCTGTGTAGCACGGGTAGCAGTGGTGAAGTCGAGGGACATGCACTGGTCTCTGCTGGCCCAGAGAGACCAGAGAGACATCAGCTTGAGCTCGCTGCGCATGTTGATTGTAGCTGATGGAGCTAACCCATGTGAGTCCCTGCAGCAACTTTTTTAGTAATTTAAAAAAGCACCATGAAGTCACCCGACATTAATATTGAGTAATTTAATTTGTTTGTACATCTACTTGACTGACTGTGTTTCTGTTGCCGCAGGGTCGATATCCTCCTGCGATGCCTTCCTCAATGTGTTTCAGGCACGTGGGCTCCGACCTGAGGTGATCTGTCCATGTGCCAGCTCTTCAGAAGCAATGACTGTCGCCATCCGCAGGTGAGCTTTTGTTACTGCACCTGATTGGAACAAAACCAAGTTGCTGCTCTTTTGCACTGCTGTACTCTTTGCTGTGTTTGCAAAGGCTCCTGGAGAAAGAAAAGATTTTTTTTTTTTTTTTTGTTAATTTCATGTAGTCTAATCAAACATATCCTGGTAGATTAAGTATTTTGAGAATGAATTTTCAAATACAGTATATAAGAGAGCCTAGATATTATTGAAGCAAACCACCCAGTCTCATATCAATTTCTTTCTCCTTTTCAAGTGTTAGTAGCACTATTATAGGTTCAGATTATCTGTGATAAGAGATGTAGGAGTTGTTCTGTCTACAATTGCAAGGCTTCCCTCTCCATGCAATTGTACGGTTACTGTAACATTGTGCTAATGTCTGTATGTGTCCTGCAGACCTCCAGAACTGGGGGTTCCTCCTCCAGGGAAGGCAGTGCTATCCATGGGTGGACTGAGTCACAGTGTGATCCGTGTGGACACCGAGGAGAAACTCTCTGTCCTCACAGTGCAGGATGTGGGACAGGTCATGTCTGGAGGTACCGTATGCTGCACTGATGTTTTCCTGCTGTTAATGACCAAAATGCCGCAGATGAAGAAGGAAGATTTTCATATTGGAAATAAGTGATTGTTTTTTTTACAGTATATAGCTGAAAAGCAGTATATTTACTTTCTCCCACAGTGAATTATACTTATTAAAAAAAACTTAAACTAGTAACCTTCACTTATCAGATTTTTAGAGCTGTAAAGCAGATGTTTTGTATGATTCATCCAGGGCTCTGTAGACCTTGTGCACATCCTCTTGTGTCTACTTTGCATTTTCAGCTCTGATTTGTGTCGTGCGTGTGGAGGGGACACCTTATCTCTGTCAGACAGACGAGGTTGGAGAGATCTGTGTGAGTTCAGGTAGCACTGGTTTAGCATACTACGGTCTCCCTGGCATGACCAAGAATATCTTTGAGGTGAGTGACTATCTGTATGGCTGGTTGATAAAATGTTGGCGCTCTGGAGTTTCATTTAGATCAGTCAGTGAGCCTAATGCAGTTTAGACAAACACAAAAAGCTGATTATTAAGTTAGAAGTTCTAATAACACTAATTAGTTAAAATGATCTGTTAACATTGAAATGAATGTATAAAATATAGCAAGTGGAAAATCAAAGCCCCAAGTATTATTCCAAAGTCACCATCTTTTTTTGATTTATTGGTCTCCTTCAGAGTGATCTGTTGCCAAATTCAATGCGTATACAGTCCTTACTTGCTATTCTTAGTTCAGGCAATAAGCTTTTTCTATTTGTATTTCTTAAATATGAGGTTGTAAAAGCATTATCTCGTTCCAGACTATCCCAATCACATCATCTGGGGTTCCCATCAGCGACAGACCTTTCACCAGAACCTCACTACTTGGCTTTGTGGGACCTGTAAGTTGTGCCTCATTACCATTTTTACTCAGTGAATTCTGTATTTTTTTTTTTCTGAGTACTGATAGATGAGTCTTAAAATGTAAATTTTAGCTTATCCAGATTATAATGCTACTGATAGTATCTACGGTTTTATAGGATCTGTTTACCACAACACTCAGATAATTTTCCACAAGTAATTCATCAGAAATATTATTACTAATGATGATGACAATGATTATACAGTAATAACAACAATGCGAAAGACATTTAATTAAGATTTTGTTTTATTTCTGTTTTGTTTATTCTGTTGTTTTATTATATTTTATGTTTTTGCTTCAGCCTGAACTGAACAAAAAAAGCTCTTTCCAGGTCTCTGCACATATGGCTGTTTATAATATATATATATATATATATATATCAGCAGCTAAGTACACCAAAATCCCTTCAAACATAAATGGCTTTTAAAAAAGGTCTAACACGAGAGGTCTAGAGCTGGCAATACGGTGTAAATTATCTTGATAAACTTCCAAAATGTTTTTAGGGGACTGTCTCAATACTGTTGTGTACATTTTTTGTATATTCAAACCAACAGATATGTTTCACTGATGCAGAGTGGTGTTAAAGGCCTTTACCCTGACTGTAGCGGAAGACACTTTCTGAGCAGACAAATGTGATTTTACTCAGCTTCACCCTAATGGGCTCCATTGCTTCCTGAACTTAAGGTGGCTCCTTTTTTTTTTGTCTTTCATTACTGGACAAACTGATTAATCCAGGTGTGTCTCGCCAATTACTGAGGTCAGGCACACCTGGATTAATCAGTTCGTCCAGTAATGAAAGAGGAAACAAAGGAGTCACCTTAAATTCATGAAGTAGTGGAGCTGCGCATAGAGCCCATTTGCAGCAACAGTCCACCCCCCTCTCTCCTTTCTCTATGTTGAAATCACAACCCCAAATGTACAGTAAGAGAGTATGTCATGTTGGGATTATAATACATCTTCCATTCTTTTTTTTTTGATTTTTTTTGTGTTTTCGATTTTTTTTCGGGGGCGCCCTCCGTTCTTCTGCATTAAAGGAGTGATGACAAAGCAGAATAAATATTTCATGTAGTTAATATTGCTGCACATGTCAATTCTCCAAAGAAAAATGACGCCACTTTTGACAGCAGGGGATTGTTTTCTCTCCTCAGTAAAAGGGTTAGATCGGTAATGATATGCCGTTCTACCCAACGGGACCTAGTTACCTCACTCTGATTGGCTACAACCTTGTTTGGAAAACTAGGTCAACCTGCCGGTGGCTAGTAGTTGAAGTTTGCTAAAGGCTAAATGTTAGCATCATGAGCACTTCAGACGGTGAACTATGTTTATCAGACATGACAGCATTTAGAAAATAAATTAACTTACAGGTAATCAACGTTGTGGTCGCCTCCTTCAGTGTTGCTGCAGTTTTTTGTTTTTTTTGTTTTGTTTTGTTTTTTGTCCATTTTTCAAAAACCCCAACCTGAGTTAAACAATGTTCAACAGTCAGACTAGCTTGACGACTCACACAGATGGGGGAGGTGGGGGGGGGGGGGGAGTCTGTTCGCTTGATAGTGTGCTCTAATTGGAGAATATGAGTTACATAGAATGCAAACTACATAGAATGATAAGCTGCTGTCTGATTCAACCATTTTTGAACAGTGAACCAAAGCTGACCGCCCATGAACAGGGACTTTGATATTTGCTCTTGACATTATCATGGCCTCATCATTGCACAACAGATCATATTATATTCCAAAAACTCCAGAAAAATTTTATTTGGTGCCATGGCACCTTTAAGCTGCTTGTCAACCCTCCCCAGATATTTTAGATAAGTTTTTCACCCAGTGTTTTCTCAGGAATCTCAAGCACTTTAAATGAACAACGACATGCATACAACTGTAAGCTAACAAGTAATCTAATATAACACGCACATTTGCACACTCACGTCACGACTCTGTGCTCTTACTCTCAACATTCTTCACATAGAGGTCACAGACCTCAGCAACCTGTGGGCGATGTGTGTGCTTGTGGTCATATACTGTGTGTGTGACCTGCCTCATGGTGACAGTTGAGGTTTAGTTGTCTTTAAGTGTCTTGCCCAAGGCCACAATGGCAGTATGACTGGGATGAAGAGTTCAAACTGTCAACCCTCTGGTTATTGACTCTGCTGCTGCCCTTCAGTATAATACTGAAAATATGGTATCTTTACCAGCCAGATCTTAACTCAGGTTTAACATCATGTATGGCGCTGCACTTGCTTAGTATTATTTTTTATTTGTCTATATATTTTTATATTTGTTTTGGAGTTGCTTAGAGCTTTTAATCAGCTGCTTCTTTCATCTTCAGGAATCAAATCAACTGTAGGATTTGCTGTTTTATGCCTCAATGCTGTCAAAAATGTCTGATAACAACTGCTGTGATCCAAAATATGCATTGCAACTCCACCTTTTGTCATCAGAAAAGGGAAGTGCTAACAAGTGTCAGAGGGCTGCTTGCAGACTCAATTTGTGTCACGCCCCTGATGAGACAGTACAAACATTTTCTTTAGGTGCACCTTCATAGTCTACAGTTGTGAACTATGTGTATGTGTGAGCAAGTGAGCCTTATTCCCTCACAATCAGCGGATGACCAATGACACAGTCAGTTCATCGTCCCATCTGTGTCGTCAAATTTGAAGAGAACTTAATATAATTTTGTTGTTGTCAGGCCATGTCTATATTTAGTCACCAGGACATAAAGCCCCAGTAACCAGGTGACTATTTCTGCTAGATGCAGGAGAAAAGTATTTGAAGCAAAATGAGTTCTTGCGTTTCTGCCATATTCATTAAAGCTCAACTGTTCTTTTTTATGTCAACACTCTAATTTTTTTAGTTTTGCTCCATGTGTAAATGACAGGTAGTAGCTAAATCCCACATGTGTAAACAGAACAGATAGCAAATGACATTCATTCATTGACAATGACATGGTTATTGAAAATGAGAAGGTCTATGAAGGGAATAGTTTATAATAAACCCTTCCTGTTTGCTCAGGTCTGGCGCAGTTTGGTCTGGTTTTCTGAGGTTAAATTCAGTCCTTCTAAGTCAAAGCTATAAAGGGAGTTATATTTACATGTCTATACACAAAGGGTCAGCTGGCAGAGAGGAGAAATGGGGTAAGAAAAGACAAGTGGGAGGAATAATGACCCCTGGACATTACCCAAAACAGATGGAGACGTAGACCTCGTGGAAATCAGCATTTCCAAACATGTATTTGTTGTTTTTAAGCTTTTTGTATGAGCGATGTTTTTTTCCTCATACATAAAAGGTTTTTTTTTTATACATAATTTTGTTTTTATTTATTTATTTATTTTTTGTAGTTGCACATTGACCTTGTCTTGTGCAGCAGTGAAAATATGTTATGTATAGTTACCACAGCAACAGTGGAGCTGACAGACCTTCATATTAGTCAGATTGGTAATTATGTTTTATCAGCATCTATAATAACTGGCTGGGGTTGCGTGTACAGCATCTTGGAATATTTTGGTAATTCAGTCTCTTTGTTTGTACCTAAACCTACCAGGATCTTTTTGCTACATCTAAATCTATTCCACAGATCATCTCTTTAAACCTTCTTGAAGAGGCAGGGGCCCGGTGGGGTCCTGACCCCTGACCTGCTGTGGCTGATGCCGCATCATGATGAGTGCTTTATCCCCTGCAGGCCACAGGGGACAAATACTATGTTCAGATTCAGCTGAATGTCATCAATCTGCATCTTCTTTCTGGGGTAGAAAGAACTGACCGCTGGCTGGAGACCATGTGCTTCTGTCTGAGGAGATGGTCGTCTGGGAGCCCTGACTCTGCTCCTATTTATTTATTTATTTCCCTGCTGCAAGGCTTGTCTGCACACAACCAGAAACACAGATTTTTCCTCCTTTTCCTCTCGTGTCACACAGCCTGTTGGTTGAATTAGGCTGAGTTTGGCCTCTGGCTTACACGTGTGTGGGGATAAGTGCAAAAGCAGACCTTGTACTGGCTGCCATGTCTGCGTCTCTCTGGAACTGACCGTTCATTCTTGTTCTCTGCTTTTCTTTTCCTGCAAGTTATGGTGAAGGGTCTCAGCACTGATCGCCTTTCTTAGTGAGAAATGCTGTTGCAAGACTTAGCCAGGACAAGAGTTTGTTTTTGTCTTGGACTCCGCTCCCCTTGTTTTGCAAGTATCAGCTCACCAAGTTGAACCCCACCCATAGCAATCTAATCCTGCTTCCATAAATAAGGGGTATTTTGTCTTCTGCAATGGACTGGTATTTATTAATTGCATTTCTTGAAATGTTAACCTTTATACAATATGTTTTGAAGAGTCATGCATTCCTGTGATAAACAAGAACTTTTAGCTACATCCTTTAGAACGTCCAGTAATCCCAGATGTTTTAGTGAAAACTGTTTAATGCACCACTTGCATTGTTTACTGTGTGAGAACAGTTGACACAGTGTCAGAATGTCAGTGGTGAAAGTATTGCTTAACTGACTCTTTCACATTTTCTAGTATTGATGTTACTTGCACAATAATTTTCAGTCTTCGTTTTCTTCAGAGAGGTTGAAGTTAAAGTAATTTTTGACCTTGTGTTTCTGTGATACTTGATATGATGAAATCTCGACAGTGATGGTTTAAAATCTTTCATTTGACTCTTCTGCGTGTCCTGGGTAAACAGCCCTGCCCGTGCCTGGTCAGACAGCTGCCTTACTTTGAACTGAGGGTGTATATGGAATGTGAGCCTGGAAAAAAAGGCGTATGAGGGCTTTGAAGCATTGGAAAACAAGCATAAATTTCAGCTGTTTTCCCAATAGAACAGTGAGAACTGACAGAGGAGCTCCAGAAACTGTTCAAATGAACTTAACACTGTAGTCTGTTTGATAGGCAAAAGTAAACAAGCCTCAGTGGTGGCTCATTGTGTTTGTTTACAGGATTAATGCAACTCATCAGTTTTACATCTGTGTGGTTGTATCCCTGCACAATATGAGATACTGAAATGCGTTTTCAGTGGTTCATGTTTTTTTCCCTTCTTACACTGTCTCCTTGATCTCGAAAATCATATGTTTCTGTGGCAGAAACCAAAAACGTGTAATCACCTGCAGTCATGTGATATATGAGAAATAAATTTGAGATGTGTGATAAGTTGCATTGAGACTGATCCCAATTAATTCTGTGCATAAGTACTGCATGAAAAGGTAGTTAATGATATTTAAACTATTAATGATTTTATGTGCTTGACTTTTGGGGCTCTTTCAAAGGCAGGGGTTAAAAGGGTCATGCACTGATGAGTCTGTTGGTTTATTTTTAAAGTTTTGTCTCTTCACTTTTAGTTTCAGACAAAACTGAAAAGGCGTTTCAGAGTGATGCATCTCGATCTTGGTGTCAGAGCAGTAATTACCTTTTAACCACAAGCCAGGATGGATTCAGATGTTCACGTTGCAGCTGGTCAGCTCTGTCCACATGCTAAGGTCATATGTGACACACAGAGAGCTGCGGGGCTATTTAACCTCAGTCAGGGGCCACAAGCTTCAAAAGAGCTCGCGGCTGACTTATTTATGCTTCGCCTACACAACTATATTTTCAAGCTGGCAGCTGTGTTGGTGTGTGCTGTCGTTGCTGGTTAGCTATACACTATCATAGCCACTGATCAGCTGCAGCTTTGCAGTGCTGACGGATTCATCAAAGGTCAGTGAGGCCACACCTGGCAGGCACCCTGGCTGTCTGTGCCAGTGTGAAGCTGAAACAGTGTAAAGGAGGGAAACATCTTCAGACTAATGCTATTGAATTCTGGTGGAAGAGATTAATGCAGTTTCAATAGGATCAAGAGCATAAAACTGGTACCTTATCCTCCACCTGAGTATGGGACTGAGAAATACAATAATCATATTGTAGTTTCTTTTAGTTCCCCATTATATCTTTCTTATAGGCTTCTTTTTGGGTAGCTCAAGAAGGTTAAAATTGAGGTTGGGAAGATGAGACAAAACTATGAAAAATCCCTTGAGGACACTTTCAACATATAGCTCCATTTTCTAGAGGTTGTTAAAGACACTGTGGTGTGAAGACAGGAAGAGAAAAGAAATACAAGAAGGCAAATAGAAAGAAAGATGAGAGAAACACAAGATGCAAAACCAAACATTCCTCCCCTTTTGTGTAAAGTTGTATGTGGCAGATCTCCAGCCTGCCTTTACCCTGATGTCATCTAACATATCTCTGACCTCAGCAAGATATTTGCCTTGCAGTGCAGCACCAAACAATATGGCAACCAGATGACTGATGTACAAAACTATCCAATGAAGTTATTTTAAGTGAGTGAAACCTTTTTTACCATAGATGGTCACTCTGAATGTGTTGCCTCCAGATAACAAAGATCTCTGGCACAGACAAAAACCTGAAGCTGTGTGTCATGTTTTTGTGCAGTTCTGAAGTTGTACTTTGGATGTTATGAATGTACAGTAGGTCAGTTTTTATTGACTGTAAGATACTTTAAGGTCAAATCGGGAAAGAAAAGCTGCCAGACTTTGTCCAGAGAGCACACGTTTACACTACTAATCTCTCCATCACACTGGATGTCTGTGATCCATGTCGCTCATTAGAGCTGGCCATTGTGTTGGAGAAGCGATAATACCAGCTTACTGCCAACAACTCAGGTTTGTGATGAAGATCTGTGCACACTGAACTGCACATTACTTAGGTTATGTCTGGATATCATGAGATTCAGGAGAGGGTTTAGGAATTAGGATTATCTGTGATATGTTACGCATCTGCCTTTACGGTAGGGGTGTGTGCTCTGTTGTCTGTTAGGAATATACTTAATACATTGTGGATGCACTATTGCACACATATATCTACATGATTTGGAGTACATCTCTTTCCAAAGCATGTTTGCATGTATGTCTTATGTATCATTTGCCATTTTTCCCTTCCAACACACATAACAATCGTGTCCTGTCCTGTAAAGGAGCAAACCTGAAGCAGCAGATGACCTTAAAATAACTTGAGTGGTTTCACTCTCAGAATGAAGCAGAGTTGTAGGGACTCCAGGACAGGGGTTTCTGCAGGTTTACAATAACGCACAATAACACACACACAGTTGTTCCGACATCCTGAATCAGAGATCAGATGACTGAGTTAGACTCTCACTGAACACTGAAATGGTTTGTGAGTCATTGTTCTACATTAGGACCAGTGCAGGATGTGTTTAAGAATCCTAAAACAAAGGATTAAGGCCTCTTATGTGTATGTATGTTTATAGATGGCAAAAGAATGGACATGCATGTTGTTATGCAGCCTGAACAAAAGTGTTCTCCAAGTTGAACTAAAATGAATTGCTGTTGGTATTGGCGAAAGTCTTCATCAGTCAACACAATGATTATTTTTGTTACTGTATCTATGAAAGTTTGTCATCATTTTCAGGCCCACAGAAAACAGTTTCTCTTCTATTTACATGAGTTTATATGCGAAAAATTTAGTTAAAACTGTGGCTGTCAAGTGTTCTCTAACTTTGTGTAATGTATTATGTGTTGCCTTCCAGGACAGTCTTGTGTTTGTTGTTGGAAAGATGGATGGACTGATGGTGGTCAGTGGCCGGAGACATAATGCTGATGATGTGGTTGCCACGGCGCTGGCTGTGGAGCCCATGAAGTTTGTGTACAGGGGAAGGTAAAGGAAGAAAAGCATCAAATTCTTTCAAACATTTGAATTGACTGTACTGACAGTGTTTCTCAGCATTAGATGACTAATGAGAGCATAGCAGAGCTGTGCTGCTGTAACAGGGTTGATTTGTGTTGTGCGCTTCAGGATAGCAGTGTTTTCCGTGTCTGTGCTGCATGACGAGAGGATCGTTGTGGTGGCAGAGCAGAGGCCGGACGCCTCTGAGGAGGACAGCTTCCAGTGGATGAGCCGTGTCCTGCAGGTACTGAGAGTTTTGCTGATGCTGCATCTCATTAAGGGCTAAACCGTAACCGAAAAGCATTATCTAAGCACTAAGATTGCATTAAATTTTATTGTTATTTGCTTTATTTGGTAAATAAACAAGAGTTAATACATACTGTACCAAAACCTGTGTGTTTCCAGGCCATTGACAGCATCCACCAGGTTGGAGTATACTGTCTGGCTTTGGTACCTGCCAACACACTTCCTAAGGCTCCACTGGGTGGCATCCACATATCTGAGACCAAACAGCGCTTCCTGGAGGGGGCTTTGCACCCCTGCAACGTCCTCATGTGCCCTCACACGTGTGTCACCAACCTTCCCAAGCCAAGACAAAAACAGCCAGGTAGACGAGCAGATAGTCAGGTTTACAGAGAAAGAGCTTCCTTTGCTGATTGTTTTCTAATGGCATGAATGTTGGTGCTGACTTCTGCAATGTGTCTGATGGCTGTTTGGTTGTTCTGGACAGAGGTTGGTCCGGCTTCGATGATAGTGGGAAACTTAGTGGCAGGGAAAAGGATTGCACAAGCCAGTGGCAGAGACGTGGGACAACTCGAGGACAATGACCAGGCACGTAAGGTAGACTGTCATCCTCATTTCACCCATGATGCGCCTCAGTACAAACACTGCTGCCACAGGTAAGGAGCCATCCACGAGGGAATGAAATCTGTGGTGCACACAGCTGATGGAAAGGACAAGCTACACAAGAAAAAACAAGCTTTTATTGTGTTGTGCAACTCAAATTTTCTTCCATCGTGCTTTACACCCCTTACCTTTATCCACTTCATACATGCAGCATGTTTATCATGTGCTTGATAAAGAAAAATTGCCATTATGATTTAACCCTGGACCATTATGTAGTGACTCTTTTTGTATGTGATGTTGCTGTTTGGTTACTCTGCCATTAGATTTATGTTTGTGTCTTTCTCCTGTAGTTCCTCTACATACAAGATGTGTTACAGTGGAGAGCTCAGGCCACTCCAGACCATCCTCTGTTTCTCGTTCTCAATGCTAAGGTAAAAATCAATGAAGGTATTAATGTCTACTCCTGTTGATGAAACTTTTGGATTGTTATCAACAAAGATATTGCTTTAGATAAATGTAAATGTGTTTTGATGACTGATATTTAGGGCACCGTGGCCAGCACAGCTTCCTGTCTCCAGCTGCACAAGAAAGCAGAGCGGGTGGCAGCAGCACTGATGGGACGCCTCAACACTGGAGACCACGTAGCACTCGTCTACCCGCCTGGTAAAGAGATCCTCCACTACTGATTCTTTCATTCTGGTTCTTTTGGACACAGACTCTCCTTCACCATCCTGTCTTCATTTTCTAAGTTTTCATTCAGTCATTTATATCAGCTGAAAAGATGCAATATTTGCACGCAGGAGTTGATCTGATTGCCACCTTCTACGGCTGCCTGTATGCTGGCTGTGTCCCGGTCACTGTCAGACCCCCACACCCACAGAACCTGGCCACCACCCTGCCCACCGTCAAAATGATCGTTGAGGTAATGCAAAGTCTGTTTGTTAGCCAGCTCCTTAAAGACATGACAAAGCTACTTAGAGAGGCAGAGTTGTTCCACATGGGTGTTTTTTCTGTAGAGCTCAGAATTATGCCAACGCTTTAACAGCACACACACTGCAGATTAATCCTGTAATATTTGTGTATTTATAGGTCAGTAAGTCAGTGTGTATCCTGACAACCCAAGCAATAATGAAGCTGCTGAAATCCAAAGAGGCTGCTGCTGCTGTAGATGTCAAGAGCTGGCCTATGGTGATGGACACAGGTACATTTTCTACACTCAGGCTAAACAGGGTTTCTTGTTGGCTGCACAGTTCATTTTTATGTAGATAAAGTGACTGTGATTACAATAGAAATTCTCATTTCCTTTTTTTCTGCAGATGACCTCCCCAGGAAGAAAATCTCTCAGATGTACAAGCCCCGACCCCAGAGATGTTGGCTTACCTGGACTTTAGTGTGTCCACAACAGGCATCCTAGCAGGAGTCAAAGTATGCTGAATAAGTTGTGATGTTTGTTGACAGTTCATCTGTCATATGAAGATGTTACAGCCTCTTTGTATCCTCAAGACACCGGGTTTTTGTGCTTACCTGAGTCTCTGTCTCATGTCTCTCTTCTAGATGTCTCATGCTGCCACCAGTGCCTTGTGCCGCTCCATTAAACTGCAGTGTGAGCTCTACCCCTCCCGGCAGATCGCCATCTGTTTGGACCCATACTGCGGCCTGGGCTTTGCTCTCTGGTGTCTGTGCAGGTAAACTAGCAGCTCTGCACAAATGAATGAGGATTGATATCTTTTCTGTCTGTGTATTCTCACTCAGTTTCTCGGTTTGCTTTTCTGTTTTTTCTTTTAGTGTGTATTCAGGCCATCAGTCAATCCTTGTTCCTCCTTTGGAGTTGGAGAGTAATGCATCTCTCTGGCTTGCTGCAGTTAGCCAGTACAAAGTGCGCGTCACCTTCTGCTCATATTCAGTGATGGAGATGTGCACCAAAGGCCTGGGTTCACAGACAGAAGCGCTGCGGGTCAGTGTGTGTCTTCATCAATCTGTAGCCTTTCCTCCCACTTTCAGGCAGTTTAGTCCTTTTCCCTCTGAGGCCGTTGCTACAGGTCAGGATCCTGTTTGTTGAAAGAATGTCAGGAAACTTGGCTTAACATACTTCTCTGGTCTGTATTTAATAATTGTTGTCTGCAACACTTGAAATAGGATTTTTTTTCTTTTTTACAAAAGATGCCCCTGATGTATCTGAAAATGTGCTGCAATGTGATCGTTAATTTTAACTGATGAGCTCCTTGTTTATTTGCAACTCCTGCAATAGTGCAGTTTGATCTTTCGTAGACTTCTAACTTTGCAACTTTCTTTTTCTTTATCCAGTTACGGAATGTGAACCTGTCTTGTGTACGTACATGCATGGTAGTAGCTGAGGAAAGGCCTCGCATAACCCTCACTCAAACCTTCTCAAAGATCTTCAAGGACTTGGGGCTTTCACCGCGAGCCGTCAGCACCACATTTGGCTGCAGGGTCAACGTAGCAATATGCTTGCAGGTGAGTAGCTGGTGGAAATTTGTAAGCAGGATGAAAGTGGTGAAAGCTCCTCACTGCATTGTTTAGTTAAATTATTTTAAAACTCATATTAGTCACTGCAGCACTTTTAGGAGATCATTATCTGCTTACTTTTTAAATGTAGATGGTTTCAGGCGGTGTGTTTGGATGTTTTGCATTGATGGTTTTTTATTGTGGTGATGACACCAAACACTCAAGCCTTCTCAGTTTGACTGTTTTTCTTTTCTTTTTTGTCTGACTTTGTGAGTGTGTGTGTCCCAAGTATATGAATACATATATATCTTTATTTATCTGTCCTGCCCTGTCCTGTCAGCCCAACAGGTTAGGGAAACTGGCTGAGCAGGTACTGTGGGATAAGACTGGCTGTTTGCTCTTCTGCTGTCTGTGCGTGTGTGTGCGTGTCTATGTTCATGTGCATTTTTGTTATCTGCATGATGTTTAAACATGCTTTGCTTCAGGTCACATACATTTGACAAATCTCGGCTTTGCTTTTATTTTAGCAGATTCTTCCTTATATCGGTTGGTTGGGATTAACGGGGTGTGATGCTGTAACATTCTGCAAAGAGTTGACAGCATGAACTCTGTAGCGATACAGTTCATGTGACAAGATTTTAAATTTTTGGGAGAGTGAGCGTGAAAGTGTATTATCTTTATTTTATTCCTTAGTGTACGACAAACTTTACCTGGAAAAAATCGTTGTTTTCTTCTGTTTTGATCACGAAAATGTTTTTTAAATGCGTTTTTTGGCACTGACAAAGATGCATTTATATTCATAAAAGGAAATAATGAATATAATTTACCATTATAAAAGATCAGTTCCCTGGCTTTGTTTTCATACTAATATCAAGATTGAGTTTCATTTGAGATTTTCCAAGTACTCTGTGTTGCTGAAACCTCTGCTTGGCTGACTGGCGTCCTGTGACTCATTCAGCTTAATCAGCCCTCTGTGATTTAGCTCTGGCCTCACAGACCTCATGGTAGCGACTTCTAGCTTGAGCACTGTCTACACGCTGGCAAAGGAGTGATGGAAATTATAATTTGTTGTGACAAGTCGTACCGCAGTAATCATGACAAATCCCACCACAGATGGAATCAATATCAGCTTGAAAAATGGTTCATAAGAAGTCAGCTGGATGGCAGACATTTAATCAAAACAAATGGGGCTCAGATGTTTCTTATTTTCTTTTTTAATTAAAAAAAATGGAAGGAAAACTACTGCTGATGTATAACTTCCTGTCGATTCTCCCACTTCTTACTCTTGGCAGCATCTGAGCAGATGATGGAGAAAGTGTTTGTGTTGACATAGTTGAGTCCTAATGATCATAGCCTGGCTGGTTGGCTTCTGGCTGTCTCCTGCTTTGTCAGCAGCTGTTTCATAATCAGCTTCCACCCACCCTCCACCCAGGCAGCATACAGTGGTCATAGCAGGGCTGAAACCGATGCTTTATGGCTTTATGAACTAGTTCTGCTTCCTTTTTCCAGGGCACAGCTGGGCCAGACCCCACCACGGTTTATGTGGACATGAGAGCTCTCCGACATGATCGGTAGGGGGCAGCATTGTAGCAGTTTTCACATCACACTTGAAGTCTAACACTTTATTCTTTTCTTTAGACTTGTAAAGGTTTAATATTAAATAGAATATATTCTTCAGTTAAATTATTATTTTTTCTTTTACTTCAGTTTATTTCTCAGTTTGTCTTTATTTACTTTTTCAGGGTCCGTCTTGTTGAGAGAGGGTCACCACACAGCCTGCCTCTGATGGAGTCTGGGAAGGTAAAAATAGTCATTAAAACAAACGTGTCAAACACAACTGACTTTATTTCAGCCAAAACGAAGGTTTTATTTGAGACTTTGATGCTGTGAATTTAAGACTCTTCTGTCTGTGTGCAGATCCTTCCTGGGGTCAAAGTGATCATTGCCAACACAGAAACAAAAGGACCATTGGGAGACTCCCATCTCGGAGAAGTAAGCCACAACAATTCTTTGATCACACAACCCATTTACATTAAAGGTTTCCTGTATATTTTTTCTAAAACCTGAGAGTTTTCTGGATATCTTTATACTGGGTTTTACCTTTCAGGCTTAAAAGATCAAAGAATGACGTTTGAATGAGTTAAATAATGTGTTTACGATGCCTTCTAGTAATCAGAATTGTAGGTTACAGAAAATAATTTTCATATCAGAGTAGTTTCTGATTAGCTTTTTGGAAATAAAAAAAAGAAAACAAACATTGCTTATTTCTGTCTGCAAGTGTCAATGGAATAGAAAACACATGTATATTAAAGGAGAAATATGTAGAAATTCAGTGGAAAATTATATTTCAGATATGACTGAAATGCCTTACATCAAAGTTTGAGTCTTAAGAAACATGTCCTTAACTCTCTTTCCATATGTAAAAGAAAAATTACTACAACATAGGTATATACACATTAATAAGTACTGCCGGTCCGGCCAACCTGCAGTACCTTTTTTTCCACCGGTTGGCTGAGTATAAGCCTATTTACAACAGAGCCGTCCTTGACCTACACATCTGGCATGAATTCATTGCTCTCAGCATCTGCTTGGAGCGGGGGGGAAAGGCAGCCGGAAGTTTTTACCCAATCACTGCAACAGAGAGGATATTTACGTGACCGCATTACAACGCGTGATGTTGCTCTTTACTGCGATCGAGTGGCTGTGTGTGGATTTGGCGGGGTTTGCTCATTAACACCACCTGGTGTTTGCAGAAATTGTTAAGAAATAATACATATTTCTCCTTTAAAGTGAATACCTACAGTATTGATAGTATTATTTTTAGACGTACTTATTACGCAGATTTATGGATGACTATGGATATTTTTGTCTTGGTAATTTTCTTAGTTATCTACCAAAGGATCAATAATGTATAGGGGCCCATTTTATGCATACTTTCTTTTTCTAAGTGCTTGAAATGGTCTTCTGGGATATTTTAACTTACAAAGAGACTAAAAATGCCCACAAAAAACAATTTATATTAAGAGTCTTTAAGACTTTTAAATGAAGCATTTTTTGGAACGATTGGCCTGACTTCCACATTTATTCATGTCACTGGCTGGTCACTCCAGTCTGGAACACCGTCCACTTCCAAACCTGATTAATTAGCGTCGCTCCGCTTCCAAGACTGAGATGGTCTCTCGCTTCAGAGAGGACCCTACTGGCATGCTGTCCTGCACCATACTGCTAGACACGAGAAACAATAAAGCTGCTGCTCGCACGACCCACTCAGAGGGAATGCTGCGCAGCTAAAGCGCTGTATCTGAGAACGGATCTATCAAACCACGACTTCTGTATTACATTAAGATATTAAAGAATTGTTTTAGATGGGGGGTGAAAGCATATAATATGGGCCCTTTGATATAAACAAAATAAAGTATATCTAAAAATACTAAAGACCAGAAGTACACCATCCTCATCTCAGAAATAAGTAAAATGTAAACTGAACTTATCACATGGCTGTTGAACTGAACAGCTCAGATTATACAGTATATTGAAGTGAAATGAAAAGTTGGTCATTATTTGTGCCCCAGTCAACAATCATCTTTGATCTGTGTGTTAGATTTGGGTGAGCAGTCCTCATAATGCCACCGGTTACTACACTGTTTATGGAGAAGAGGCACTGCATGCTGACCACTTCAACACCAAGCTGAGCTTTGGGGACACTCAGACCGTCTGGGCGAGGACCGGCTACCTGGGCTTCCTGCGGCGTACTGAGCTGACTGATGCCAGTGGAGGTGAGAGTCTCCTGTAATCCTTTGATACGTTTTTATTTAATTTAAGTCCTTTGTACTCTCTCTGTAAATGTGTTTTCTTCACCTCGGTAATAAGCTGACTGTGTTTGTTTCTCAGAGCGTCATGACGCCCTCTATGTTGTGGGATCTCTTGATGAGACTCTGGAGCTGAGAGGGATGAGGTATCACCCCATCGACATTGAAACCTCTGTAATCCGTTCTCATAAGAGCATAGCTGAATGGTAAGAAACCTACGTTATCTGTAATCACCATGTTCTCACAACTTAGTTTTATGATATTTTAGATTAAATTAAATGCTGGTTTATATTCTCTTAAACTTAATGTTTCCCATCAACCTTTTTCCAGTGCGGTGTTCACTTGGACCAACCTGCTCGTGGTGGTGGTGGAGCTGGAGGGATCAGAGCAGGAGGCCCTGGACCTGGTGGCTCTGGTGACCAACGTTGTCCTGGAGGAGCACTACCTCATTGTGGGGGTGGTAGTGGTGGTGGACCCTGGCGTCATTCCTATTAACTCTAGAGGGGAGAAGCAGCGCATGCACCTCAGAGATGGATTTCTAGCTGACCAGCTGGACCCCATATATGTGGCTTACAACATGTGAAGGGCCAGCGTCAGTAGGGTAACCGATCCCCCCCCCCCCCTTCCCCACCAAACTTCACCGTGCCCCCTCGTCATGTGTCTTGTCACAGTACAGGAGTTGGCAAAACAGGAGTATCTGAGGACCAACGTCAGGGTGACCTTGGTGGAAAGTTGGCCGCTCTCTTTGTTGAGAAATATGGAACAGATACGGATGCAAAACTCAGAAAGGGGGAGAAATTTAAGCAGGTGAATGGCTGACACAAACCTCTCGTCTACTTTTCTCCTGATCTTTTGCCTCAGAAAATAAAAGTTTTAAAGGGCATTCTTGTTTTACCGTTGTGAGTTTTGGATATACGACGAAGATGTTGACTCCTTAAACTGGATGTCTGAGCAGCACAGCAGGACGGTTCTCGTGGGATCCTACAGCGTGCCATTAACGTAATTTATTTGTCAACCTTGAAAAGATTGAATGTTAAGTGTGCACTTGTGCCATAGAACAGAACTGATGCCAGTACCCAAACCATGATTGAAACTAATATGATCTGAGAGCCTCTTGTATGGTTACAGGTCATATGCTTTTCACAGAGTACATCTATCTCATGAGCAGGTCCTCACATTACAGCTAGATGCTTTAAATTCAGCTCAGATCATGTTGCAGCAACAATGAAGCACAGCAACGGTGTACGAGGAGGCGTTCTTCTATTTTTGCTTATTCCTGCAATAGTGATTTAGTTTGTAGTGTCAGTAGCTTCCAAATAATTATGTGATGACTTAATTTCACATTTTCTTATCTAAGATATGTAACATAGTTAAGTCAACATGCAATATGTGTGATGTGGCTGGCATTGCTTTGAATGACTGCACAGAAGTGCCAATCAGTTGAGAGTGATGGTGAGTAGAGTTGTTGCTTTCTGTTAGCAGTGAGCTAAAGAATGCTAATGAAGCCTTAACTGTTTTAAGATGCCTGTTTCTGTCCCAGCTGAAGTTTATCAGCTGTTAGATGGGGAGAGAATATGCAGATGGAGGTTAGGTGTGATGAATCCTGCTCTTATTGCACCCAAAGTGTTTCATCTTTCATGTTAAAACTAAGATTCTTGATCCTATCATCAGCCATTACACCCACTCAGCCCCTGAATATTTTTGTCTGAATGTGTTTTCTAGCAGAAGGCTGAAATAATCTGTGGTATGAGTTTTGTTGCAGAATGTTATTGCTTCATTTCCAGTGCCATAATGTTGAATGAGGGTTGAATGATGTGCTGCACATGTACCATATGAGACAAGTGTCTAATATGATTGTTATACCGTAACCTCCCACTTTGTTACATTGACTTTGTAAAGATTTTTCTCTCTGTTCATTGCTTGTTGTTTTAATGTGTGCACATCCTTTCAAAGACAGGCTCCAGCCTGCTGTAAGTATGTACAGATTTCATGTAAATTATTAATAGTTGTGGAGATGACAGGGAGTCTAACGCAAAGACTAAATCTGGTATATATGTGAACTTCTCGCTTACATACAAAAATGATTTTCAGTGGATTCTCATGTGGGAAGACACTTGAATAGCCTCATTTTTATAGGGGACACAAACGGTGTGAACTAGCCACTTCCAGGATGAGACGAAGCACACTCCAGCACAAAGAGAAGACGGTTATGCTCCGTTGACTGTTGAGATGTCACATCCTCCTCAACAAACTCTTAACTTGCAGAAAAATACATTTGTCTGATATATGGTTAGTTGTCATTATTTTCATAACATGATTTCATAATAAATTCAAAATAAGTGCTTTTAACTTTACATGTGTTTTTACTCAAAACTGAGCACGTACTTCTGTTAATGGCTGTTTATTGAAAGAATTCACTATTTTTCACAACCTCATATGTCATAATACAGCATGTCATTTCACCTAGCTCTGGTTAAGCAGGCATAGTTGAACTAGGATTATTGAAATGGTAAAAAAATGGGCATTAATGAACTTTTTTCCATATGAAGCACTTATGTATAGTACCTGTGTATACACACACACACACACACACACACACACACACACACACACACACATATATATATATATATATATATATATATATATATATATACACACTGTATATGTATGTGTGTGTGTATACACATACACATACTCATCCAGCAGACTAATAGTGTTTGTAACAGATCTATTTAAGTGCCTATATATCAAGTGTGCAAATGCTTTTATCTCTGAACCTGTTCGTCAGCTAATTGAAGAAATGCAATAATGAATATTAAAGGTTGAATATGGAACATTTTTATTAAAAGCTATATTTTTTCAAAAATAATACCTCCACAGGTCGTTTGGGGGTGTACAGAATGAAAGTACAACATTTCCCAGAAAAATTATATTTAGCCTAAAAATAATTATAAAATAATTTTTTACGGGTTCGATAATGGCATTTTATTTACATCTATAAGCAAATACACGCTGCCATTGCGGGTTGCCATATACGATCTCTGTGTGGAAACAATATTTCGGTCATAGTCAGGCTTGTACAGGGGAAAACCGTAGAGACGACCAGTGAAGCAGCTGCTTCAGAGCCCTGGAGATATTGTTATCTGTTTCTGAGGAGTGACCTGAGAAGAGCAAAACCTGGAGTAAATTTCGGTGAAGACTTCACTAAATGGACCCACATAAACGTTTTCCACGGAGTAAAACACTGAAATGGCGACTTTCCTGCTGGATCGGTAAGCTAGCTTGTTTGCTAACATGGCTAACATTAGCTGTCAGTTCTAAACTCCTCTGCGTTACTTGTTAAACATGCTGCAGGCTGTTGGTCACTTGCGTATCTGCAGCGAGCCTGGCATCCCAGCGGCTGGAGTTGTTTTTCTGCCGTTGCAACTACAACCTAGACACACGTGATGTCGCTGTTCTGTCCGTATTCCATATTCAACCTTTAATATCAGAAATTATACTTCAGTAATGATGAACACTTACTTTCAGCAAAAAAGTGAAGGATCTCAGAGAGGTATATAAGTCAGAGCACACATCTTGATCAATTACAAACATCTGTAAATTACAGAGAAAGTATTGAGAAATTCAGTCAAGGAGACCTACTGTAGATACTGTTCATTGTGATGATACTACTACTAATAATAATAATGGACTAGGTTTATATTGTGGGTTGTTTTCCTGATCAGGGCACATTAAGTGCTTATATTGAATCCATTATTCATTCACACTGATGGTGGAAAGCTCTATGAGTAGTAATAACTCCCTGGGGCAGCCAAGTTGCATTTTCTCCCTGTGCATGTATGGGTTCTCTCTGAGTACTCTAGCTTCCCCCCATAGAACAGACATGTATGTTGTCAGTGTGAGCTTGATTTGTCTCTGTGTTGGCCCTCCAATAGCCTGGGAACTTAGGGTGTACCTTGCCTCTCACCTAGTAGCACTACAGCAGGAAATCCACCTGAGTCCTGAAACCCTACATTGCAGGTATAAAAAATTAATTGCTTCAGAATTACAGGGGGTTAGACAATGAAACTGAAACACCTGTCATTTTAGTGTGGGAGGTTTCATGGCTAAATTAGACCAGCCTGGTGGCAAATATTCATTAATTGCACATTGCACCAGTAAGAGCAGAGTGTGAAGGTTCAATTAGCAGGGTAAAATGCACGGTTTTGCTCAAAACATTGCAATACATACAACATTGTATCAGAGTTCAAAAGAGGACAAATTGTTGGTGCATGTCTTGCTGGCACATCTGTGACCAAGACAAGTCTTTGTGATGTATCAAGAGCCACAGTATCCAGGGTAATGTCAGCATACCACCAAGAAGGACGAACCACATCCAACAGGATTAACTGTGGATGTGAGAGGAAGCTGTCTGAACGTGATGTTCGGGTGCTAACCCGGATTGTATCCAAAAAACGTAAAACCACAGCTGCCCAAATCACGGCATTCACTTGGCCCAGGACTTGTGCTAGATGGGCCAAGGACTACCGAACCATTCTGGAGGACCATGTGCATCCAAAGGCTCAAACATTGTATCCTGAAGGCGGTGCAGTGTATCAGGATGACAATGCACAAATACACACAGCAAGACTGATGAAAGATTGGTTTGGTGAACATGAAAGTGAAGTTGAACATCTCCCGTGGCCTGCAAAGTCACCAGATCTAAATATTATTGAGCCACTTTGGGGAGTTTTGGAGGAGCGAATCAAGAAACGTTTTCCTCCACCAGCATCACGTAGTGACCTGGCCACTATCCTGCAAGAAGTATGGCTTAAAATCCCTCTGACCACTGTTCAGGACTTGTATATGTCATTTCCAAGACGAATTGTCGCTGTATTGGCTGCAAAAGGAGGCCCCACACCATACTAAAAAATTATTGTGGTCTAAAACCAAGTGTTTCAGTTTCATTGTCTAACCCCTGTACATTTAATGCCTTCAAAAGAGCAGATTAACTCTTATTCGAAAAACCACCACGTCATATTTCAGGGCAACAAGAAGTATTTTACATCCGCACACAGAGTTGGTTGGTACCAAAGGTGCATTAAAAATGAATTTGAAATAGATTATTGCTCTATGAGTAGCTAACTGATGGCTGCAGTGTAGATCATAGATCTGCTCCCAGAGGGCTGTTTGTTCTGTGTGGTAGCTGTTGGTCTAACAAAGAGTCAACATGAAGGCTTCAGAAGAGTGACACATTCTCTGCCATCTTCAGTAAAGAATGCTGCACAAGCTGATGAAGATGATGGAAGATTCTTCCCACCCTCTACACGACATGGTGATGAACCAACAGTGTGTGTTCAGTAGGAGGCTGCATCAGGTTCGCAGTAGGACGGAGAGGTACAGAAATTCATTCCTACCAGCAGCCATCACTCTGAAGAACAAGACTGATTGATTGATTAATAGATTATTGTTGTACTGATGGTTTTACATTTATGTATTATTGTTGTATTTGTGTATATGTTATATTGTTTAATTCATTCCTTCATTTAATCTTTGAACAAGTGTCTCTGGTCATTATTCCACAGAATTACAAATTATTTGTCAAATGAATATCATAATTGAGTGAAACACTGTTTAAAGTGAGGAAAAGCTTGGTTTTCAGCCAGTCCTTATTCTTGTGATCTGTCAGTATGCATGCAAATAGACAATGGGAGTTTTCAGAAATGAAAAACAACATGCAAAAGTCCTTCACATTACTACTGTGACCCACGGGTTCAAATGCGCTTTATATACAAAAATAAATGCGAGCAGAAAATGCTGCATAAACTAAAACAACTGCAACAAAAAAGCTGCGAAAACTAAAACTGCAAAAGAAAATGCAGCATAAATGTAAACGACTGCAACAAGAAAAAGCTGCAAAAACAAAAATATATGCAACAAAAAAATGCAGCATAAACTAAAAACAACTGCAACAAATAAATGCTGCAAAAAAAGAAAAAACTGCAATGTGAAAATGCTGCAGGGGCCTCTAGGGCAGCAGTGAAGTTTCAGTGGGAAGTTTGCGCAACATGGCCACAAGGAGCAAACCTACATCAAGGGACATTTTGTTTCTTTTTATTTTTTTACACTTGGCCTTAGTCTTTTTGTAAACGCTATCATGAAAAAAATCAGCTTATTTGATCAGTTTCCTTTTTCTAACTGTTGTCTGTTGGGTTACAATTCACTGATGCTGCATATATCTTGACTATAATGTCAAAGCCCGGAAGCTGAGGGAATGACGTGTGGGAGTCTCCTGAGATCCCCTGAACAAAATGAGTGATGGATGGTTACAAGCTCTTTTAAAGTGGCATTAAAACACATTTATTTATATAAATCCGTTTTTCATACAGTTTTTGAAAATATAATCACAGTAAAGCATTAGGACAATTCATGCTGCCACCAACATGCCAACGCACATCAATTCGCATGCCATAAACACTGCGCTCCCATTTCTCATGTTAGGTCTCTCAATGAAGCAATTCTGTTGTTGTAATTACGGTGGTTTATTGTCATTTTATTATTCTAATTTCACCAAGCTAACTGTGGCAAATTATGAAACTTTTGCTCTCTTTCTGTCATTTTGTGTGCACCACAAATCCATACATCATTCATTTATTTCAGGGGATCCCAAGAGAATCCCACAGAACATCATTCCCTCAGCTCTTTGGGCCTTCTCCAGACATCATGCAGCAGCAGTGAATTTTTACCCAACAGACAACAGTGAGAAAAAGGAGGCTGATTAAAACAGCTGATTTTTTTTCAGGACAGCCTATTATGAAAGACTAAAGCCACATGTAAAAGAAAAAAAAAAAAAAATACCTTGATGTACATTTGCTCCCATGTTGTACAAACATTCCACTGAAAAATCTCTGCTACCCTAGATGATCTGCAGCATTTCCACGTTGCAGTTGTGTTAGTTTTTGCTACATTTTCCTGTTGTGATTTTGTTTTTGCTGCATTTTGTTTTTGCAATTTTCATCTATGCTGCTTTTTGTTTTCATTTTGCAGTGTTTTCTTCTTGCAGTTGTTCTTGTATATGAAGTGCATTTGCACCTGTGGGCCATTGCACATTACCGATATGTTGGGGTGTTTTGTGTGATCCAGGGAGAGTCCGATGTAATCCAGTGTACAATGAACAACACTGCAAGATCACAATATGACCTCTCTGAATAAACTGTAGAGAAACATTCATTTGGTTCAGATATACATACAAAGCTTCATGCTTGGCAACTTGGGGTCATTTAAAGGGATACTGTGTAACTTGTGTAACTGTGTAAATATTTTAATATATTGAAATATGATTAATGTAATTATTAAGATTGTTTCTGGGGTCAATATACCTACAGCACTTGACACGTCAGTGCTCTCAGGAGGCTGCTATTCTCAAAAACCAGACCTTGTAACTTTTCAGGATCTGTCTCTCATTGGATCATGTGGCCTGGAGCGCTTAGTTTTATAGCTCAATGACTTCAAATCAACTGGTCAAAGTGGTCTTCAAATATGATTCCAAAACACAGATAGAGACTGTTTAATACCACTGCAATACCAGGGGACTTTCAGATTCCCCCCACACCAACACCACCACAGACCACCACAAACACAGACTGGGTTATTTATTCATTTATTTTGATATATGTAATCTTAAAATTATCCAGGAATTTGTAGCTAGCCTTAAAGTTGTCCTGCTTACTACTACAGCTCAATAACAAAAAGGCAAAAAGAAATCTGCATATCCTCATACATCATATTGGTCCACATGCAGTCATATATGTTTCATACACATCTGCCATGTACAAAACAAAGTTACAGTCAAAGATAAAATGTGTTCAAATTTAGTTTACTGTATCTACATTAAATGAACTCAACTCAACTTTGGGGGAAAAAAAGAGAAAACAATATGAAAGAGTGTTTTGATTAAAGTACATTATAAAGACCCGTACAAGAAAAATCTTAGTTTTAGTCTTTGTAGATTTGGTCACATTTCTCAAAACAAGCAAGAAGAAACATTGGTTTACACTTAAAATGGTAACACGAGAACAAGGAAACCCCTTTTTGGCAAGCACCCTTTTGCCAAACTAAAAGGAAAACAAAAGATTAAAGATTAAAAAAAAGAACCCACAGCACTATAATTACTTTGCATAAAAGATGACTACAACAGGAAATAAAGGTATGACAGGTGCATTTTTATAACAGCCATGAACGTGTCATCCTTGAAAGAGCATTTCTAGAAACTAAATTGTGGCAAAGTTTTACAGTGATTTGACTGCTCTTCACAATAACACAAAGACTATTTTAAAAATATTATCAACAGTGAGAACTAAATGGCAGAAACTAACCTAGGTCCTTCAAAGGTTACAGTGGTCATCTGTAAAAAGTCCTAAATGTTAAATGATTGTTGCTTTGATTATGCTGATAATCATGGACACATCAATATCGACACTCAAAATAAAATGTGTTGCAAATGTGTTCCTTAACCCCCCCACCATCTGCTCCCCGGGCGCTTTAAGTAGCAGCCCACTGCTCTCTGATACTCACAGAGTACAGAGATGGGTAAAATGCAGAGCCCTAATTTCCCCTCAGGGATCATACCAGTATAACAAAAAAAAAAAAAAAAAAAAAAAAAAAAATAACTCACAAATCCCAACTCCTCTGCCACAAAGCCACAAAAACATCCCATCTGAAATTAATTAAAGCTGGTGAAGGGATGTAGGATGAACAAAAAGAGAAAACATTTTATCTCAGTGCATATCAGATCACTTCAAGACAGAGATCTACTCTGAGTTCCTGTCTAGTTCACGTATTCTTCAATTTTACTCAGCAGCTCAGACGCCTTGCTCAGCGCTGACACTCCCTTTTCTGATCTGAACTGTCCGTTTGGAATATGGGGATATTGATGGTAGTTGGGATATTGAGTCTTCTTGGTGTCGACACCCAGAGTTTTCAGATGTTCCACTATTTGAGGCAGATCTCTCAGTCGAGGGTGGTAGTGGGAAACCTTCTCTGCCATGGCTGAAATAGAGCTGTTGGTGGGACGTTGACCATTATGTTTATACTCTGCCGCTATGAGAGCCTTTTCCACTGCTTGATGAACTTTGAACAGACACCACTCTGTGCTTCCTCCGTCAGTGTCTTTCTGAGCTGCGTTAAGATCACAGCGAGCCTGTTTATACCAGCGCTGGGCCTCCTCTTTGTTTGGTCTTGGGACATTTGTGTTGTAGCTCCAAAAGTTGTAGGAACGGTAGCCCTGAGAGAATCTTTCTCGACCCCTTCTGTGATACCTGGCCTCCTGGTTCCACTGGTGGAAGAAGTCGCTGAAATTTGAGTATGTGCTTGAATGGGATGGTCTTACGTTTCTGCCTCTGCTGAGATCATCAATTCGATTCTGTAAATATTTGAATGCCTCTGTGGCGAGTGACTGGCAATCAGGATTTTTGTCAGGATGCCACCTGAGGTACAGTCGCCTGATGCCTTTCTGCCTCTCCTCCGCAGAAAGACTCCAAATCTCTGCCAGACATTTGTCAATTTCCTTTTTGGCTTCATCCAAAGAAGCTGGTAAGGAACTTCTTGGAGGTCTGGAGGAATGTGGCTCAGATCCTTCCAGCAGCACCAGCTCCATGGAGTATGTGCCCGGTTTCCCCTCTTGTTTTAGTTTCTTTTCTCTTTTAAATTGGTAAAGATCAAGATGACTAACTTCAACAAGCTCATCCTCTCCGATTTCTATTTTATATCTCCGAGAATATCGTCCGGAGGACCCAGGAAGCTCTTCAACAACAATTGCATAAATGTACTTATCGTTTGTGCCGTAACCAACATATTCTCCCTCCTCAAAGTTGTTTAGGAAGCTCATGTCCAATGAATCATGCCATTCATCAGGAATATCTGTCCCTGGGGCTGGTGGACTGAGAATTAGACATTCAGTTTCAGCACTGTCCCGGATCTCATTATCAGCCAGAGTTTTCAGAACATCTTCCAGATCATCACACATCAGAAGTTGTCCAAGCACTAAGAGGTGAACTGATGGGATCTGGTGTCCTAAGAGAGCATTAATCTCCTTTGTCAATGTCATGTTAACTTTATTGATCACTTTTGGAGCCATGTCATGATTGTGCTTTAAGTAGAAGGTGCAGCCTTGTTGCCCTCGTTTAACAAAAACGTGCGTTTCTTTGGTAGTTTTGTGTAGAGGCTCTTCATCCAGCCACAGCATTGTTTCCAGCGATTTGCAGCAGACAATACGAATACTGCCAAAGGTCTTCTCACACATTCTAGATGCCTCTTCTTGTGTTGTTTGGCCCTGAGACTGCTCTCTGAGAAGACTGATTAGTCCATGTCTGAATGCTGGTGAGGAAAGATGTCTATCAAACCACCCGCTAAAGTCACAACTAGTCCCATGCTCACAAAGCTGTGATTCCACCATCTTTTCTTCAGTGATCTCAGACAGCATCTTGGGCTGAAATTTGTGGGGCAGCAGCTTGACCAGTCGATGCTGCTCATAGATGTCGGTGTCCAAATGACAGTTGCTGAGTTTCTCGAGCAACAGGAACTTATCCTCCAATGCTTCTTCCACCCTTTTGGTCTCAAACACTGTGTCGTTGTAGAAGAGGGAGCATGACTGATGTAACTTTCCATCTATTGCAGGAAGATACAAAGTCTTAACATTGTTGGTGAAGACCTGGTTTCCTTGAGTTTTGATGAGCTGGAACAGCTGCTCAACAGCTCGTTTTACAGCTTTCAGCTGGTTTGGGTTCATTTGTGGTTTATCATAGGAATCGGCATAAATGTCTGCCAGGACATTACAGTACTGCACCGCAGTAGCTGCATTCTTTACTCCAATCTTCTTGAAGAACTCAGCATATATGGCATGTCTTGGAGGAATTTGATACAAATATGGTCTGAAATCAAGGTCATTATGGAGTGCAAGACACACAATTTCGGGCTTCAAAAGTTGTGTGTCCTCTTCAACCAACACAACAGGAAGTCCGGCCAGTGACTGTCCATCAAAGCCCTCTGCTTGCAGGTAGGCGTACGAACTCCGAAACACATCAGCTCGGATTCTGATCAACTGTTCAGTCTCACATGGAGACAGACAGATGTTTCTCATGTTATTGGTCACACAGTGTGGAGGTGGTTGTTCATGAGCTCCTACATTTTTCATCATTTTCAGGATGTCTGCTGCTTTGAATGGTAAATGTATAATTGGCATTGAAGACCAAATCAGATTTTGATGTTTTGGATCTCGACTGATCAGAGATCCTCTGATTTTAACGGTTTCTCTCTTTGCAGCAAATGGTTGGTGATAGTTGCAAAGTTCTCCTCGAATCTTCTCAGGGAAAATGAACCTGAAGTCAGCTATGCTCTCCAGCAACTTCATGTCTTTGTCATTCCTCACTTTATTCAAAGCAGCTCTGAGAAGTAATGCAGACTTCTGTTTCAGTTCTTCAAGTTCACCTTTGCCCTTTGCCTCTGATTCTATCTCATATGCAAATGTTATTATGTCATCTCTTGACACTTCATACTTCATTCCAAGCTCTCTGATCAGCTCTCTCGCTTGGTCTGTTCGACATTTATCTCCATCACACAACTCCATCCAAAATGTCTCAGGCACAAACTTCTCTTGAGGCACCATTCTCCTGTACAGTTCAACATGATCATCAAAGTAGTATGACGCTGTCTGCAGGCTACCTTGAGAGCTGCGAATAAGTTTTACTGTCTTCAGGGAGGAAACAATTTTGTCTTTGAACTGACAAAAATTGAACTGTTGGTGTAGTGACAGCAACATCTTGAGGCAATGAAAAATCTGTTTCTCTGTGAGTGTGTGTACAATGGGCAGAATGAACTTCATGAAGTAGTCCATGTCGTTGAGGATAGTAATGTTCAGCAGTTCTGACAGATTCCGGTTTTCTAGGCTGTATTTCAGGAAAATGCTGTTGATGTTGGGCAACAACAAATCTGAAAATGTCACTGAATAACTGCTGTTGAGGACAAAAACTGTTGCAGGTCCATCAATGCTCACTCGCTTACCGTGCATCGTTTCAAACAATGGTAAGGATTTAAGCTTCCTCTTGTACTCAGGATTGTTTTTGTATGTGGATAGTCCAGATTGCAGGAAGTTCTGAAGCGTTTTCATTTCTTCGTTTGAGAGATGGGAAAACTCTGAGTGGTTAATGTTGTAGATCTGGTCCAACACTGAGCGTTTGTCATTCACATCCATGAGTTCTGCATGTAGAAGTCCATATACCTGTCGGTCTATCTCATTAAAGAAATTGCTATCGTTCCTCATAAAACCAAGTTTAATGAGGATTTCTGGCATTTCTTTGTCTGAGTGATGTGGAATCACACTTGGCATGTTTTTCATTGTCTGCAAGAAGCGCTTGTTGTTTGGACCAACAACAGGTAGAATGCACAAGTCATCAAAGAGGTCCTTCACATCACTAAATGACAGACTTTGGTCATCATCAGAGGAAATTTCAAATCTTATTTCACCTATTATGAATCTCCAAAGTGACTCCAGCCACATCATCATTGGCTCACTGGGAACATGGAGACCCCTGTCTGGATCAACTTCACACTTCTGAAGATGACACTGCACTAATGGCTTTAAAAACTCTGCTGCACTAAACAGTGTTAATTTCTTGAGAAAGTTACAAGTTTGGAGAAGTTCAGCATGCTCTTTGATGGTCTTGTAATCTGCAAATTTGTCTTCATATCCAACAAAAAGAGAGTCATATACTGAAATCAGCTTTGGAGATTCAGAGTTAAAAGCTCTCAAATATTTATCTTTAGTTAGAAGAAGTGGGAGTCCATTGAGTAAACCAGGATTTGACTTGATGGTGTTTTTCCAGCTGAAACCTTTCAAACAAAAGTCCAGGAGCTGAGAAAATCTTGTTTCATCTCTGATCAGAGTGGCAGTAATGGGTAAGGGTAAATCCTCATCTGTTTGGGTTGGAGCATTGAGGGGTTTCACTTTTAAGAAAGTCAACACTTCAGCAGGACAGACTTTTTTCACAACAATCCCTGCAGTCATGACACTATCCCAAATCTTTGACATTTTGGCAGAAGTAGGAACCAATTTCATTCCAAGGTCTTCCAGAATGGGATTTATCTTGTCATATGCTGAGTCTATCAGGTAAGGTACCTCAGTTGTCTCTGTTTCACTGAGGTTACACCAGTCAAAAGAAAACTCTTTGATTTCATGATTTGCAGTTTTGCGTATTGAGCTCCTCAACACTGGGATCACATCAAGGCCTTTGTCTTTCATTGACCTGTACACCTCATGTATCATTCCATGCCATGATGGATCAACTTTTTCAGACACAGTTGGCCAGAAGAACAAATAAGAAAAATCAAAACATGATTCAATGCCACGAAGAGGAACTGTCTTGACTTTAATTTTACCTTTGATAAAATGCAAGAGATCTGCATACAGTGGAGCAATGATGTTCTGCTTCAAAAACTCATTCCAGTTTGACTTGTGACTTTGGCCATCTTCCTTCCACATGTTTTTCCTGCCAGCATCCACCTCAAAGTTTCCATTGACATGTACTGGCAGTCCAGTTTCTCCAGGAATGGGGAGGGAGCAAAACGCTGCACCTTTGAAATCTGTATTGGACTGTGGTGATTTTGATATCTTTATGCTCACACGTGCAGCGATTGCTCCCTGTGGAAGTTTGTTTGATAGTTTTATGATATCCTCGTCTCTGAATGAGCCAAACTGTTCTGCAATGATCCATTTACTTTGTCTGTGGTCTGAGGTGGTGATGGTGGTTTTATAGAAGGCCTTGTGTGGGGGGATCAGTCTCTCAGAGTTAAGAGCATTTTGTAGATGTTGTACAAATGCCTCCTTTTCTTCTCGACTTTCTTCTGGAAGACTTTTTCCAACTTCAAAGACTGTTTGAAGTTTTCCTGAATGATCATTGATTTCATGAATTTTTATTGTACAGATGTTTTTCAGGAATAGCATTAATCCTTCTGGATCTTCAGACAGGGCAGAGCGCAGTTCTCTCATGTCATCATCAGTGACTGCTTGTTGTGATATTTTTGAGTGTTTTCCATTTGCACTCGTCCTCAGAGGTAATCTGAACATGGTGCCGCCTTTAAGTGAGAATTCGTCAGGAAGGAAAGATTTGTAGACATCTTGGTACATTTCCTTGAATGTGTCGAGTACTTTGTAGCCAGTGCCAGATGGAGGTTTGTCTGAGTGGCAGTCAATGTATTTCTGGTTGGGATCAGAAATGCAAAGTAACTCATCTCCAGTGAGAATTGAGGGGCAGTCAGTCAGGTGGTAAACAGAGTTAAATCCAACTCCATATTTGCCTATTTTTCCAAGAGAGTTTTGCTTTCCTCCTTCTCCCAACTGCTGGATACCAGTCAGGTCATCTTTAGAAAACACTTTGTTGTTGAACACACACAGAGCTGGACCCTGCAGATGGTTCCATTTCTTCCCAAATGTTTTTTCTTTGCCATGTTGCCTTTTGTCCCAAATAAAGTGGATTTCTGTTGCTTCGGCATCATCAGCATTCTGGATGAGCTCTTTAAGGATGTCCTTCTTTGAGGGATAAGCTGAAATGATGCCTTTGATTCGAACAGCTAGTTCTTCATGCTGCTCAAACTCAAAAGCAAATGGTGAGATGTCATCTTTGTAGTGTTCCAGACTATGATGCCTGGTTGTTTTGATTCCAAGGTGGCGAGCCATAACACGTGAGATATTTGCATGACACAGTGTTACACCTGAGCTTACTGGCATCCATGGGCTGTCATTGTAAGCCAGTTCTTTTGCAGGTTGTAAAACACCATGCTCATTTGGTATCAAACAGTCATCAGTTGTTTTCTGTTTTGCCTCAAATATCCCTTTATTTAAAATAGTGAGACAAGTTAATAGATCACTCTCTGGCAGTGGTTGGTCTCCATGTTTAGAGTGCAGTTCCTGGAGCACACTGACAAACTGGTTGACTGTAAACTCTTTTTGAACACCCACACTTTCCCAGAGACTCCTGAAACTACTGAAAGCACGTGGAAGTATGTGCAGATACGGTTTTGCTTCAAACTGCCCATTTTCAGCAACACAGCTGATGTTTACAAATGTGTCACCAACAAGGATGAATGGGAATGAATTTGCCAAATCTGAAATCAAAGTGGTATCTGTACCACCACTGATCCACCGATCTAGGCACCTGTAGCACTCGTTTGCTATTTTGTGCAGCATAGATGTATCTATGGATTGGGATTTCTTGCATGCTTCTTGCAGCTGCTGAAGAACAATGTCTGGAGTCAGTTTGCTGCGAACTCCCAAGACTTCTAGGAGGTGATCAGTGTGGAGGATTTTCAGACCAGTGTGATCCAGCACTGGATGTGTCATGTTAACAAGGAGGGAGAACGTGTCACTGAAAACAGCTGTGGGCATTTGAAGTGTTTTATTTCTCTCCATTTTTATATCACCAGGGGAAAATGCAGGGAGAAATGCAGTGATTCTCAGTGTTTCCCAGTGGGGAGAGTCTGGGTCATGCATGGGATTCTTCATGAGTTCAAGAAGACACTTTAAACGTTCATATGCTTTCTCTTCATCAACCCTCCAAATTTCATTGACTGTTCCTGCTTTCTTTGTGATGTCCTCCAATGGAAGATCATTATTTGCCATTCCGAGTTTCAACAGACGCTCTATCCTCGTGTGGGAGCAAAAGTCATTTTTGGTACCACCAAGCAATCGCCCTTCCTCTGCTTCAAAAAGACAGGCAACTCTCCCTGATGGGTTGATGAGTTTGTTGATGTACTGGAGTTGTCCACCTGTTGTTGGTATGCATGGATAGGAGACCAGTAGACTGTCAATTTCTTCAATGTTGAGGTCAACTGCATGTAGTATGAGAGTATCTCTGCTTTTAGGGTCCATCGCTTCAAGATTTTTGAACACTGCTTCTTGATAAAACTTCTTCCAGTTCCAGGTCCTGTTTTTCAAAACCTTCTCTAGGCCGGCTTGTTCGAAGCTCTTTCTCAACCATGATGGAAGAGGAACAACACAACTGGATGTGTTTGCATATTTCTTGCACACCTGTGCAACAAGTGTGCTGATGTTTTTATCTTTTTCAATGTTCTCATGCAGAAATATGGCATTGTTTATTGAGCACCAGTCTTCTCCATCACTCAGGAGCTCTGGACCATTGGATTGCTGAGCAACGGCAGAATAAAATGCATCCACCAAAGGTTTGAAAGTATTGCTCACTTTCTACTCTGTCAGGCCAAAAGGTGTGGTAACAGTAGTTGTCCAGCTGATTGTTTTCAGACATTTCCTTTAGTGCCAAAAGTGCAGTGACATATGCAGTCACAAGAGGATCCTGAAGAAGAGCCTTGTTCCATTCATTCTTCTCTCCACTTTCCCACAAACCTTTACGATTGCTCGTCACAGCAAATGCCCCATTTACATTTACAGGAAGACCTGTGTGAATGGGAAGAGGAAGGAAGCAAAATGCTTGTCCAACAAGACCTGTTTGAAGTGGGGACAGTTTTAGACTTTCTGGGTTCTTTTTCAAAGGCACAGCAATCCCTCCGATGGGCAAAGAAAACCTGTTTTTCTTGTTTACTTGAAGAGACATGTTCAAAGACTGATCTGTCCCAAAGCAGTTGTACAGCAGCCAGTACTGCTGTTGACTTTCACCAGACTGTTGGCTGGTTATTTGGACAAAGTTGACTGTGTCAGTGTCAATCATTTCTTTGCATTTCCCATCAAGCTTTGTCAGTGCTTTCTTGGCTTGATGTTGCTGTGATATTATGTTTTCATCTTGAATCTTCATTGAACCTGCAACATTCTTGGACACAGTCAGGATGGTTTGTATCTCATCATCTCTTGGTGGTGTTGATCCGTTGTCCGGGATGCTTTGTAAGGACAATGCATTGATGTTCTTGAGAAAAAGAAGGTGAGTTTCTGCATTGCTTGTGAAGTTTTGCTGTAAAGCAATGATGTCATGTTTGTGGTACACCTTTGTGCTGATTTCAGACTTCTGAGCCTCCTCTTCCCTTCGAAAAGGTAGTTTGATCAGAGATCCTGTGTAGGGTTCAGCAAGATTTTTTCTTGTCAAATTACAGTCAAAAATATGTTCATATGGAGCAAACTGGCCAGGAAAGCAATCAAAAAGTCTCTTTTGAGAGAGATCCAATCTGATTCCGGGGTTTGATTTGTGTTTGATGTGCTTTTTAAGGTGAGTAACATTTGGGTCAAGTATTAGAAGCCTGTTGCCGCTGAGGATGGAAGGCACATCCGTCACATGATACACAGCATTGAATCCAAGTCCAAACTTTCCAATCTTTTCCACTTTGTTTTCCTTTGAGGCAGAGCCAACCCTGACAATATTTTCCCAGTCTTCAGCCGAGAATTGCTCATTATTAAATGCCCAGAGACATGGTCCCTGACAAAGGGCCATGTCAGGATCGATGAGACTTTCAGGTTTTTCTTTGTGTACCCTGAAATCCACCATGAATTTACACTCATCTGCTCCAGCATCCTCTGCATTCTGAATGAGCTCATTAAAGATGTCGCTTTCCTCATCATACTCTTTAAGGATGTTTTTTATTCTCATTGTGATGGGTTCAGACTGTCCACACTCTTCTATTCCCACTAACTCTGGAGCAAGGATGTAGTTACTGAGGAACTGGATTTTCAACCACTCAGCTGTTGCTATGGGGATTTCTTCATGTAAGAGATACAGATTTTCTTGACTGAACTGTAGATCTTTCAGTCCAGTTTTGCTCACATCACAGAGGAGTGCTTCTGATCGTGGTTTAAGGGTGACTCGTCCATCCTCTACGATGACTGGCACCGGGGTGTCATCCTGAACTGTCTTCTTCTCTCTCCACAGCCAGTTAAGAATCTCTATTGATACTTTTACCTCTGCAGGACTTGCAAATGGTTGTTGTCGTCTTTGAATGTTGTTCTGGATTGAATGCAGAATATCAACAATTTCTTCATTTGAAAGTGATGTTTTCAGGCCAAACTCCAGGAGCAACATCTTGTAGGGCAAAAATTCATTTGGCACCTTCCCAATGTAAGAGCTCAGATCTAGATCACGTGGGTAGTCAAGAACCAGGTCCCGAGGTGAAACAAATTGGTTGTGGGCCCACAGCCAGTGTGTCTCCTTGTTCATTACTGCTGTAAATGTAGAGATGTTTTCCTGCATGTGTCTATAAATGCTATGCAAGCTTCTTTTGAAGTCCACATTTGTATCGGGATCAGCCATTTCCAGTGCTTTGGATTTCAAGACCGACAAGTTCTCAATGACTTTCTCAGGTGGGGGCAAGCGTTTGAGACCAAGTTTGTTGCTAACTCGGTCACTCAGCTTCTGTGCAAGGGGCATTACATATCCAGCAATGTCATCATACATGATGTGTCTCATTTCATCTGGGCAGTAGAAACAACTTTCCTCAGATTTATCACTTAATGTCCTTTTGTCATCTCCTGCTTGATCTCCTGGGACCCATTTTAGCTTCCTGAGGTGCATCAGCTGCTCATGAGAAAACTTTGATCGTAGGTCTTTAGCATCCAGTATTTCCAAGAGAGCCTGAGCCTTTTTGAAAGCCTCAGCATGAGAATGCACATGCACTTTGTCAATCTGTGTGGTGACATGCAAGAAATGCTCGGGGTGATATATCAGCTTCTTTATTGTTCAATCCAAGATCTGTCAGACTTTCCAGCATCTGTGGAGTTTTAGTGTAAACAGGTGGGGGGAAGAAGTCTGACTCAAAAATTACTTTGAAAGTCTGAATTCTTGGATCAAAAAAACATGACGTCTCTTTCATCTCTCCATTTACTTCAATGAAGCTCAGATCGCTACATCTGTGTTTCAAGGACTGATTTTGAGAGAAAAGGATGTTACCATGTTGTAAAATCCAAGTCATTATTTTCTCAGTTTCCTCTTTGCTGCAAGTCCCTCTTTCAATACAGTCGATGAGTATAAGTGCTGCTTCAGCTGGGCCCAGGAGGTTAACTTTGAGCAGCTTTAAGAGTCTGCGATCAGCCTCAGTAACACACTGAATAACTGAATCCGGTATAGGCAGATCTGTAGGTACTGTTGGATCAGATGTTAGAAGTACAGCCTGTTTTGATCGTGCTGCAACACAGACTCCTCTCACTGTCTGAAACAGAGGCAACATCAAGAGTAAATCTTTCTCTCCATCTGAGAGAGAACTCTGTTGAGAGAAATAAGCCTTCAGTTCTTCACGGGCTTTGTGAGACTCAGACTTCAAGTCTCTGATGAGACACTTTGGAATCAAGATTTTTCAAGACCTTCATGACACTCTTGGGAGACGGGCTCAGTACATATGTGTCAAGGTCTTCATGCTTAATCCACTCATTTCCTCTCACCACTGTGCCACCTACTTTGGTCACCAGCTGAGCTATTTGATCTGGCAAACTTCTCTTCTTTCTGTTCTGAAAAATGAGAGTTGTGCTCTGATGTAGTTTGGCTACTGATACAGGCTGACCCACAGACAGAGGACTGACAGGAATCAGAGGTATGTCAGTGAAATCACTTAGCTCATTGAAGTGTGTGTTGAGAAACTTCCAGAATTTGTGAAACCAGTCCGATGGTGGATGCTGACTGTTGCTGCTGTCCCATGTAACAAGAGCCGTCCCTGTCTGCTTCCAGTCCTGTGGCAAATATCTTCTTGTGTATTTAGCCACATGGTTTTTATCAATGTTGATGACCCTGAATAAATCTGAAAACAAAAGCATTTTCCAATGGAATGAAGTTAAAAACATATCTGTATACAAAAAATGCATCGTGTTAAAACAAAATGGCTCACTTTTTCTGGCCAGGTCTTTCAGGTGGGTTCTGCAGGCTGGACTGAGATCTTGTGAGATGAAGAGGTGTTTACAGTATGGTAGCAGAACTCTGCAAAAGAAAACGCACAAACACACATGCACACAATTTGATCACTTGCCACATAAAATATTTCACCTAATAAAAGAGTATGTGAACTAGTTGATCAAAGGAAGATATCAATTTGACAAACAAATTGTAAAATAAAATACTGAAGTTATGTGTATCCATTTGGGTGTTACTGACACAATGAAAACAAATAAAAGGGGAAAACTGTCCTGCGAACTATCGTCTTAAAGCCAGAGTTGGTAATCCTGCTCAGAAACACTTCGCGCTGGATTTATCAAGATCCAAATTTGCGTGTAGTAATTTGTCCACGCAATCTGAAATTTTGCGTGAAGGGCTGAACCACGGTTTGCAAGTGATTTAACAAGAATGAAGGCGCTAATGACAGCAAGTGCAAACGTGTTGGAAATGCCCCAATATAAATGAGGTTTTGCGTGTATGGAGGTTTGCAGCGTGGCAAATTGCGAAAGATGACAGCGCAAAAAGAAATATGACGCCAGTCGCCAGATGAAGATGGAGATAGGAGGACAGAATAAACTAAAATAATTCAAAATAATATGATAAATATAAAAAATGATACAACAGGTATCTGTGCAAAGCCTCAGAAGTGTCCAGTTTATGAGGACATGGATGAGGAGTTGCTGAACAAATGAAAGTGTCTGCAGCTCCAACATGGTTTCTATTACGCAGGCCTCCGGAGGCGCACACTTTGGCACAATGCCAACGGCTTCACAGGCTCCCGCTGCCAGGTGATCCTGTGGTCCTGTCCAGGTGCTAAAATCCAAGTTAAACGTGACATTGGCAAAAAGGGGAAATAAAAAGACACGATGGGGTTCATGCATGACGCGTTCTTTAGAACTTCTGGTTTACAATACGCCAGTAAAGGATTTCCGGTTCAGCCTGTGGGACGGGTTGTGGCAGTAGATTTGAAGACTGAAGAAAACAAATGAATGAGATATTGTTCATAATCCAGACGACAGATTGTATAGTAACCTTTAGTATAGCATATATATACTGATATAACAGTAGTAGTAGTCATAGTATGAGATGAAGCCGTTATTCAAGTTTCAGCGATGTGAAGGGACAACAGCTGAACACTGCTGTGTTCCTTTGTGTGCCGTGTCGGCTAAATATGATTCTATTAGTTTTCACACATTTCCATCCGATGATCAACTACGAAAGAGATGGATTGTGAATATAATAAGGGAAAACTTCATCATCATCCTCACACCCGTGTCTGCAGTAGACACTGTACAGCGCAGGATGTCAAAGAGCCGAGTGAGGCAGGTGGGAGGAGGAGGCTGAAACCCGGCGCCGTTCTACTTCTTTTTCATCTGAACAATTATTCTCTTGGTGAGAGAAGACTGTCTGTGTGGGAACGTACGGCTAGACCAGCTAGTGGCCAGTAGAGGGTGGAGAATGCCCCCCAAAACAAATGGAAAGCTAAATCTGAATCTGAATCTATTCTGATTTGAAAGGCCTCCACCACCGTCTCCCTCCATGTTTGTTTGCATCGTGCGTGGGCACATGGGACATCTTCAGGGTTCCTATACATTTTAACAAGATAAAAATAAGACTTTTTAGGACCTTTTTAAAGGAGCCGTATCATGAAAAATTGACTTTTTAGCATGTTACTGTGTTATTTCTTCATAAAAAACTTTAAAGGTGCCATGACATCAAATTTCCCTTTTCTGGGGTTTTGGGGGTATAATATGATCTGTTGTGCACTGATGAGGTCATGTGAATGTCCAGAGTGAGAATCAAAGTTCCTGTTTATGGTCTGTCAGCTTTGTCTCTCTGCTCAGAAACGGTTGAATCAGACAGCAGGCTATCATTCTACGTAGTTCTATCATTCTACGTAATTCATTTGCTCCAATAAGAGCACACTATCAAGTTAACAGCGCCCCCCTCTCTCTCTCCTAACGGTTTATGCACCGTCCGCTCCCCCTCCCCTCCCTGTCTGATTCAGCTTTGTGTATGGAGCTGGTAGTAACTTCTGTGCAGTCAGGTCTGGGTTTTCAAACAAATGGATTTAAAAGAAAACTTCTGCAGCAACACTGAGGGAGGGGGCCACAACCTTGTCATTACCTGTAAGTTTATTTATTTTTCTAAATGCTGTCTTGTCTGATAAACGTAGCTCACACTGTCTGAAGTGAGCCATGTTGCTAGCAGTTAGCCTTTAGCAAACTCCGACCGCAGCTTGACCTAGATTCTTCAAATAAGATCATAGCCAAATAATGTGTAGCCAATCAAAATGAAATCAACGTGGTCTCCGGGTAAAGCTCCTTATCATCACCAGACCCAACTGTATTACTGAGGAAGTGAGGTCTGGCGTTTCAAAACAATACTCCGCTGTAAAAAAATGCCGTTTTTTTCTTTGGAGTATTTACATATGCAGTAATGCCAACAACATAAACTAGTTTTTAACTGCTATGTCATCACTCCTTTAAGTAATTTTTTTCTTCATTTGTGCATATTTGAGTAATATACTGTATATGAATACTCAGGCCAAGCTCTAGCTTCCTTAACATGACTGACTGACCACTGGTATACGCGGTGGCACCAATCATGAAGCGACAAACACGCATGCACAGCATCATAGCAAGGCGCCCTCTTTGTTCAACAGAAACTTGAAGAGAATCCTAACCTATCCACACTCTCTGAGGAAGAAACAAACAGCCTGCAGGAAGATTTCCTCAGAGACAAACAGCCAACGGCTAAAAGACGTTTAGTTCAGAAAAAAAAGCTTTTTGTTTTCTCTTTTTTAAAGCTGTAGAGGATGAAAAATTGGGGAAAATGTGGTTGTGTTCGGTGTGGGAGTTTATAAACCCTCAACTTTGTGTGTGAACTTCACTCCTATCAACTTCATGAATCTTGGACAGTAAAGTGCTTTATCTCGGTGGATTACTTCGAAATCTGACGCAGTTCCCACCATAAAAACGCCTCACGGACAGAGAACACCATCATTGAATGAAAACGTGTCCCAGCTCAATACTGACTATTAGCCTATGATTTGTTTGCCAATTTACTTACTTGTCAGGGGTCTTGTACAGCGTGTACTTCAAACTCTATATCAGACTCTGGGTTGAGTGCATACAGCTCCATAACAGGCTGCTCTATTTTATTCCGTTGATCGCAGTCCGATCATCCATCAATGTTTACAAATAACGTCCATGTCAGTGCTGAAGCCAGTGCTAAACACAATTCTGTGACCCTTCAGAATCAGTGTCTCTTCCGGGGCGACGTCACGAAATGGGTGTAAAACATGTTGAGATTGGTCGAGAGCTTCAGTGGTTCAGTACAGTCAGCCATCTTACTTCCATGTTGGAAATTAGACGCATAAAAAAACTAATATTTAACACCAGATTTGTTTCTATAGAGGCAAGGGGAATACATTTAGCTTATAAATGCCTGTATTTGACTTTTGGAACGTTTGAAAAGCATGATACAGCTCCTTTTAGACCACTTGGAGCAGAATTTAATGCCCATTTCACGGTCACACTGGCAAAAACACAGATCCCTCTACATTTAAAAAAATATTTTCAACAAAGATAGATTGAGCAACAACTTTTGGCCATCATTACCTACTGTACGTCTATCATTGGTACCCGGTTTGAAATATTTCTCAAAAAAAAAAAAGGTAAACAAGATGTTTACACTAACACCCAAACCTCAGGCTGACAGGTGACAGTGCAGACTCACATTGAGCTCGTCCTGATTGGCTAATTATATAAGAGCTCTGTCAAGATTTATTGGTTGGGGAAAAACATGTGGATCTGTTGAGTTCTTTTGTTTCTGTATTTTTTTTTTTTTTCGCTGTCATTTTTCTAGGTGATGGAAATCTGTCAGACCGTAAGATAATTTAAGACCTACCATATAAAATTAAAGACCAGAACTGTCAAATTTAAGGACTTTTTAAGGTAATAAATGCAGATTTGTAAATGTAAGACTTTTTAAGACCCTGTGAGAACCCTGATCTTAATGTAAGACACTGCAGTAAAGTGCCTATCGCTGTATAAATAATAGAGAGTCCTATTAAACAACAGAGATTTTCTATTGTCCAGACGATATACCCCTTACCAAAAAGAAGTATTCCCTAAGTATATGTCATTAAGTATACTCAAGTATAGTAAAATATATCCCCCAAGTGTACTTTTATTTACCAAGTACACTGATACCAATGTACTAGCAGTATGCAAACAAGTTTACTTCTTGGGACTAAATTGGCCCACTTTAAGTATTTAACAGTACACTTTCAAGTATACTGAAAGTAATCTTCTTGCTATATTGTTAGTTTACTCCTACAAACACATCAATCTTACTTTTACTTTTAGAAAGTGCACTTTTAAGTAGACTAAAAGTAAAATATATGATATAAACTGGGGGTTTTCGGAGTGAGTGAGCTCGCGCCTAAATCTTACAAGATAGGATTTAAAAACATGATAGAATTTACATCTTGCAATACGCCACAAAGAAACCAGTATGTTTAAAAATGTACTATGAATGTACTACTATTAAAGCGTATCGTTCAAAAGTTTAAATATAAGTATAGGCTAAATATACTTGAAATTCTAGTATCTTTATTGGTAAATGGAAAATAAACTTTAAGTATGTTTCTGATAAACAGTAAACTGAAAGTATACAGTCTTATTTAAAGTTTAAAGTTAACATACTTCAAGCATACTTGCATATACTACTTTTTGGTAAGGGACATCATCATATCGCCCAGCCCTGTCATAATATACATACTCCATTAAACCAAATTATAAAAAAGGGTATGAAATTCAGATTGGACACAGTAGAAAAAATAAAACTACCTTGGAAATTCCTTGCTGTCAATTAAAGCGGTGTCCTCCTCTCTGTCTGTGAAAGATCTGAAGGAGCCATCACTGAGTGGAAGCAGCTGGAGACCTTTGAGTTCTTCGTATTTTTCATCACTCAGTATGTACTCTAAAATACACAGCTTGTCATCCTGAGGGATACTTTGTACTCCAGTTTTGTGTAAAACTCTTCTCAGGAAGGTCGGAGTCACATGTTTTGGGGCCGAGTGGTGTGGACTGACTTCAATAGCCTTGGCAACACTAGCAGATAAAGTGACAAGATTTTCTCCACAGGACACCAAAGTCTTTCTGATGGCAGATACTATGTCAGGGCTTGTTGGACCATTGCAGGGCAGCACAGCTTTTGACAGAGGAATGAACTGTCGTTCATCTTTGGCAAGAGAGAGGACAGCCACATTCTTTCTGAACAAGTGGTCAAAAACATCCAGAGCAACGTTGCGCCATTTGTCTTTGTGCTTCATCTTAGTGACATCAGGCCACAGATTGTACACGGAAGAGACAGGAAGACTGGATTGTTGGGATAGTTTGATGGCATCTTGAATGATTTTCAGGTATGCTTGTGGGAGCACTCTCTTCACCAGCAGTTCATTCCACAAAGCATGTTCATCGTGTTTCTGGTCTTCCTCTTGCCACTTTATGTGCCTTCTATTGTCAGTGAGGCCAAAGCAAGCATTGACATGAACTGGGAGGCCTGTCTTGTTGGACTCATTGTTTGGGAGGGGAAGAAAGCAGCTCAGTCTACCTTCACAGTTTCTCATCTCACCACACGGGAATGCCAAGTCAACGCGAGGTAAAAAGCTCAACTTTTTTGAGAGGACATCAAGATCTTTAACTTTGCCCTTTTTCATGGTACATGTGGTTATAAGCCATTTTGTTTCTCTGTGGTCTGCTGAGTCGAGGGTTATCTGTCTGAATCTTGTCGAACCCTCAATGCCTGACTCATGCTCTGACTTCACAGTGACTCCTGTGGGATCGGAAGATTTCACCTCCAGTCTTTTGTGAACGGTGCCATCAGCACTAATGCGTATCAAAGATACAGAGGTCACGTTTTTCAAGAAGAGGAGGCTCAAGTCTGCATCTGCAATGAAGCTATCAAAGAGCTCTGTCACCTTATCTGAATCATACAGATTATCGGAAATTTCTGATTTCTCATTGCGCAACGGGAATCTGAAGATTGTTCCATCAAAGTACTGATCCTCCTCAACAACTTTTGACCATTCCCGTTTGCCTACAAGTGAAACTATATCTCTAAAGGGTTGGAACTGATCCTGCATTGTCATCAGAGCTTCTTGGTGTTTTGGATCATCCAAGGACCACAAAAATCCTCCATTTTTTTCTCCAAAAATGTTTTCTTGGGGGTCCATCAGCCCAAGGTGTCCTGAGCTGAATATACTTGGCACATCTGTGAATAAAGTAGAGCAGATGCTATGTCATTGATGATCTTACTTACAGTATGATCTCTAAAGGCAGAGACACACCGAGTTGATTTTCTGCAATTGGGTGTCTTTGTGGAGTCTTTTAAAGTTGGGGGACACGAGTCAGTTTGGCGTGTTTGTTGTCGTTGGCCGTCGCCAATGCCATTCTTTTCAGCCGACTGAATGTGTGTACTCAGTCGGCATCAGCCAGTTGTTAAGTTGGTGATGGGCTGACTAATCAGACTGGAGGAGGGCTAGCTCTTGCTAGCAAATCAGTGAACAAGAAGACCTGAAGTGAAAATGGTAAACAAACCGGATGGAGAATGAAAGCATGGATAATGCACTCTCTCACACTGGCATCGTTAGGAGCAATCTTTTATCATATGGGAGGAAAATATGGGGAGCGAGCAGCTGATCAGCTGGTGTAGGAGAGGCCAGTGCTGTTTGCAGTTGGGGAGACATTTCCGGTTTTCATTTTTTGGGGCCACAATATAGATTAGCGCTGCCTGCTGTTGAGGCGACATATTTTATGCACGCTCAGAAGGTACGCCCAAGTCTGGAGTCGGTTCAGTGTTCTTCCCTTACCAACAAGTACTATATGCAAGTATGCTTTAAGTATACTAATTTTAAACTTTAAATAAGACAGCATACTTTCAGTTTACGATTTATGTACTTATCAGAAATATACTTAAAGTTTACTTGGCATTTACTAATAAATATACTAGAAGTTTAACATATTTATTCTATACTTATATTTAAACTTTTGAACAATATAGTTTAATCTTAGTACATTCATAGTACATTTTCAAACATACTGGTTTCTTTGATACTAAGAGTTTAAATATTACTGGATCATTTGGTCGAGTCAAATTAAACACCTGAATCTATTTTTGACATAAATTTTGTAATATTTTTTACTCAGCATTAAAGGTGGAGTAGAAGTATAATAAGGCAATTTCAGCATATTTGAAAATGTATTTTTAAACACTAAACAGTGGACTATAAGTGTATTATCAGTAAACTCATAGCAAACCTAAAAGGTTACTTTCTGTATACTTAAAAGTCTACTCTTTAACTAAAAGGGCATTTTAGTACAAGTACACTAATAGTATACCTAGAAGATAACTTTCAGTATACTTAAAAGTGTACTTTCTAAAAATAAAAGTGAGCTTGAAGTTTTAGTACAAGTACACTCACAGTATACCAGAAGATTACTTTAAGTATACTTAAAAGTATACTTTTTAATACTTAAATTGGGCCAATTTAGTCCCAAGTACACTTGTTAGTATACTGGTAGTACACTGATAGCAGTGTACTTGGTAAATAAAAGTACACTTGGGGGATATACTTTAGTATACTTGAGTATACTTAATGACATGCACTTAAGGAATGCTTCTTTTTGGCTTTTCTTGGCATGGAGACGAAGGCCGACTGGTCAACCCGACCGCATTTTCCGACGACCACTGCAGCAGTCTGTCCGGTGTGTCTCCCCTTTAAAGATACATCTGAGACTGAGACTGTTGGTCATATTTGTAGTAATGATACTAAGTTTCACCTGTTATGTGATAAACAGAGTTGAAGCCGATCCCAAATCTTCCAATTTTGTTTGGGTCGTTGATCTTGCCACTTCTTCCCGCTTTCTGAATCCTTTCCCAGTCATCATCAGTAAACACTGCATTGTTGTATGTGTAGAGAGCAGGACCTTTGCAAATAAAGGTAGAAATTAAACTTTCATGACATTTTAGTGTTGTTCATTCATTCATTTTAAATACTTATTCATAAATTCCATCTTGCACCAGAAGATAAAACTGCTGGTTCAGTCGTTAATATAAAATCTGCTGACAGAAAGCAACTTGCGCCAGAATGGTGCCATGCAGATGTACGAAAATGGGTATTTTTTCCAATAAAGTCCACGTCTGGGTCTTTTGTTAAGCATGGTTGAGTGACCAGAAAAACTGAAAACAGCATTAAATAGGGAAGACATTTTATTTGTAGACTTGTTTGTTTCCGTTTGCTTTGATTCACAGTTTGTTACTCTATGACACCCCATGAGTACCTTGGTATTTTCCCAGTTTATCAGTCCATAAACTCTCAGTCCGATAGCGTCTCTCATCATGGATGAAAACCACCTCTGTGGCTTGAGCATCGTCCGCATTTTGGATAAGTTCCTGCCAAAAAAAATAAAACCTGTATTATCAACAGAGCCTAGCTGGACAAAGCAAATCTTTATTCGGAAACTACCAAAGACATCGACAGGGAATCAGCAGATTCACAGCAGAAAGCTCTCACATACAAATGAAAACATCCATGGTTTTGCTCCATGATGTGCCACAAGAACACTTCCCTTTGAACAAAAATGTGTATAAAGTAGCATTGGACTTTTATAGGACCAACACAATGGGCCCAGTGCGTGTATCACAACATGTGTCAAACACTGCCCCTATAACCAACAATCAGCTGCAGTGAGTTGGTAGCCTTCAGACCAGCTTACATTTTCACACTACTGCTTAATGTTCTTTACCACATACATCAAACATTTCTGCGTTTGCAGGCATTAGCTTTAAACAAAGTGTGGGTATATGTCTCTTGAACTTGATTTTTTAATCCTCAAGAGTTAGGGATACGTCTGTCCAAGCATTATCTGCCATTTTCTTGGGAATGATGTACAGCATATTGAAAAGCTCGCACTATTTCAGGACCTCCTCTGCTAGATTTTCATGCTTTTTCTAATAAAAATAGTTATATACAATGCAAACTGTCTTGTTGGAGTGCAGACATCAATTTAGTGTTGAACACATAAAACCAAGAGATCATTGTAGACTTTAGGTTATCCCAGAACCCCACACTTTCACTTTCCAAGCTTCAAAATAGCTCACCTCTGTGTAAAAAGTAAGCAAAACTGATGATGTGTGTTTATCTTCATCCATGATAGTAAGAATGTTTGTTTTTAGGTCAGGCAACTTGAAAAGTTTCACTACAAGGTGAACAACCCTCTCTCTCTCTCAGGCTAATGAACTGTGTATCACTTTTTGTTGGACTTCCTATTGCCAGAATGAATACTGTTCTGCCTTCACTGAGATGTTATCATTTCAAGCTACTGACTACAGTAATATGTTGTGCATCATGTGAGTGGCCACCTACAGGACATTTTTGTAACAGCAGGTGTAGTGTAACTGGGAACTTTACATTATATTTCATGAATGAGTGTAATGGCAGCTGAGCACATGATGTCTGAAATTGCTTCTTGCAAGTTGTCTTAGACATTGTCTTCTTACAACTGTAAACGAGTTTCTCTGTAAAGTTCACAAGAAAGATTCTTGTGAATTTTACCAACGTTACTTTTTGTGGATTCTTTGAGATTCCTTAAGTTGTTAGCTAGCTGTCTAGTCCTGCTCAATAACACACTGCGAGGCAGCATAATCACCAATATGCCATTTGTACATATTTGTTTGATTCTGTATCCTACTTCCATGTTCTTCTATCTGTGAGGACAACAACTTTCAACTTTATTTTTATTTTTTTTATTTGTTTCTTTTTTTGGAATACTTTGATTATTTATCTTTTTTGTTTCAGTCAAAATCAAAACAGAAAAATGGCTTAACTGTTGTGACAATGACACCATGGCCTGTGATGTCCTTTCATAAAGTGTCTGCTGCTGGGAAGTCAAGCATTGTAGCAACTGTTGTCATCAGAATTTGGTTTTCATACCAACCTTCAAAATTTGTCCACCATCTGGGTACCGACGCAAAATATCTCTCAAGTAGTCAAGGAATGGCGGTGCCGTGGCCCCAAAGGCAGTCCTGAACAATTCAACAACATAAAGGAGGAAGAAAATTTAACTGGAAATCAAATCAGCACAAGGTGAGTCATACGGAGGCACTGACTGGTAAAAGAACAAAAATGAAAGAGTTAGAATAATGGCAGACTAACATGTTTCCCTTTTATGCTTCACCAGAAATACTTCACTTGTAATCAGCATAATGCTGTATAATACAACCCATGACCTTTAGTGCAACCTAATATATAAAAAGCATTTTTGGGCCTGTAATGTAGTTTCTTCATATGAATCAGTAAAATCAAATAACTTACAGATTCATAGTATCACTAGATTATGGTATGTTGGACTGAGTGATGAGGGAAAAAGTTAAATTCACCTTAAATTTAACACAAGTAGTACTATAGCAGCAACAAATTTGAATCTACTGTATGTATACAGCTGCAATAGCATTATCAAAATAACTGGGTGCAAATAAATACCAAAGGTTGAGCTAACATGTGCATGTCTAACCAAAAACTGATTAAATAAATCTGTGCAGATTTTATGAATTACAACCTGTCATCTAAATGTGTTTTTGGGAGATGTTATGGTATGATGCAAAAATATTCCAAACTGGAGAAGTAAGATGAAATAAAATGCCGAGTTAAAAAAAATTCTTGAAAAACAAAAACTTGAAAAAAAAAAAAAAACAAAAAAAAAACGAACACAAAAATCATCTGGTATATTTATTACAATGTTCACTAAAGGGGACAACAATTCTGGACTTGTTAACAATTACAGCACAAAACACCTGTTTAATAAACTCCCATGGGGTTGGCGTGCAGGGTTTACCAGTACAGTAAAGTAAATATTTTTCATTTTTTCTATGACGTATCAGCTGAAAAACAAGTCCATACTTCATTAAAATATGAAGCAGGATGTTGGCAACAGTTTACCAGAAATACTCCACAGCTACTGTAACAAAATACTTTCAGCATGCTTTCTGCCTCTTCTCTGCAAAAACACTGTTATTTCCTTGTTGTTCTGTACTCTCTAAAGAACACTTTTGTATTTTATATTCATACCAACAACAGATACATTTGTTTCTAGGATTATTTATTCATCGTTTTGTCTTTTTTTTTTTTTTTTTTTAAAGGGATATTGTGTAAGTTCTCCTGTTATTTATACACAAAAACTGATTATTTGGTTCAAAAGTGTTTTTTCATTAATCAGTAATCACTCCCATCAACAAACTGCAGTGCTCCTCTAAGTTCTAAATTCACCGTTCGTATCATTCATTTATACATCGAGCGGGTCGGCTCGGTGGGGGCTGCCATGTTGTATCGCCATGTTTTTACGTTCAGGAGAAGCGTGACAGTAGGAAACCACAGAAACTCACCGGACACACCGGAGTTTTCAGCTCAGTTCGAGGTAATGTCTTTGAAAAGTCACCGCGCTGCAGTGGGGAGAAACCAGCGTCTCACTGATGCTGCGTTCACGTGCAGTCGGCCGTTGGTAACAAACCAAATGTCATTTTAATCAATGAAGCCGAGCGAAAGACGGTAAAACATGGGTCAGGGAAAACAATACAACATCGCCATGACAACAAATCAGATGTGGACTGATGTCACTGTAACTGACGGACCACATCTTCACATAGAGGCGGGTGATAACTTTACATGCAGCGGATGTCGTCCGTCTGCCCGGTTTCACGCGAACGCAGCATGAAAAGTACGAGGGAGCTGCTCGCGATTACACAATGTCCCTTTAAGCAAATTTACCAGAATAATAAATAAACAAAAGTAACTCAGTTGATTACAAAACCTCTTTTTGGCTTTTAAATTGATTCAATTAAGTAATACACACAAAAAATTTAAATATGCTGCAATTGAAACAACAGCCAGTGGAGTTTTGATAGGAAACTGTTGAGTGATTGTCTGTTATTCTTTCTTTCAGTTGTGGATCTGTAAGATATACTGTAGTTTATAGTATCCAAGCCAAAAGTACCAAATGCCATGTTTTTTTGTTTTTTTAAAGGAGGTAAAGCTCTTGTAAATACAATATCTGTCAACAGTTTTAACCGATCATAGATGGTACAAAACAAATACAAAATTTCAAAAGTGTCCAAATAAATCAGGCTCTGCACTGTATTCCCCTTCTCTGCTCTCATGAGAGGAAGGGCGACTCACCCAGTGTTCTTCCTTGTTTTCTGACTCATCATTGCTGGATTGGTTGCTGCAACACAGAATTTTGTAACAAAAGCATTATCCAAAGTAAATATTTTAGGTTGACATCAAACTTGAATCAGCACAGCTACTCACACTGAGTTAGTAACAACAAAGGACTAAGTTTAATAAATTTTGAATGCAATGCTATTGCGAAATAGTTGTTGATTTAGTTCAAACTATTGAAAATCTACATTTATCAGACATGTCCCAATTAAGTCATTTGTAACTACATCTGCTTCATCCATTTTATATTAACCTAGTGTAGGTGATATTACGGAGCCCCCAAGGTGAAGCAAAAAAAAAAAAAAGGGGGGGGGGGGGGGGGGGGATCAGTTTTAAGTAAAAGTTAACAAATAAGGTTCTGCTTCAGTCACATTTCAAAAGCAGTTCCTCTCTATGTTTGTTGGTCATATAAAACCTAGACAGGCACACCCCTAAAAATCTGTTACACTAGTGCAACAGGATTATTGTTAAAGTTATAATCCCCAGCAGCTTTTCTGCCACTCCTGTTTAATTTAGAGCAGGGGTTGGTCACGCCAGCGGTATCCTGCAGGTATTTGGAGTTTTCCTGCTGCAACACACGTGACTCAGATCAGTGGGTAATAAGCAGACTTGTGCAGAGCTCAATCATTAGCAATCACGCTGCTAATTAAGTCTGAGAATAAAGCCAGGTGTGTTTCTGTTGTGTTGTTGTAACATCTCAATAGGGGATTATCACATTTCCGCGTTCCGGTTTCCGGAAGTTGAATCATTTGGCACTTCCTCTTCCGGGCCATGTTAACGACAGCCGTTCCTGCTCTGTTATACTGTTTAAATCGGATAAACTCCAAACATATTTAAGTTTTCATTCTAGACTGAAGTGATACTGGATCAAAAGCTGGATCAAAGCGATCGATTTGCCGCGGTGAAGGGCCGAACTTTATAATAAAACACACGTTTGTTTGTCCCCGGTGGGGCACAACACCGGCACTTCACAGCATGCTAGCATTAGCCAGCTAACGTTTACTGTCGTGCTTAACATTGTGCGTCTTAAAACACACAAACATCTGAAAATTGGGTCTGTACCCCCCCGTTTCCAGTGGAACAACTGGGGACTGCCAAGAAAGGAGACGCTTTCAGATGCTTGTGTGTTTTCAGCCGCACAAAGTTAGGCACATTATCAAGCTGGCTAATGCTAACCTGCTAACAAAAGTCCGCCAGCTACTACTCTGTTAAACTTTGTAAATCGGATAAACGCCAATGCCAAGTTTTCATTCCAGACTGAAGTGATGCTGAGGAGGAAGTGGATTAAAACGACCGATTCGCCGCGGTGAAGGACCGAACTTTATAATAAAACGACACACGTTTGTTTGTGGCCGGCAGACTGCGCAGTCGTGTTAGCAGGTTAGCATTAGCCAGCTTGATAACGTGCCTAACTTTGTGCGGCTGAAAACACACAATCATCTGAAAGCGTCTCCTTTCTTGGCAGTCCCCAGTTGTTCCACTGGAAACGGGGGGGTACAGACCCGATTTTCAGATGTTTGTGTGTTTTAAGACGCACAATGTTAAGCACGTCAGTAAACGTTAGCTGGCTAATGCTAGCATGCTGTGAAGTGCCGGTGTTGTGCCCCACCGGGGACAAACAAACGTGTGTTTTATTATAAAGTTCGGCCCTTCACCGCGGCGAATCGATCGCTTTGATCCAGCTTTTGATCCAGTATCACTTCAGTCTAGAATGAAAACTTAAATATGTTTGGAGTTTATCCGATTTAAACAGTATAACAGAGCAGGAACGGCTGTCGTTAACATGGCCCGGAAGAGGAAGTGTCAAAAGCCGGCAACTTCCGGTAAGCGTGATAATCCCCTATACTCTAGGTGTAGATCTAAGTAAAACTAAAGTCAGGAAACCAGAAGTCATATTTAATAGCAAAGCTGAGGTAATTCACATATTCAATAAAATCTGAGAAATGCAACTAAAATATAGGCCTAAACATTTTTCCTTTTTTCCCCCATTACGATGTCAGTTTTTGTCGTCTTGGCATTTATAACTTAATGAAGTGTAGCTCTTATAACCTACCCTATCAAAGATGCAAATAAGTACCGGTAATAAAAATCAGAGCAGCCTACCTCAGCCATCTCAATGTCGGTCTCCTTGGCTCCACTCACTACTGATGTCACGTCAATCTGCCCTTTTATAAAGACTGCTGATGACGCATCACCAGTTTAAGTCTCATCTCATCAAAAACGAAACTAAACAGAACAAGGTGCGAGCTTAGGTTTCCTCCTCAATAAATCGAAACTTACTAAGCAACGACACTAACTGTGCTCACAGGGTCGTAGGGGTCCGTGTGATCATTCCGATTATCCCCCCCCCCCCCCCCCCCCCCAAAAAAAAGTCAGATTGTTCAAACTTGCATTTTTGAGGGCAGTTGCTCCGCCGCTTGCTAGATGATGCTGCAGCTCTGATCATTGAAACGGCCGCCTCTTCCAGACAAACACAAGCAACGGAACTCGACCTCGCAGTCTTCTTGTTAATAAAACTGCTGCGTGATTGTTGGGCTAGTAAAGAAAAAAAAAAGAAAATTCAAAAAGTGGCCTTAATACTCCGTCGTGGGATAAACACGTGAATACACGCTGATTTTTTCTTTCTTGGGAGGGGTGGGGTCTACCCAGTGTCCATCCTGCCGGGCAGGCGGCAGCTTTACCCTCACACCTGCATCCTCTGCTCCAAAAACATCTCTCAAAATAAGGAGAGGAAGTTTAGATGTAGCATCTGTGGCAAATAATTCTATCAGTCCTCCCACCTGCTTGGCAATCCACAGTGGAAATATGCCATTTAACTTCAGTGACATGCCTAGAGTCTAGTTCTAGGCCACCTCAGGTTCACCACTGTGAAAATGAAAACACTTTCCTGCATAGCTTAGATTGAAGCAGGCCTACCCTGAGAAGCCCAGCTTAAAAATAAATGTGGTAAGTATAATCAAATTGAGAGGGGCTAAAATTGAGGCCAAGGTTAAAATAGTTTTGGATTTTTTAATTAGTTTCAGTTTTTATTTCGTCTTGACTTTTTGTTTTTCAATTCAGTTACTTTGAGTTAGTTTTTTGAGCAGATTTACTATTTTTAATTAGTTTCTATTTTCGGAAAATGTTTAGTTTTAGTTTTATTAGTTTCAGTGTTAGTTTTAGTTTGTTTTTGTTTTTTTCAGTAGGTGTTTGTCTGGTGTGACATTGGAAATCATCAGAAAGTCACTCGGAGTAAAACCAGTAGAGCAAAGTAAATAGATTAAACAGAAATAGATTTCATATCAACCCAAAAGGCTGATGTATTATATTAATTTACAAAGATTAAAACTAAGGATGTTTTTGCAATAATTTTAGTTAGTTAGTTTTGTAAAGACACAATACAGTTTAAGTTAGTTATTGTTTTGTTTAAAAAAAAAACTGTCATTTTTATTTTTATTTCAGTTAACAAACATGTTTTTTCAATATTAGTTTTCCTTTTGTTTCGTTAGTTTTAGTTAACTATAATAACCTTGCTGGAGGCATGCTATTTTGGAACAACAAATTTTGTACTAAATATACCTATTTCAGTTAAAATTAAATTGTACTAAAGCAGCTCAACTTGAAGTGTGTTTAATGTACTTTAATGTACTTAGGTGGAACAACTTAAAGTATATTTTGTATGCTTTAAGTATATGATTTCATATTTACATGCTTAAGTCAAATTAAAATGTACTTTGGTAGTATAATAAATGCATTAAAAATATATGTTAGTGTCCAAAAAAAAGTTTACTTTATACTTTTAATACATCCTTAGTGTGTTAATTATTATACTGTTGGCTTAGTCCAATTACTAAAAAAAAAGGATATTTTTCAGTTAACAATCAAACTACTTTATCATTACTTTGTAATAGCCTACCACTTTCTACCTTGCACATTCTTGCAAATTACTAGTATACTAAAGGCAGAATAGACTTGTGGGACTTCATGCAGGTCAAAAAATATACTTTACTGAGCCATATTGAAATGATAGTACTTTACAAATGTCTCTAATCGCTGTAAATATTTACATATGGATTTGAACCATTTTAATTATAAAACAACATATTTTCAAATACTGGTACTTTGGTACACTTTGTATAAATAGGTCAATTTCAGGCAGCAGACCTAAACATTACGTATACACTTTAGTTACCTTTTCTGTCATGCGGCCCAAGAGAACCGTATCTCCTGATGAAATGAAATGAAAAATATTTTATTTATCCCAGAAGAGAAATTCAATATTGTAAAAAGCTCATACTATTTTTTTTCTTTTTTTAAAAAACAAAACAATATAACATACATGAAATAGTTATAAAACAATCATAATCAGTCAGTCAGTCTTGTTCTTCAAGGTGATGGCTGCTGGTAGGAATGAATTTCTGTACCTTTCCATCCTACAGCGAACCTAACGCAGCCTCCCATTGAACACACTCTGTTGATTCTTCACCGTGTTGTGGAAAGGGTGGGAAAAATCCTCCATCATCTTCATCAGCTTGTGCAGCATTCTTTTCTGAATGATCAGCTCCAGCAGCTCCAGAGTTATTCCCAGCACAGAACCAGCTTTCTTGATCAGCTTGTTTAGTTTCTTCAAGTCTCTGGTTCTGATGCTGCTGCCCCAGCAGATGCTGCAAAGCTGATTGCACTTTCCACAACAGACTTGTAGAAGATCTGCAACATCTTGGTGCAGACGTTGAATTATCTCAGCTTCCTTAAGAAGCAGAATCTGCTCTGACCTTTCTTGTAGATGTAGTCAGTGTTGCATTTCCAGTCGAGTCTGTTGTCCAGTTGAACTCCAGGTATTTGTAATTCTCCTCCACCTCCTCTTCCAGGATGTAGACAGGGCTTTGATGCTTATTCTTGCTCCTCCTGAAGTCAACAATTATGTCTTTAGACTTGGTCTAAGCCCCCATCTTGTGCACCCTTTAGGAACACCTGTGTTCAGAATCTTAATTGTGTAAAAGTCTGGTCTTTCCCACACATTTTTTTCTCACTAATAAAGTCAAAGTATCTCTCTAAATTGATTCACAAATTTTATCCAACCAAGTACTTTTCTCAGCGATTCAAAGCTGATGTTGATAGTGTGGTAAGGTACGCAACAGAGGGCCCAGGCAGGATTTGATGCCCAGACTACCAGGTGAGAGTCATGCGGGCAAACCAGTCAGTTAAAGGGACATCCTGGTAGCCAAGTACCCATGACGCATGATACAAAGGAGGCATAGTGACAGGACCCCACACTGTCACATCTCTCCCCCTCTTTCCACAAGCACGTCCTCGTGCTCCACGCAGGTTGCCACCAGTTTTGAATCCATGGACTGTTTACCAGCATTGCACATGGATCCTGATGACAATGCCAGAATGTAGCAAGGTACACAACGGAGGGCCCGGAGGTCCCCAGACTCCTGGGTGAGAGTCATGCGCGCTAACCAGTCAGCCAAAGGGACATCCCCGGAGGCAAGTAACCGTGGCGCATGATCTATTGTTGGCATAGTGACAGGACCTCACACTGTCACAATACAGATCTGGGCATGAAAAAGTTCCTCCTTTTTCTGCCAGAGGTGATGCACTAATAGTGCAACATTACTGCACTATCACTGGCTGAACCATTTGTCCCGCAAATAGGTCATCGTGCACAGTGTCCAAACTTGGCGTGTGGAAACATCTTTTGTTCCGGGCATTCATTTATGCTCTGAAATCGTTCCCCCTGGGCACACTATTGTCCTCTATTTTGAAAATGTTTTGTTTTGTATCACAGATTCCAAGATGAAAGACTCCTCTGCCATATTAATTATTATTATTATTATTATTATTAATAATAAAAAATAATAATAATAATAATAATAATAATAATAATAATAATAATAATAATGATAATGCATTTAATTTGTATGGCACTACATTTTACAACAATCTCAAAGTGCTACAGCAGTAGATCAGTGAAATAGAAAAAGGAATAAAACAGTAACACAATAAAAACACAAATAAAACAACTAATAACACGGTTTACCACTAAAATATCTCTGAAATAGGAAGGTTTTAAGTCTCTTTTTAAAGCCTTCCAAGGTCTGTGGAGCCCTCAGGTTATCTAGGAGAGCATTCAGGTGAGGAGCAGTGGCACAAAAAGAACGGTCCCCCAAAGTGCAAGTTTTAGTTCTGGGGGGAAGGAGAAAATGGGTGTTTGAAGAGCAGAAGGAGCGTGTTGTGGTGTATGGATTGAGCAGTTATGACAGATATTGAGAAGCAGTGCCATAGAGGCATTGGAAGGTGAGGGGGCAGACCTGGAAATCAACCTGATCCTCTTTTCATGCTATGTTGCATATTCATGAGAGTAAAATAATGCATAGAAAACTGCTTTTTGACCTGTTTGTGATGGATGTAAAATTGTACCTTGATTCAATCTCAGATTCAAACAACAAAATGGCTATAAAAACAAAAACTGTTTGTAATGAATACAATTTAACGTCGTAACTTGCATTTGTTCTTTTCTTTATTTCATTTTTCTTTGTTTTACTTCTAATTCATCTTTTGGGGTATTTATATTTTGTGTTATATTCTTCTTTTCTGCTATATCCTATACTCTTGGATGTGCAATTTTTTTCATGATTGCTGTAACCCCTGCAAGAGATGTGAAGTTCTAAATAACGTTTACCTAACTCTTTTTCATTTACTCAGTTGCACTGTAAATAGTCACAATTTGTATTAAAATAAATAAAAACTATTGAGTTATTTATGTTTTGCATAAATATCAGGGGTGGTAATCTCAGTTGCCTGACAAAGTAACTTTTGAATGTAAAATTTAAATGGATTTTAGTGGACAACTGACTTAAATACACAGACTTGAATATTTTAAACTCATCAACATATTCCATACTTCCAGACATTAAAGCCAGGGTTGGTAATCCCGCTCAGAAAAACTTTGTTATACTGGGTGAAATGGTCCTTCCATCCTGACACGATTACATCATGTATTCATGAAAAGGAAGGAAAAAAAATCAGACCTCTGTGAGAGCTGTAGTTCTGTAAAGACTGACGAACCCTTGCCATTCGCATGCCATTTGAATTATATATCAAATATTTTTGCCACTGTCCTTTGAGTTTTTACATACTGTACCTTTAACAACATGGAGGAAATCTGGTAGGGCTATAACATTCCTGGTTGTTGGGACATCAGTGGAAAACTTTAATTGTAGAAATAAGTGAATTGTGTTTACATTAGACTACAAAATTAATTCAAACAGCTTTGGTATTTCACATTAGAATTCTGCTAATGTAGACATAAACCTGAACAGAATATTTGGCTGCCTCAACAAACCCATTAACCCCTAAGTTATTCCCCTAAGATAAATATAAAGCAGAACTGTTGGTTATGTCAACATACAGGCAACATTTTTACAAGTCCTCTTTATGATTTTTTTTTTTTCAAATTTGGATTTGTTTTATTCAAAGACACTTACAATACAAGGACTTACTGGTGAGTATCATAACTCCCTCATGCCACCTTAGCACTCCCCCTTCATTTTATCAACAACTATCCAGACCGTTAATAATAATAATAATAATAATAATGAAAATAATAATAATGATGATAATAACAACAATAAAAATGATAGTAATAATAATAATAATGATAATAATAGTAATAATAATAATAATAATGATAGTAATAGTAATAATAATAATAATAATAATAATACGTAGCATTTATAGGTGCCTTTCAGACCCTCAACACACATAAATAAACTATAAGGAGTAAAAATTAATAAAATAAGTTAGATCCCAGAAGGTAGATCTGAATGAACCATCTCCTGTCCTGTGGAAGGTCAGAGTTGAGGTTCTTGGTACGTAAATGAATTGTGTTCATGCAACACATATTATGTAGGGATAACATGAGACAAAATCATGTTAACTGAACACTTTTTCCAGTGTTTGAGGTTGGACATTTACCAGGTTGCTGTCCTTTATGTTGCATCTAACAGGTGAGACGTTTCTTATTGTGCAGGATGAGTTCATGTCACTGAACTCTGAACTGCAGTAAATGACACGATCAGATCTGCAAAACGTTCAGCAACTTTTAGCCAAATAAATGCAAATGCAGCAGATCCTGCATCCTGCAGATCCTCCATCCTTTCAGTCTTCATCTGGCGACCTTGGTCACTTTGGCCGCTGCTTTTATGGCCCCCGACAACTCGTGCGTCTGACTTCATGGTCAGACTGCCACCAGACAGGTGCCATACGATATGCTGCAGGCATGTCATCTTGTGATGTTTACATAGGAAGACCAGGTGAGACATGAAATGTGACAGTTTTGTAGATTAATGTGTCGAGCTTCGTAATGTAGCGGGTTATGCCTCTCAGAAACGGTGTGACTCTTTTCTGTTTGCCGCAGGTTCAAACCCTGCAGCATATCATTAGACTATATGTTTTATTTACGTGTATTTTGTTTATTGCCTGCCACAGCTTCATACCAACAAAACTTTTTATAGTCACAAATCAACAACACAGCGTTTAGTTTTGTTTAACTTTATTGAACAGCAAAGTGAAGCATCAGACTGTGTTCTCATGTGGATTGTCGAATCTGCGCGATCGGAAAACAGGCTGAGTACTCCTGAAGGCAACATCTGCAAAAATCACCAGTTAACACAAAAAACAGTTACCTCGTAACACCGGAGAAGAATAGTTTACAATAATGCTCTGATGTAAAAGATAAATAAATGAACAAAATAAATGAATATCAGAATACTTTAGAGATCTCTGGATAACATACCTATTGGTAAACATTTACTTAGATGACTGTCCAAGTTGTAAATCCAGATATTCACGCTGCTTTCCATGTTGGTTCCCGTTGCAATGGACGACGCCGCAAGATGGCACAACACACTAAACGCTCGTCGTAGATTGGTTTCCCGTTTACAAACATTGGCAGTAGGGATGGGCGATACCGAAAGTTTTCATGTCAATACCATAGTTTATGGCAGTAGTTTATGGCACTTTTTCAGCAATAACGATATTGAAACCGATACTTGTCCTTTAAAGGAAAATCACGTGATTGTTAATTTTGCATTAATATCTTGAATGCAAGGGCAATATAGATATAGGCTAAGTAAAACCTGAGAACAGAAGTACTGGAAAGAAATGCTTTTAAAACAATAATAAATTATAGTGATGATAAAGTTAAACAAGAATAGATTAAAAACATATTTCAATTATCAAATAACATAATATACTCACTAAAATAATAATAAATAATAATACATTTTATTTAAAAGTGCCTTATCAAAACACCCAAGGTCACTGTACACAGACACTAAAAAACCACAAGAAACATTAAAACAATGATATAAAATGCAAAACAAATTAAAACCGGTATCAAACCAGGAACAACAAGAATTTGTGAAGAGGCTAGGTGGCGTATGATTGTCTAAACAGAAATGTTTTGAGTCCTGTTTTGAAATGAGTAAATGAGTCCAGGGTACGGAGATGGGTAGGGAGGGAGTTCCAGAGGTGGGGGGCAGACCGACTGAATGCCCTGTGGCCCGTGAGACGGGCCTCATATGCGAGTAAAACGCTCGGACTCTACAGTCCTGACTTGTATACCTGCACACCCTAGTGCATCATAAACTGGCTAAACAACTACTGTTCCTTTACTGAAGTTTATTAAAGAAACCTTATTATCTGGATCTGCTGCAGTCTTTCTGCCCAAAGACTTAGGCCAGACAGTAAACCCAGCAAACAACTAACAACATTTCACAAGAGGACAGTGATTTCACAATTTATTTATTCATATTCAGTCAAACAAAATGAATAATTGAAAACTTTGATTAGTTATTTTTCCTTAATAATTAACAGTAAGCATACTGGCCATTATTAGAGGCTCAATATTTCTAACAAAAACATAAAGGAAACAAAGAAATCTGCTTTATGTTGGTCCACATGCAGTCATACAAAATAAAGAAACAATCAAAAACCAAGTCTGACATTTACAAAACAAAGTAATAGTGAAAGATGAACTAAATTACAACACATTTTATATGTGAAATGAACTCAAGACTTTGGAAAATGGAAAACAATATGAAACATGAATGTATTCTGATCCCAATATATCAAAAAGGCCCTGCAAGACACATCTTAGTTTTTATATATTTGGTCACCTTTCTCAAAACAGCAAAAAAGAAGAAATAATAGTTTACAATTTTAAGATAGTAAAACTAAAACAAGAAAACCATTTTTTGCCACCCATCTTAAGCAAAACTGAAATGAAAAACAAATATACAGATGAAATATATATATATATAAAAAAAAGTACAAAACTCTAGATGACTACAATGTCAACTGACGGCATGACAGCTGCATTTTTATAACAGTCACAAACAACATGTCATACATTAGAGTATTTTTAAAAAATCAAACTGTGACAAAGTTTTACAATGATTTGACTGCTCTTAAAGCTATGGTCTACGATTTGAAAATTTGATCATTATTAATAACCTGGTAATGGTGAGAATGGTCCTATAGTACAATCTACACAATGTGAAGAGCAGAAAAAATGAAAAAAATCCATCCACTCTAGTGGCTGCTGGGCTGCAAAAACGTCAACCAACACGAGTCATCCGTCCGCATGGCTTACATTGGTCAACGTAGCTGTTCGTCTCGCTTCTCTCTGCTCTCATTCAATCCCTGCTCAAGCCGACACTTCCCCGACAGCTGACTGCCTGTGTTCCTGGTTTCCGCCTCGGCCCCGCCCTCTTCCGCGTTTAAACATTTTATTCATATATTTATTTTATTTTGCGTTCGAAACTTTCTGCAACAAGTAAGTAGCTTAGTAGCAGCTCAATAACAGGAGGAGAATGGCTCAGAAAGGCAGCAGCAGCAGGAAGCACCTCTGCTGCCTCACCGGCCGAAGTTGGGAGAAAAGAAAGGCAGACGGAATGTGTGCAGCAGGAGGGAAGGAAGACCACGGTCGGGTGTTACGTTTGCCGCTGGAGGAAACTACAGGTGGATAAAGTCTCTGAAAGAAACACAGACGAAGACGAAATTGGACCAAAGCAGAATGGAAGGATGCGGATGAAAACAGGAGGGAAAATCTGCAGCAGCAGACACGGATAGAGTGAAAGCGGAGTATAAACAGCGGGTCACCGGCTGGAGGAAGCTCCGGGAGGATTTGGGAGTGAAACTGATTCTGATACAGCAGACGGTTGTTGAACAAGTAGGCAGTTTGTTTTTTACTTTTATGTGTGAGTTGTACATAAATTTCTAAGTCTATGACGATGCTGCTGATGACTGGAAACGCTGCTGCTGGTTGTTTCTGTGTGGACAAACGGCGTCGGAACGTCAGCTGTTTGTTTTCAGTATTGTAAGCTAACGTTGTCATCGGTGATGTCCTGAATGCGTTCAGTAACTCGTGAAGTCGTTGGAACGTTGTGGTCTCTTACTGATGCAGAAACTCCAGCTAAAACACACCATAAACTTCCCGGTGGTTGAGAAAGGCAAATATTATATATGTGAGCAGATGTTCTTGTTATTCATTTAAGTGGGATGACATAATTACACTTTCTGGGGTTTGGACGCCAGCCCCCCCACCCCCCCCGAGACACACCCCCCCCCCCCCCCCCCCCCCCCCCCCCCGAACCTACGCCCCCCACCCCCCCCCCCCCCCCCCCCAGGCCGCCCCCCCCCCGCCCCTCACACCCACAAAACACTCCTTTAAGTGGGATAAATATTACACTGTGGAGCTGTTGTGATGAGGCTGGCTATAGCTGAGGAGGAGGGTTGTATGTACTCGGTGGGAGGAAACAACGAGCAGAGAGGGGCGGGCTGTGTGGGGGGGCAGGTTGCTTTTTTTCAAAATTTCTCAACTGATTCTGAAATCGTAGACCATAGTTTTAAGTACATTTTGCGTTAAAACAAGGCAAAAACTATTCGTGGACAACTGACTCAAATAGAAAATAGAATATAGAATATAGAAAAAGTAAAAGCTGTAAATGGCAGAAAAGCAACCAAGGTCCTTCAGGGGTTACAGTGGCCATTTGTAAAAGTCATAAATGCAAAACCCTTGGATTAATTTTTGTAGTTATAGTTTTTTCCCAGTAAAATTATTGATTGTGCTGATAATCAAACAAAACATGGATACATCAATATTAATAGTCAAAATATGTTGCAATAGCTAAAAAATCCCAACTCCTCTGCCACAAAGCCACAAAAACATCCCATCTGAAATTGATCAAAGGTGAAGGGATGTAGGATGAACAAAAACTGAAAACATTTTATCTCAGTGCATATCAGATCACTTCAAGACAGAGATCTACTCTCTGAGTTCCTGTCTAGTTCACGTATTCTTCAATTTTACTCAGCAGCTCAGACGCCTTGCTCAGCGCTGACACTCCCTTCTCTAATCTGAACTGTCCGTTTGGAATATGGGGATATTGATGGTAGTTGGGATATTGAGTCTTCTTGGTGTCGACACCCAGAGTTTTCAGATGTTCCACTATTTGAGGCAGATCTCTCAGTCGAGGGTGGTAGTGGGAAACCTTCTCTGCCATGGCTGAAATAGAGCTGTTGGTGGGACGTTGACCATTATGTTTATACTGTGCAGCTATGAGAGCCTTTTCCACTGCTTGATGAACTTTGAACAGACACCACTCTGTGCTTCCTCCGTCAGTGTCTTTCTGAGCTGCGTTAAGATCACAGCGAGCCTGTTTATACCAGCGCTGGGCCTCCTCTTTGTTTGGTCTTGGGACATTTGTGTTGTAGCTCCAAAAGTTGTAGGAACGGTAGCCCTGAGAGAATCTTTCTCGACCCCTTCTATGATACCTGGCCTCCTGGTTCCACTGGTGAAAGAAGTCTCTGAAATTTGAGTATGTGCTTGAATGGGATGAATGGGATGGGCTTACGTTTCTGCCTCTGCTGAGATCATCAATTCGATTCTGTAAATATTTGAATGCCTCTGTGGCGAGTGACTGGCAATCAGGATTTTTGTCAGGATGCCACCTGAGGTACAATCGCCTGATGCCTTTCTGCCTCTCCTCCGCAGGAAGACTCCAAATCTCTGCCAGACATTTGTCAATTTCCTTTTTGGCTTCATCCAAAGAAGCTGGTAAGGAACTTCTTGGACGTCTGGAGGATTGTGGCTCAGATCCTTCCAGCAGCACCAGCTCCATGGAGTATGTGCCCGGTTTCCCCTCTTGTTTTAGTTTCTTTTCTCTTTTAAATTGGTAAAGATCAAGATGACCAACTTCAACAAGCTCATCCTCTCCGATTTCTATTTTATATCTCCGAGAATATCGTCCGGAGGACCCAGGAAGCTCTTCAACAACAATTGCATAAATGTACTTATGGTTTGTGCCGTAACCAACATATTCTCCCTCCTCAAAGTTGTTTAGGAAGCTCATGTCCAATGAATCATGCCATTCATCAGGAATATCTGTCCCTGGGGCTGGCGGACTGAGAATTAGACATTCAGTTTCAGCACTGTCCCGGATCTCATTATCAGCCAGAGTTTTCAGAACATCTTCCAGATCATCACACATCAGAAGTTGTCCAAGCACTAAGAGGTGAACTGATGGGATCTGGTGTCCTAAGAGAGCATTAATCTCCTTTGTCAATGTCATATTAACTTTATTGATCACTTTTGGAGCCATGTCATGATTGTGCTTTAAGTAGAAGGTGCAGCCTTGTTGCCCTCGTTCAACAAAAACGTGCGTTTCTTTGGTAGTTTTGTGTAGAGGCTCTCCATCCAGCCACAGCATTGTTTTCAGCGTTTTGCAGCAGACAATGTGAATACTGCCAAAGGTCTTCTCACACATTCTAGCTGCCTCTTCTTGTGTTGTTTGGCCCTGAGACTGCTCTCTGAGAAGACTGATTAGTCCATGTCTGAATGCTGGTGAGGAAAGATGTCTATCAAACCACCCGCTAAAGTCACAACTAGTCCCATGCTCACAAAGCTGTGATTCCACCATCTTTTCTTCAGTGATCTCAGACAGCATCTTGGGCTGAAATTTGTGGGGCAGCAGCTTGACCAGTCGATGCTGCTCATAGATGTCAGGGTCCAAATGACAGTTGCTGAGTTTCTCGAGCAACAGGAACTTATCCTCCAATGCTTCTTCCACCCTTTTGGTCTCAAACACTGTGTCGTTGTAGAAGAGGGAGCATGACGCATGTAACTTTCCATCTATTGCAGGAAGATACAAAGTCTTAACATTGTTGGTGAAGACCTGGTTTCCTTGAGTTTTGATGAGCTGGAACAACTGCTCAACAGCTCGTTTTACAGCTTTCAGCTGGTTTGGGTTCATTTGTGGTTTATCATAGGAATCGGCATAAATGTCTGCCAGGACATTACAGTACTGCACCGCAGTAGCTGCATTCTTTACTCCAATCTTCTTGAAGAACTCAGCATAAATGGCATATCTTGGAGGAATTTGATACAAATATGGTCTGAAATCAAGGTCATTATGGAGTGCAAGACACACATTTTCAGGCTTCAAAAGTTGTGTGTCCTCTTCAACCAACACAACAGGAAGTCCGGCCAGTGACTGTCCATCAAAGCCCTCTGCTTGCAGGTAGGCGTACGAACTCCGAAACACATCAGCTCGGATTCTGATCAACTCTTCAGTCTCACATGGAGACAGACAGATGTTTCTCATGTTACTGGTCACACAGTGTGGAGGTGGTTGTTCATGAGCTCCTACATTTTTCATCATTTTCAGGATGTCTGCTGTTTTGAATGGTAAATGTATAGTTGGCATTGAAGACCAAATCAGATTTTGATGTTTCAGATCTCCACTGATCAGAGATCCTCTGATTGTAACGGTTTCCCTCTTTGCAGCAAATGGTTGGTGATAGTTGCAAAGTTCTCCTCGAATCTTCTCAGGGAAAATGAACCTGATGTTAGCTATGCTCTCCAGCAACTTCTTGTCTTTGTCATTCCTCACTTTATTCAAAGCAGCTCTGAGAAGTAATGCAGACTTCTGTTTTAGTTCTTCAAGTTCACCTTTGCCCTTTGGCTCTGATTCTATCTCATATGCAAATGTTATTATGTCATCTCTTGACACTTCATACTTCATTCCAAGCTCTCTGATCAGCTTTCTCGCTTGGTCCGTTCGATATTTATCTCCATCACACAACTCCATCCAAAATGTCTCGGGCACAAACTTCTCTTTGAGGCACCATTCTCCTGTACAGTTCAACATGATCATCAAAGTAGTATGACGCTGTCTCCAGGCTACCTCGAGAGCTGCGAATAAGTTTTACTGTCTTCAGGGAGGAAACAATTTTGTCTTTGAACTGACAAAAATTGAACTGTTGGTGTAGTGACAGCAACATCTTGAGGCAATGAAAAATCTGTTTCTCTGTGAGTGTGTGTACAATGGGCAGAATGAACTTCATGAAGTAGTCCATGTCGTTGAGGATAGTAATGTTCAGCAGTTCTGACAGAATCTGGTTTTCTAGGCTGTATTTCAGGAAAATGCTGTTGATGTTGGGCAAAGTGAACAAATCTGGAAATGTCACTGAGTAACTGCTGTTGAGGACAAAAACTGTTGCAGGTCCATCAATGCTCACTCGCTCACCGTGCATCGTTTCAAACAATGGTAAGGATTTAAGCTTCCTCTTGTACTCAGGATTGTTTTTGTATGTGGATAGTCCAGATTGCAGGAAGTTCTGAAGCGTTCTCATATCTTCATTTGAGAGATGGGAAAACTCTGAGTGGTTAATGTTGTAGATCTGGTCCATCACTGAGTGTTTGTCATTCACATCCATGAGCTCTGCATGTAGAGGTAAATATACGTGTTGGATTGCCTTAGAAAAGAAAAGATAGTCAAGGGTCATGAAACCAAGTTTAAAAAGGATCTTTGACATTCCTTTTTCTGAGGTATGCTGAACCACACTTGACATGGTTTTCAATGTTTGTAGGAAGCGCTTGTTTTCCAACCTTGGGCACACAACAGGCAGAATGCAGCAGTCACCAAAGAGCTTCTTAACATCACCAAATGTTGGGTTTTTTTCTACAGATGTCAAAGTTGGAGGGGCAATTTCGCTTATTAAGAACCTCCAAAGTAACTCATACCACTTCATGACTGCTTCATTTGGGACATGAAGACCACTGTCTGGATCAACTTCACAGTACTGCAGAAGAAAATACTGAATTAATGGTTTGAGGTATTTGGCTGCACTGGACAATGTCAAATTCTTGACAAGGTTACAAGTCTGCAGAAGTTTAATGTGATCTTTGTTGGTCTCGTAATCTGCAAATTCATCTTCGTAATGAAGAAAAAGACGGTCATATCTTGATATCTGCTTGGGAGATTCAGAATTAAACACTCTCAAAATTTGATCTCTTGTGAGAAGAAGTGGGAGTCCATTGAGCAATCTTGGATTCTTCTTGATGTCCTTGTTTAAGTTGAAATCATTCAAACAAAAGTCCAGGAGCTGAGAGCACCTTGTTTGATCGCTGATCAGAGTGGCGGTAATGGGTAAGGGTAAATCCTCATCTGTTTGGCTTGGATCATTGAGGGGTTTCACTTTTAAGAAACTCCGTACTGCAGCAGGACTGACTTTTTTTCACAGCAATCCCTGCAGTCATGATACTATACCAAATCCTTGACATTTTGGCAGAAGTAGGAACCAATTTCATTCCAAGGTCTTCCAGAATGGGATTTATCTTGTCATATGCTGAGTCCATCAGGTAAGGTACCTCAGTTGTCTCTGTTTCACTGAGGTTACACCAGTCAAAAGAAAACTCTTTGATTTCACGATTTGCAGTTTTGCGTATTGAGCTCCTCAACACTGGGATCACATCAAGGCCTTTGTCTTTCATTGACCTGTACACCTCATGTATCATTCCATGCCATGATGGATCAACTTTTTCAGACACAGTTGGCCAGAAGAACAAATAAGAAAAATCAAAGCATGATTCAATGCCAATAAGAGGAACTGTCTTGACTGCAATTTTACCTCTGATAAAATGCAAGAGATCTGCATACAGTGGAGCAATGATGTTCTGCTTCAAAAACTCATTCCAGTTTGACTTGTGACTTTGGCCATCTTCCTTCCACATGTTTTTCCTGCCAGCATCCACCTCAAAGTTTCCATTGACATGTACTGGCAGTCCAGTTTCTCCAGGAATGGGGAGGGAGCAAAACGCTGCACCTTTGAAATCTGTATTGTTGGACTGTGGTGATTTTGATATCTTTATGCTCACACGTGCAGCGATTGCTCCCTGTGGAAGTTTGTTTGATAGTTTTATGATATCCTTGTCTCTGAATGAGCCAAACTGTTCTGCAATGATCCATTTACTTTGTCTGTGGTCTGAGGTGGTGATGGTGGTTTCATAGAAGGCCTTGTGTGGGGGGATCAGTCTCTCAGAGTTAAGAGCATTTTGTAGATGTTGTACAAATGCCTCCTTTTCTTCTCGACTTCCTTCTGGAAGACTTTTTCCAACTTCAAAGACGGTTTGAAGTTTTCCTGAATGATCATTGATTTCATGAATTTTTATTGTACAGATGTTTTTCAGGAATAGCATTAATCCTTCTGGATCTTCAGACAGGGCAGAGCGCAGTTCTCTCATGTCATCATCAGTGACTGCTTGTTGTGATATTTTTGAGTGTTTTCCATTTGCACTCGTCCTCAGAGGTAATCTGAACATGGTGCCGCCTTTAAGTGAGAATTTGTCATGAAGGAAAGATTTGTAGACATCTTGGTACATTTCCTTGAATGTGTCGAGTACTTTGTAGCCAGTGCCAGATGGAGGTTTGTCTGAGTGGCAGTCAATGTATTTCTGGTTGGGATCAGAAATGCAAAGTAACTCATCTCCAGTGAGAATTGAGGGGCAGTCAGTCAGGTGGTAAACAGAGTTAAATCCAACTCCATATTTGCCTATTTTTCCAAGAGAGTTTTGCTTTCCTCCTTCTCCCAGCCTCTGAATACCAATCAGGTCATCTTTAGAAAAGACTTTGTTGTTGAACACACACAGAGCTGGACCCTGCAGATGGTTCCATTTCTTCCCAAATGTTTTTTCTTTGCCATGTTGCCTTTTGTCCCAAATAAAGTGGATTTCTGTTGCTTCGGCATCATCAGCATTCTGGATGAGCTCTTTAAGGATGTCCTTCTTTGAGGGATAAGCTGAAATGATGCCTTTGATTCGAACAGCTAGTTCTTCATGCTGCTCGAACTCAAAAGCAAATGGTGAGATGTCATCTTTGTAGTGTTCCAGACTATGATGCCTGGTTGTTTTGATTCCAAGGTGGCGAGCCATAACACGTGAGATATTTGCATGACACAGTGTTACATCTGAGCTTACTGGCATCCATGGGCTGTCGTTGTAAACCAGCTCTCTTGCAGGTTGTAAAACACCATGCTCATTTGGTATCAGACAGTCATCAGTTGTTTTCTGTTTTGCCTCAAATATCCCTTTATTTAAAATAGTGAGACAAGTTAATAGATCACTCTCTGGCAGCGGTTGGTCTCCATGTTTAGAGTGCAGTTCCTGGAGCACACTGAAAAACTGGTTGATTGTAAAGTTTTTTTGAACACCCACACTTTCCCAGAGACTCCTGAAACTACTGAAAGCACGTGGAAGTATGTGCAGATACGGTTTTGCTTCAAACTGCCCATTTTCAGCAACACAGCTGATGTTTACAAATGTGTCACCAACAAGGATGAATGGGAATGAATTTGCCCATTGTGAAAACACAGTGGTATCCTTACAACCACTGATCCACCGATCTAGGCACCTGTAGCACTCGTTTGCTATTTTGTGCAGCATAGATGTATCTATGGATTGGGATTTCTTGCATGCTTCTTGCAGCTGCTGAAGAACAATGTCTGGAGTAAGTTTGCTGCGAACTCCCAAGACTTCTAGGAGTTGATCAGTGTTGTGTATTTTCAGACCAGTGTGATCCAGCACTGGATGTGTCATGTTAACAAGGAGGGAGAGTGTGTCACTGAAAACAGCTGTGGGCATTTGAAGTGTTTTATTTTTCTTCATTTTTATATCACCGGGGGAAAATGCAGGGAGAAATGTAGTGATTCTCAGTGTTTCCCAGTGGGGAGAGTCTGGGTCATGCATGGGATTCTTCATGAGTTCAAGAAGACACTTTAAACGTTCATATGCTTTCTCTTCATCAACTCTCCAAATTTCATTGACTGTTCCTGCTTTCTTTGTGATGTCCTCCAATGGAAGATCATTATTTGCCATTCCAAGATCCACGAGACGCTGCTTCCTTCTCAAGGAGCAAAAGTCATTTTTGGTACCACCAAGCAATCGCCCTTCCTCTGCTTCAAAAAGACAGGCAACTCTCCCTGATGGGTTGATGAGTTTGTTGATGTACTGGAGTTGTCCACCTGTTGTTGGAATGCATGGATAGGAGACCAGTAGACTGTCAATTTCTTCAATGTTGAGGTCAATTGCATGTAGTATGAGAGTATCTCTGCTTTTACGGTCCATCGCTTTAAGATTTTTGAACACTGCTTCTTGATAAAACTTCTTCCAGTTCCAGGTCCTGTTTTTCAAAACCTTCTCTAGGCCGGCTTGTTTGAAGCTCTTTCTCAACCATGATGGAAGAGGAACAACACAACTGGATGTGTTTGCATATTTCTTGCACACCTGTGCTACAAGTGTGCCGATGTTATCTTTTTCAATGCTCTCATGCAGAAATATGGCATTGTTCATTGAGCACCAGTCTTCTCCATCACTCAGGAGCTCTGGACCATTGGATTGCTGAGCAACGGCAGAATAAAATGCATCCACCAAAGGTTTGAAAGTATTGCTCACTTTCTCTCTGTCAGGCCAAAAGGTGTGGTAACAGTAGTTGTCCAGGTGATTGTTTTCAGACATTTCCTTTAGTGCCAAAAGTGCAGTGACATATGCAGTCACAAGAGGATCCTGAAGAAGAGCCTTGTTCCATTCATTCTTCTCTCCACTTTCCCACAAACCTTTACGATTGCTCGTCACAGCAAATGCCCCATTTACATTTACAGGAAGACCTGTGTGAATGGGAAGAGGAAGGAAGCAAAATGCTTGTCCAACAAGACCTGTTTGAAGTGGGGACAGTTTTAGACTTTCTGGGTTCTTTTTCAAAGGCACAGCAATCCCTCCAATGGGCAAAGAAAACCTGTTTTTCTTGTTTACTTGAAGAGACATGTTCAAAGACTGATTTGTCCCAAAGCAGTTGTACAGCAGCCAGTACTGCTGTTGACTTTCACCAGACTGTTGGCTGGTTATTCGGACAAAGTTGACTGTGTCACTTGTAATTATTTCTTTGCATTTCTCATCAAGCTTTGTCAGTGCTTTCTCGGCTTGATGTTGCTGTGATATTATGTTTTCATCTTGAATCTTCATTGAACCTGCAACATTCTTGGACACAGTCAGGATGGTTTGTATTTCATCATCTCTTGGTGGTGTTGATCCGTTGTCAGAGATGCTTTTTAGGGACAAAGTATTGATATTCTTGAGAAAAAGAAGGTGAGTTTCTGCATTGCTTGTGAAGTTTTGCTGTAAAGCAATGATGTCATGTTTGTGGTACACCTTTGTGCTGATTTCAGACTTCTGAGCCTCCTCTTCCCTTCGAAAAGGTAGTTTGATCAGAGTTCCTGTGTAGGCTTCAGAGTGATTTTTTCTGGTGAAATTACAGTCAAATATATGTTCATATGGAGCAAACTGGCCAGGAAAGCAATCAAAAAGTCTCTTTTGAGAGAGATCCAATCTGATTCCGGGGTTTGAATTGTGTTTGATGTGCTTTTTAAGGTGAGTAACATTTGGGTCAAGTATTAGAAGCCTGTTGCCGCTGAGGATGGAAGGCACATCCGTCACATGATACACAGCATTGAATCCAAGTCCAAACTTTCCAATCTTTTCCACTTTGTTTTCCTTTGAGGCAGAGCCAACCCTGACAATATTTTCCCAGTCTTCAGCCGAGAATTGCTCATTATTAAATGCCCAGAGACATGGTCCCTGACAAAGGGCCATGTCAGGATCAATGAGACTTTCAGGTTTTTCTTTGTGTACCCTGAAATCCACCATGAATTTACACTCATCTGCTCCAGCATCCTCTGCATTCTGAATGAGCTCATTAAAGATGTCGCTTTCCTCATCATACTCTTTAAGGATGTTTTTAATTCTCATTGTGATGGGTTCAGACTGTCCACACTCTTCTATTCCCACTAACTCTGGAGCAAGGATGTAGTTACTGAGGAACTGGATTTTCAACCACTCAGCTGTTGCTATGGGGATTTCTTCATGTAAGAGATACAGATTTTCTTGACTGAACTGTAGATCTTTCAGTCCAGTTTTGCTCACATCACAGAGGAGTGCTTCTGATCGTGGTTTAAGGGTGACTCGTCCATCCTCTACGATGACTGGCACCGGGGTGTCATCCTGAACTGTCTTCTTCTCTCTCCACAGCCAGTTAAGAATCTCTATTGATACTTTTACCTCTGCAGGACTTGCAAATGGTTGTTGTCGTCTTTGAATGTCGTTCTGGATTGAATGCAGAATATCGACAATTTCTTCATTTGAAAGTGATGTTTTCAGGCCAAACTCCAGGAGCAACATCTTGTAGGGCAAAAATTCATTTGGCACCTTCCCAATGTAAGAGCTCAGATCTAGATCACGTGGGTAGTCAAGAACCAGGTCCCGAGGTGAAACAAATTGGTTGTGGGCCCACAGCCAGTGTGTCTCCTTGTTCATTACTGCTGTAAATGTAGAGATGTTTTCCTGCATGTGTCTATAAATGCTATGCAAGCTTCTTTTGAAGTCCACATTTGTATCGGGATCAGCCATTTCCAGTGCTTTGGATTTCAAGACCGACAAGTTCTCAATGACTTTCTCAGGTGGGGGCAAGCGTTTGAGACCAAGTTTGTTGCTAACTTGGTCACTCAGCTTCTGTGCAAGGGGCATTACATATCCAGCAATGTCATCATACATGATGTGTCTCATTTCATCTGGGCAGTAGAAACAACTTTCCTCAGATTTATTACTTAATGTCCTTTTGTCTTCTCCTGCTTGATCTCCTGGGACCCATTTTAGCTTCCTGAGGTGCATCAGCTGCTCATGAGAAAACTTTGACAACAGGTCACTGATATTGAATATTTCAAGACAGCTTGAGCCTTTTTGAAAGCCTCAGCGCAAGAGTGCACATGCACTTTGTCAATCTGTGTGGTGACATGCAAGAAATGCTCGGGTGATATATCAGCTTCTTCATTCTTCAATCCAAGATCTGTCAGGCTTTCCAGCATCTGTGGAGTTTTTAGTGTAAACAGGTGGGGGGGGAAGAAGTCTGACTCAAAAATTATCCTGAAAGTTTGAATTCTTGGATCAAAAAAACTTGACGTCTTTTTCATGTCTCCATTTACTTCAATGAAGCTCAGATCGCTACATCTGTGTTTCAAGGACTGATTTTGAGAGAAAAGGATGTTGCCATGTTGTAAAATCCAAGTCATTATTTTCTCAGTTTCCTCTTTGCTGCAAGTCCCTCTTTCAATACAGTTGATGAGGATAAGTGCTGCTTCAGCTGGGCCCAGGAGGTTAACTTTGAGCAGCTTTAAGAGTCTGCGATCAGCCTCAGTAACACACTGAATAACTGAATCCGGTATAGGCAGATCTGTAGGTACTGTTGGATCAGATGTTAGAAGTACAGCCTGTTTTGATCGTGCTGCAACACAGACTCCTCTCACTGTCTGAAACAGAGGCAACATCAAGAGTAAGTCTTTCTCTCCATCTGAGAGAGAACTCTGTTGAGAGAAATAAGCCTTCAGTTCTTCGTGGGCTTTGTGAGACTCAGACTTCAAATCTCTGATGAGACACTCGGAATCAAGATTTTTCAAGACCTTCATGACACTCTTGGGAGACGGGCTCAGTACATATGTGTCAAGGTCTTCATGCTTAATCCACTCATTTCCTCTCACCACTGTGCCACCTACTTTGGTCACCAGCTGAGCTATTTGATCTGGCAAACTTCTCTTCTTTCTGTTCTGAAAAATGAGAGTTGTGCTCTGATGTAGTTTGGCTACTGATACAGGCTGACCCACAGACAGAGGACTGACAGGAATCAGAGGTATGTCAGTGAAATCACTTAGCTCATTGAAGTGTGTGTTAAGAAACTTCCAGAATTTGTGAAGCCAGTCCGATGGTGGATGCTGACTGTTGCTGCTGTCCCATGTAACAAGAGCCGTCCCTGTCTGCTTCCAGTCCTGTGGCAAATATCTTCTTGTGTATTTAGCCACATGATCTTTATCAATGGTGATGACCTTGAATAAATCTGAAAACAAAAGCATTTTCCTATAAAAATCAAATTCAATACACATGCATACATGAATGTGCTGTTTTAAAAATAAGATGGCTCACTTTTTTCTAGCCAGTTCTTTCAGGTGGGTTCTGCACGCTGGACTGAGATCTTGTGAGATGAAGAGGTGTTTACAGTATGGTAGCAAAACACTGCAAAAAAGCAATACATTTGTTCACTATCCACATAATGCAGGAAGCAAAGTCAATGATACATGCATCAGGTTTTCATTTGAACTAGGTAACCAAATGTAGATGTTATTTTACAAACAATTTTTTACATGAAATGCTGAAGCAAGGTGTGTTGAGGTGTTAGGTGTTCATGTTAGTTTAATAACAAAAATAAAACACTCCTGGAGTTCTAAAATTGTCCATTATTTTCCCACCGCTTCATCTCACACACACAAAAAGCTACGTATGTATGCACGATAGTACTTAACATAGTGAAGATTCTAGCAGCTAAACAAAGGGCATAAAAAATAGTTTAAGGTAAAATACCAAGGGTAAAGGCTGACTTAAATTCCAGCTCCAGATCAGCTCTGATGTATTCCTTTTTTCAGATGGATGAGGAAATAAGCAGCTGTTTCTTAACATGTTTTTAATAACTAAATAGGATGATGTGACACAAATGTTGCATACTGTGATATACAGGATTGTCTCCGAAAATTAGAATTCATGATATTCTAATATTTTGAGATAGGATATTTAAGTTTTCTGAAGCTGTATGCCATAATCAGCAATATTAAAACAATTTCATGTCTTTTTAATAGCATTACAGAAATAAAGAACTTTATCACAATATTCTAATTTTCTGAGACAGTCCTGTACTAATAGGCAGGAGCCAAGTAGATATAATAAAATAATAAAGATGGGTAGTTATTTCCCAATGGGAGAGTTCTGACAAAGTATCTGAATCTGTTGAAAGTGGTAAGGATAAGAATTCCTAAATCTTATGGGTTAGAGCAGTTCGGTGGAAGAATGTACTGGTCACCAGTCTATAACAGGGGATAATAAAAAAAATGAAGCCATGCATACTTGTAATTGGATCTACTGTAATAAATATTCGCATAGGGAAGTGGAGCACTTGCAGAGAACCTACATATGCCACAAACCAATCATAAAAAGATACTTCATAGATTACATACACAGTAGAAAAAATAAAACTACCTTGGAAATTCCTTGCTGTCAATTAAAGCGGTGTCCTCCTCTCTGTCTGTGAAAGATCTGAAGGACCCATCACTGAGTGGAAGCAGCTGGAGACCTTTGAGTTCTTCGTATTTTTCATCACTCAGTATGTACTCTAAAATACACAGCTTGTCATCCTGAGGGATACTTTGTACTCCAGTTTTGTGTAAAACTCTTCTCAGGAAGGTCGGAGTCACATGTTTTGGGGCCGAGTGGTGTGGACCGACTTCAATAGCCTTGGCAACACTGGCAGATAAAGTGACAAGATTTTCTCCACAGGACACCAAAGTCTTTCTGATGGCAGATACTATGTCAGGGCTTGTTGGACCATTGCAGGGCAGCACAGCTTCTGACAGAGGAATGAACTGTCGTTCATCTTTGGCAAGAGAGAGGACAGCCACATTCTTTCTGAACAAGTGGTCAAAAACATCCAGAGCAACGTTGCGCCATTTGTCTTTGTGCTGCATCTGAGTGACATCAGGCCAGAGATTGTACACGGAAGAGACAGGAAGACTGGATTGTTGGGATAGTTTGATGGCATCTTGAATGATTTTCAGGTATGCTTGTGGGAGCACTCTCTTCACCAGCAGTTCATTCCACAAAGCATGTTCATCATGTTTCTGGTCTTCCTCTTGCCACTTTATGTGCCTTCTATTGTCAGTGAGGCCAAAGCAAGCATTGACATGAACTGGGAGGCCTGTCTTGTTGGACTCATTGTTTGGGAGGGGAAGAAAGCAGCTCAGTCTACCCTCACAGTTTCTCATCTCACCACACGGGAATGCCAAGTCAACGCGAGGTAAAAAGCTCAACTTTTTTGAGAGGACATCAAGATCTTCAACTTTGCCCTTTTTCATGGTACATGTGGTTATAAGCCATTTTGTTTCTCTGTGTTTTGCTGAGTCGAGGGTTATCTGTCTGAATCTTGTCGAACCCTCAATGACTGACTCATGCTCTGACTTCACAGTGACTCCTGTGGGATCGGAAGATTTCACCTCCAGTCTTTTGTGAACGGTGCCATCAGCACTAATGCGTATCAAGGATACAGTGGTCACGTTTTTCAAGAAGAGGAGGCTCAAGTCTGCATCTGCAATGAAGCTATCAAAGAGCTCTGTCACCTTATCTGAATCATACAGATTATCGGAAATTTCTGATTTCTCATTGCGTAACGGGAATCTGAAGATTGTCCCATCAAAGTACTGATCCTCCTCAACAACTTTTGACCATTCCTGTTTGCCTAAGAGTGAAACTATATCTCTAAAGGGTTGGAACTGATCCTGCATTGTCATCAGAGCTTCTTGGTGTTCTGGATCATCCAAGGACCACAAAAATCCTCCATTTCTTTCTCCAAATATGTTTTCTTGGGGGTCCATCAGCCCAAGGTGTCCTGAGCTGAATATACTTGGCACATCTGTGAATAAAGTAGAGCAGATGCTATGCCATAAATGATCTTACTTATAATCAAAGAATACTACTTAAGCTGAGACCATTTAAGCATACAGTATTTGTAGTAATGGTACCAAAGTTCACCTGTTATGTGATAAACAGAGTTGAAGCCGATCCCAAATCTTCCAATTTTGTTTGGGTCGTTGATCTTGCCACTTCTTCCTGCTTTCTGAATCCTTTCCCAGTCATCATCAGTAAACACTGCATTGTTGTATGTGTAGAGAGCAGGACCTTTGCAAATAAAGTTAGAAATTAAAATCTTATGGCATCTTTTGGGTTGTTCATTCATTCATTATAAATCCTTATTTGTAAATTCCATATGGCACTGGGAAGACAAAACTGGTGGTTCAGTGAGTCGTTGATATAAAACCTGCTGACAGAAAAAACTTGTGCCAGAGTGGTACCATATAAACAGACTAAAATGTTTGAGTCTTTGTTAAACATTGTAGTTTAGTGTAAATAAAACTAGAGACATACTGCATGCTCAATAGCAACCAGAAAAACTGAAAATACTATTAACAAAGAATGACATTTAGGCGTGGGCATTCTGTTTACTCTGAATCACAGTTTGTTACTCTATGACACCCATGAGTACCTTGGTGTTTTCCCCAATTCATCAGTCCATAGACTCTCAGTCTGGTAGCATCTCTCATCGTGGATGAAAACCACCTCTTTGGCTTGAGCATCGTCTGCATTTTGGATAAGTTCCTGACAAAAGATAAAACCCGTAATGATCAACAGAGCCTAGCTGGAGAAAACAAGCAGTGATGGGAAACCTTGGTTCTTAAGGGTTGCAGTCCTGCAGGTTTTCTAGGTGTACCTTCTCCAACACACCTAATTCAAGTTAAATGGATCCAAAGGCCTATGAAATACAGCACAATTATTCATTTATTTGAATAAGGTGTGTTGGAGCAGGTACACCTAGAAAACCTGCAGGATGAGGGCCAAGGTTCCCCACTTCACACAGTTCCACAGACATGGACAGGGAGCATGCAGACTCAGTTATTACTCACATACAAATAAAAAAATACAGATGGAATCTCTAAGAAAAGGTTTTGTTTCATTATGTGTTACAAGAACATTTACCTGTGAACTAAAATGTCGACTGTATAAAGAAACACACTAATTTCTCTTAACAAATCTTAACTTTTTCCTGAAGTTTTACTTAAGAAGTTTTTTGCGAAAGCCCCCCAATAGAAACAAGTGTTTGTAGACTGTGAAATGTCAATGTCTTAAAAGTTGAAAGGACGGACCAGCTGGCCCTACTTTGCATGGGTAAATACCCCCCCCCCCTGAAATGCCCATAAAAAGTCAAGACAAACAAAGAAAGAGGTGAGACAGATGGAAAAAGTAACAAACATAATGCCAAAAGGATGAATGAGAACAAAACACAACAATGAAGATGTGGTTGTCTTTATTTCCAAAGTTACAACTTGGTTATAACACAGTGAGTTTCAAATAATATAAAAACAGCTTCATGTTCGAACAGGTAATTAACAACTGAACTCTGACAACAGCCTGCAGGCAGGGTGGCCCCATGAACGCATCATTCATTTCAAGCTTCAAAAGAGCTCACCTCTGTGTAACAGGTGAACAAATCCCTGTACTACACATCTGTGTGCACTTTTGTAAGAAATGAACTGCGCATCACTTATTCCAGATCTTGTTATTGCCAGAATGAATGATCTTCTACCTTCACTGAGATGTTATAATTTCACGTTGTGGCACATTACCCCAGTTTTGTATTCTCTCCACTGGCTGCCTGTTTCTTTTAGGATTGTTTTAAAAATTTTACTTTTGGCTTTTAAAAGTCTAAACAATCTGGCACCTACTTATCTGTCTGAGCTCCTGCACATGCATTGTCCTTCCAGAGCTCTCAGATCGGAAGATCAAAAACTACTAGTTGTTCCTCGGACCCGTCTTGTAACTCAGGGAGACTGAGGCTTTGCAACTGTAGCCCCGAAACTTTGTAATGGTCTCCCTGTTTCTGTAAGGGTCTGCTGGAACTGTAAATTAATTCAAATCTCTCTTAAAGACTCATCTTTTGACTCTTGCTTTTACATCCAGAGAGTACCATCATTAAGTTAGTATTTTTTTTTTTTTTTATTGTTCTTACTCACTGTTTTTATTTTTTTTTTATCATATTACTATTTTATGATTTTATCTTTATTATGATTTTGTCTTTTGTTTTTTCACATGTACAGCACTTTGTTTACCTTTGGTATGTGAAAGCACCTTATAAATAAAGCTTTGATTGATTGATAATCTAGACAAATGAGCACTATTATTTATATTCTATTATTAAAAAATAAATAATATATTGATATTATATTGATATTATACAGTCTATATGCCATGGTAATGCATTATGTGAGGTGTGGCCACCTAGAGGACATTTTTGTGACTGCAGGTGTAGAACAACTAGGAGCTTTACCTTTTCTTTTTCTTTTTTTTAAGTAAGTCACAGTCATGGCAGCTGAGCACATGATTTATAGTTTATAGATTTATTTGGATCTCCATTTGCTGCAGCAAAAGTGCAGCTATTTTTCCTGGTGTCTGAATTGCCTCTTGCAAGTTGTGTGTTTTGTCTTTGTACAACTGAAAACAAGTTTCTCTGTAAAGTTCACAAGAAAGATTCAGCTCTGTGGATTCTTTAAGATTCCTTAAAGGTACAGTTTGTAAAAAATCGAAGATCAATGGCAGAAAAATGTGATATATAATAGGGCTGAAAGATATATCGTTATCATATCTATATCGAGATATGGACATTCAAGATATTAATATCGCAAAAGCAACTATATAAAAGATATAGATTTCCCCTGCGCTTGTCCTGCATATAAAGCCCTGGAAGTCACAAACAAAACTGCACTTTCCACCAAAGTGCTTGGTTTTCAACAAACCCGTAGTCATATCGTATCGATATTGAGATGTCCGGCATGAATATTGAGATATGAAATTTTGTCCATATCGTTCAGCCCTAATATATAATTCAAAACTGTGTTTCTATTGATGTGTAATAGCTGCACTAGAATAGCTGCTATATATTTATTTTCTTACAATGAGTCATTTATGCTGCGTTCTATTTGAACTTGGAAGTCGGAAATTCCCAGTTACGAGTAGGAAGTTTTAACTCGAACGGCCCCCCAAAGTCGGATTTCCCACTCGGAAAGTCGGACAATCCTCGCAGCTCCAAGTTCAGATTTAAAGATGGCCGCGCCCAGTGTAGCAGCTTTAGAAGCTCTTGTAATGTTACATTTATCTACACTTCTTACTACTATGTTGTTGCATTAAATCAGTTGTACACATAGTATTGGTTTATATAAATGTGGGGGGAAGCTGTAATTCACATTTTTTATGTGTTATATGTGAACTACAACGCCTGCTGCGCAAACATCGGCTAATAACAATAGCCTTAGCAAACACGTTGTTTCGCGGCTGCTAACTGGTTTTCCACCAACCAGTGAACTGGAACGGAAGTTGGTCGGGTGTGACGTCACCCCCCAGTTCCCAGTTCCCAGTTCCGAGGTAAATGGAACGCAGCATTATATCTGCTTGCTGTGTGGAGCACATATGGAGGCTGCCATATTTGTTCCACCATTTTTACTACGGTGTCCCTGAATGGACAAAAGAATGCGTGTGAAGTAAGAACCCACTGAACTTTAAAACTTCTGTACCAGCTTCGTTTAATGGGAGTTAGAGCACTTTTTGGGAAAAGTAATGCCTTAAAAGACATAAAAGTAGTTACTAATATTCAAGTCATGGCTACACCTGAGACCACTGGATCCACTCACAGATGAAAACATCTTTATGTCTGGGAGAATTTTGACCAATCACAGCTACCATACATTCACTACAGTGCTAAGAATATTAAGTTATTTGAAAGAAAACATCTTTTCTTGCAATACCCATCGTTACTACTAGATGTCACAAATTCTTACATATTATACCTTTTTTGTTTTCTTTTAGCTACAGTAGCCATTTGTACATATTAATTTGTTTCTGTGTCCCACTACCATGTTCTTCTATATGTCTGTGAGGACCATACCTTAAATAACTTTCTTTCTTTCTTTCTTTCTTTCTTTCTTTCTTTCAAATTAAAGGTTGAATATGGAATACGGACAGAACAACAACATCACGTGTGTCTAGGTTGTAGTTGCAACGGCAGAAAAACAACTCCAGCCGCCGGGATGCCAGGCTCACTGCCGATACGCAAGTGAGTAACAGTCTGCAGCATGTCCAACAAGTAACGCAGAGGAGTTTATAACCGACAGCTAACGTTAGCCATGTTAGCAAACAAGCTAGCTTACCGATCCAGGAGGAAAGTCGCCTTTTCTGTGTTTTGACTCCGTGGAAAACGTTTATGTGGGTCCATTTAGTGAAGTCTTCACCTAAATTTACTCCAGGCTTTGCTCTTCTTAGGTCACTCCTCCTCAGAAACAGATAATAATATCTCCAGGGCTCTGAAGCAGCTGCTTCACTCGTCGTCTCCACGGTTTTTCCCTGCACAGGCCTGACTATGACCAAAATATTGTTTCCACACAGAGATCACATTTGGCAACCTGCAATGGCGGCGTGTATTGGCTTATAGACGTACATAAAATGCCATTATCGAACCCGTCAAAATTTATTTCATAATTATTTTTAGGCTAAATATAATTTTTCTGGGAAACGTTGTACTTTCGTTCTGCACACCCCCAAACGACCTGTGGAGGTATTATTTTTTTTAAAATATAGCTTTTAATAAAAATGTTCCATATTCAACCTTTAAGTTTAAATTTTTGGAATATTTATAAGTTTTTTTACTTAAAAAAAACAAAACCCAAAGAAAAATAGTTTTACCCTTGTAACAATGGCACTATGACATGTGATTTGATGTTCAAACGTGTTTGCTACAGGGAAGTCGAGCATGATTATATTATACCAACCTTCAAAATTTGTCCACCATCTGGGTACCTACGCAGAATATCTCTCAAGTAGTCAAGAAATGGTGGTGCTGTGGCCCCAAAGGCAGTCCTGAACAAATCAACAACATAAAGGAGAAAGAAAATTTAACTAAAATTCAAATTAGCGTGAGTCCTTCTGAAGCAAAGAAGAAACAACCCATTTCCATTTGTTTCCGCATCATGTCAACGCCACAGCCAACCTGAGTATTGTAGCTGACCATGTTCATCCCTTTATGACCGCAGTGTACCCATCTTCTGATGGCTACTTCCAGCAGGATAACGTGCCATGTCATAAAGTGCGAATCATCTCAGACTGGTTTCTTGAACATGACAATTCACTTTACTCAAATGGTCTCCAGTCACCAGATCTCAATCCAATATAGCACCATGGATGTGCAGCCGACAAATCTGCAGCAACTGCGTGATGCTGTCATGTCAATATGGAGCAAAATCTCTGAGGAATGATTCCAGCTCCTTGCTGAATCTATGCCACGAAGGATTAAGGCACTGAAAGCAAAAGGGGTCCAACCCAGTACTAGCAAAGTGTACCTAATAAAGTGGCTGATAAGTGTATGTAATTGCTAGACTGAACTGGCCTTTGGTTTTACTGTATGTCTTTTCTTTCTGTGCTTTGAATGTGATCAGTTTATATTGAGGTTACAATGTGCTATCATTAGGAAACAGACCATGACTTTTTTGTGTTGATAAGGAGACAATAAATGCTGTTTTTGGTCATCAAGTTGCCCTGAGTTGCTTTGGCTCACCGAGGTATTCTGCCCAAGCTTTATAAGTGAGAGAGCCACAGCCCTGCTACTCCTCTTTTTGCCTTGTGTTAAACATAATCATACTAATTATAAATGCATTTCTTTGACTGGTAATTTTTTTTCAACATAATATATACACTTGCTTAATGGGCTTTATGCACAACTCCACTACTTCCTGAACTTAAGCCAGCTCTTTTGCCTCCTGTTTTTCATTACTGGGCAAACTGAGAAATCCAGGTGTGCCTGGCCATTGTCCTCGTGGTCACTGAGGTCCTGGATTAATCAAATCTTCCAATAATGAAAGACAGGAGACAAAGGAGCTGGCTCAAGTTCAGGAAGTAGTGGAGTTGGGCATAAGCCCATTATCTGAAGTTACATTATAGATTAAAGACCATAATTTTAGCCTTGAAGTTTATTCAGTTGAAACACAAGGAAATTTATATATGTTGCTAAGTGTTGCTTTACTGCATTTTTCTACCGTCCTCTCTGAATGAGAGGAATTCAAGAGATAAGGCAACTCACCGAGCTTTTTTCCTTGTTTTCTGACTCATCATTGCTGGGTTGATCGCTGTAACAGAGAATTTAGTAACAAAAATTAGGCAAAGTAAATACTTTTTTTTGTATCAAAATGAAATTCATAGATTTTTAATGTAACTGAGTTCAGACCCAGAATAATTTATTTATAATAGGTAACCTCTGGCAGTGGTTTCACTGTCTATTTGGCTTATTATACAATTAACATCTATGTGGTATGAAAGCTGATTAACTGTAGTAGTTTTATTAGTTTCAATTTATGCTTTATTAAACTATGATTAGATTTCATTTGCATCAGCATTGCATCAACATTTCACTGAATCAATTGGTTAAAAAAAAGCAGCTTCTGTATTATCAAGTAATATTTAAAAAGTTTTAAAAAGGCAAAATAGGGCAATTAAAAAGGTAGATAAGAGTAAAATATAAACAAGCTAAAGTAAAACATAATTCAGGCCATAGTTAAGCACATCTAATCGAATCTGTTGAAAACTGAAACATTAACCTATGCCTATTGACCGGATTGATATTTCACTTTTTGAGCCGTTTTCTGACCTCGGGAATAGTCTGATGGAACAATAAACCCTTATTCTTAGGATCCGTTTCTAATTTCTGAAAGTTTAGAATAGTACTTACTATTTATTTGAATTACTGTGATTTTTTTGGGTCAGGTACAGGTCCAGACTAGTGCACAATACAGCACCTTGTTGGTGACTGCTAACTGCATAAGATGTTTGTGTGGTACATTATGTGCCCAATGAAAAATGTAAAATGGTGTAAAATTTGATTGATCACCATCTGCAGACATTGCAGTGAACAACCAAGATACTGTAGGGATTTTTACACTTCTGTTAGCTGAGGCACACGCATGCGCTGAATCCCCTTTACACCCTGGAAAAAAAAAATATTGACACCCCCCTTCCAATTCTCATTGCATAATTCGGACCCTCCTTGTACCTTCTTTCTCTGAAATATCCATTGTAAAATAATCTACAGGTAACATAGGCAATGTGCAAATTATCAGAAACAAGAGAAATAACAGAAATTAAGAAAAACAAAAGCAAGTAAATAAGGTTTTCCATATTAATTGCTCTAAGTTTTTTTTTTTTTTTTTTTGGTTACATAAAACCAAGACAGGTCAGGACATGGACTGAAAAAAGTCAGTCACACACACACAGACAAGAAAAAGAAAATCTAGATCTTAGATTACAAATGTCTAGCAGCTTTCTGCCGCTGCTGTATAGACTGTGTAAGAAAATTAGTGTAAATTCAGGCCTGTCGCACCTCAATACTTCAGATTTAAGTAAAACTATAAGTGGAAAAACAGAAGTAAAATTAAACATTAAATTAGAAAATATTCACTACTAAAACTGAAAAATGGCCTACAACTTCTCCCTTTTGTTCATTATAATGCTTCTTATGCACTGCCATTGTTTTTATTTTAGTACCCTTCTTGAAATGTAACCTAATTTAGTGCAGCACTTATAATCAAACACGCAAATAAAAATCGATACCTTTGCCATGTCAGTGTCGGTCTTCTTGGCTCCACTAATGACTGATGGTACATCAATCTGCACTTTATAAAGGCTGCTGATGACGCGTCACCCGTCATCTCATCAGAAACGAAACTATAAAGATCAAGATACGAGCTTAGGTTTCCTCCTCAATGAATCGAAACTTACTGAATAATGATTAACAGCACTGACTGTGCTCACAGAGCCGTGAGAATGATCTCCTTATTTTTTAAGAAAAAGTGAAAATTGTTCATTTCTGTTCCTCTTTTGAGGTCAGTTGCTCCGCCGCTCGCTAGATGATGCTGCAGCCCTGTTTGATCAGAGAAACTGGGCTGCCTTTTCCAGACAAACACAAGCGACGAAACCCGAACCCGCTGTCTTCTTATTAAACCCCGTTACTGTTATGTTATTAGTGGGTTTGCAAGATTAACACATATACATACAGGTTGATTTTTAACTGGTTGCAAGAGTGAACACGGTATGTAAAGTCTTTACTCGTTTGATGTTCGTCGCATCCTCGTGCATCCGCATTGTTTACGACGAAGCAGGGCCTACACACAAATAATAGCCCGCTAAGAAAAGTGTTTTGATGTTATTTGGCTTTTGCATCTAGCATCTATCAGTTATAGTGTGATCATGATGGAAAGAGCGTGGTACAGAAATGAGTAGTAGCTAATGCGGCATAACGCCGGTTGGGTAGAAGCTGGCTTGCTTTATACCTGCTTTGTGTGTGGCATTTAAGCTCCATCACTCTAAATCTAATATACAATATCTGCTTGCATTCCTTCTCAGATCATCTCTAAATAAGTGAAAAGCAGTCCTTTCCTGCAGTGCTACTAGATGGCAGCATGCTGGATAAAATCGCTGCCATAGAGCAGAAGTCTGGGCTCTGTTCAGACTGTGGTTGCAGCCTCAGCCCACCTCAGCCTGGCTCTGACCCTGACCCCACCAGCACTTCAGCTGCTCCTGAACAGCAGCAGACAAACAAGACAGACATTCCCTCCAAGTGTCCATCCTGTCAGGCAGGCGGCAGCAGCAGTGTCTCTAATGGTCGGCGACCCTACCGCCGCAACCGCCTGGACCCCCACACCTGCAGCCTGTGCTCCAAAACCTTCATCTCCTCCGCCCACCTGACCCTTCACTTTGCTTCTCACAACAAGGAGAGGAAATTTAAATGTAACATCTGTGGCAAGTACTTCCATCAGGCCTCCCACCTGATGGCTCACAAGGCGATCCACAGTGGAGACCGGCCATTTAAGTGCCCTGTGTGTGATAAAAGTTTTGGCCGAGCCTCACATCTGAAGACCCACCATCGGCTCCACACAGGTGAAAAGCCGTTCAAGTGCACCTATTGTGAGAAATCTTTCACGCAGAAGGCTGGGCTCCTGGCACATTTACGTCTACACACCGGGGACAGGCCATACAAGTGTGATAACTGTGGTGCAGGGTTCCGCTCAGTGCCACTCCTGCTCTCTCACAAGGCCCAAGAGGTGTCCAAACAGGCCAGACCATCACCTGCACCCACACCCGAGCCTGAACCGCCCCTCAAGCAGCCTCAAGGATCACAAAACAGCACGGAGGATCTGAAGTGTGGCGTCTGCTGCCGCACTTTTGTGCGCTCATCGTACATCAGGCTGCAAATACGCCTGAAGAAAGGACAGCGACCTTATCACTGCAAAGTGTGCAACAAGACCTTTGTCAAGCTGGATACATTCGTGAACCACTGTGATAACCACCTGAGGCAGAAAAAGGAGAAAAACAAGGAGGTTAAAGCCAAAGTTGTTAAACCTCCCTTGTTTGTTCCGCTCTCCAAATCTCCATCTCCTGAGTCCACTCAGCCTTTATCCTCAGAGGTCAACACGCGCTCCAGAGCAAAAGCAAAGACTAAGACTGAGCCGTAACCAAGAGGATGGCAAAGAGGGCAAATGTGTAATAGCACAGTAGTGTTATTTAACTATAAATAGGAAAGTAAATGTTTACAAATGAGGGGGATTCAGAACAAGGAACAAAGGGTAAGCGAGTGGTTCAACAATTAAGTTATTTTAATTTTATTCAGCATAGGTTTACTAAATATAGTCACGTTATCTGAACGTCATTAACAATCTTCTTTGTAGGCACAACAGTGATTTTATGAATCTTATAAAGTAAGAAAAAACTTGAGGGGATGAAACAGTCTGAATTAAAGTGAAGTTAGTTTGGAACTGGAGTGTGCAACACTTATTACTTTTTCCATTACTCAGCATCTCACTACAGCCCCTGGCATGTGCTACTTAGCTAGTTTATTAATGGAATATTTTAGCACAGAAAGACAGTTTACATTTTATTTGTATATACTGTTTAATCTTTACGTTTAAAAGAAGTGCAAAATGTTAAATTCATGGAAATAAGAACTTTTTTGAAATCCATACAAGCCCAGTGGCGTGTGCTTTAAGGACAGATGTTGACAGTTAAATGCTTGTTGTACAAAAGAAGTGAAATAAAGATTGGTGAGTTAAACAGGTGTGATGGCCCTGACCTTTTTCTTTTGTTGTTCCTCAAAACTTAAAATGTATATGACCATCTTTAACACATCACAGCCTCTTCATACGAACCGTTTCCTTGCTGATTCCAGTCAAGGTGCCTCCACAGTTTACTCTGAGGATGTGTGATCACCAGGACCTGTAGCTATCAGGCTTATCCGTAGAGAACTAAATGTCTTTCCAGATGATCCTTACATCAGGTTTATTACCACAGCTGAATACAGGTAAGCAGAAGCTCAGCTGAAGAGTAGATGTCGATCGTACATAGCAATGGGTAAGAGTCTGTCACCTCCACATGGGGAAACTTTTTCTCCCAACCTAAAGAAAGACAATGCAAGTGAAAACTATAAAACAGGATATTGCAGCTTTATTCGTGAGGTTAAAGAGTAATGTGATTGCCTGGCAGGTATCTGTATCCTCTGAGCAGCCGCTGATGCTCCAGTGCAGAGTAACGGTCATGTGGCGTCTCCAGACGGGGTTTCGGCGCAGGACAATCTTTCCACTGATCGAGTCTCCGGTACATACACTGATTGGTGTGTCCAGCATGAACAGAGTCTGCTTCCAGTGTGTTGACCTGAGAGGAAATGGTTGATATGAAAGTGCTGTCTTCTAATATGTGTTCATTGAAAGTGTCAAAGATAGATTTATTATTTATTCTTTTACTCTGAATTAGGTCCCGTGTTCAGCTCCACTGTTGCACCTCCTGCCTCCAGGGGCTCAAAATGAACAGTGAACCAGGCAGTGAAACCGTGGAAGACTCCAGACTTTTCCACGCAGAACTGAAACTCACCCTTCATTTCCTGATAAATGAAACAGCTCTCTTAGTATCAAAATCCAACTTGGTGGAATTGGAGCAGTGTGTAATGATTAATCCCTTTCATCACCTCAAGGTCTCCAACTTTCAGAGAGTACATGTCCAAGCAGATGACATCACAGGGAGCAGACAGGCAGTCGTCTGGCTCGATAACATGGCTGAACTTGGGCTTGGTGAAAAACTCCTGCTGTGCCAAAGACCTGCAGGAATCAGACATTATTCAGAGCAAGGTTATTATAGTTAACTCAAACTAATGAAAAAAAGCTAAAACTAAAATTGAAAAAAACATTTTCATTAACTGAAATAAAAACAAAAATGACAGTTTAAAAAAATAAACTATCTGAAACTGTATTGTGTCTTTACAAAACTAACTAAAACTAACTAAGATTGTTGTAAAAACATCCTTAGTTTTAATCTTTGTAAATGTATTTAATGCATAAGCCTTTTTGGTTGATATGAAATCTATTTCTATTTAATCTGTTTACTTTGCTCTACCGGTTACTTACTCCGAGTGACTTTCTGATGATTTTAAATGTCACACCAGACAAATATATATAATTTACGGAAAAAATCCCCCAAAACTAAAACTAACACTGAAACTAATAAAAACTAAACCAAAACTAAACATTTTCCAAAAAAATTAAAACTAGCAAAACTGCTCAAAAAAACTGACTAAAACTAACTGAATTGAAAAACAAAAAGTCAAATCTAAATAAAAACTGTAACTAATTAAAAATCCAAAACTATTATAACCTTGATTAAGAGTTAATGGGACATCAGCTACCTGATTGTGGAAATCAAAGTAATGACTGTAGCTTCAAAAAGCATCTGCAGCCACATCTGGTTTCTAATAAATATCCCTGCAACAATATCCATTATTCCTACTGTTACATCACATTAAGTGTTCTTTTGTTGGGAAAGTATATGTGATTACAGTTTGATTATGCTGCAGCTTTATATTGTCTTCGTACATCTGACTCATACTCTTAAGCAACCAACTGTATTCCCTTATGTTTTAATATCCAGCTCTGCAGTGTCCTGAACACCCACATCCATGTTTTTATAAACACAAAAATGTGAGCTGAACAGCTGTGATAGAAACAAGAGCAGAACTTAATGCAAAACTATGATGCACTTCATTAGCTGCACTGTTAACTTAGGTGTTAGCAGCTGGGTGAAAAGTGGTAAAAGGAGCAGGTTAGGCACATCTCAGTTTCATGTTTTGAGTAAAGTTACAAAGATCAATGTCAGGAAGGTTCAGCCAGGAAGTAAGAAAACTGGATGTTGGTCAGTTCACGTAAACATACAAGCAACGAGCCAAATAACCAAGATTCAGGTGCTCCATCACAAATGTGATCATAGCCAGGATGAGACTGAGAGCTGGATAATAATGCTGCAGTTGTACAGTTAAGTGTCATTGCATTATTGACTTATAAAAAAAAGTTTAACTTAATAAAATTAAGGACTTTGTGACTGATGTGAACAAAAACACGGCCAACCTGAGCTACACCTGAAAGTATGGGTCATAACAGCAATGAAAAGTACCATAAAGACAACCACCTGCAGCACATTTCTAGATAACAAATGTTAATCAGACGAGGTTGTTCTGTATCAGCGGCTAATTAGTGGTTCTTACTGAAGAGGGGTGAAGTCCAGGCCGTAGGGCCTCTCCCAGAAGGCCATTTTCTCTGCGTAGTAGCCTTCGGCCTGACATGGAACCAGAGTGAAGGCTGCGGAGGAGGGCCACATCACACCTCCATCTCTGAGCCAGCGGTCCCTGGCCACCAGAACTGACTCCACCATAAATTCAAACTAGACCAGCAAAAATGGAAAAAGAAAAACATGATGCTTGTTTTAAAAGAATGAAGAGTTGAAAATGGAAGAGAATGACAGCATCAGATGAGGGAGCATTGCTACTGAAAATATAAATGTTCCAAAACAAAAAAACACCTTCACACAATGATTTTAAGAGGCAGCAGTGAAAGTTTCACCGTTATTACCAGTAAGCAGTTTCCCATCCACTCAGACACCAGGATGTCCACCTGCTCCGGCAGCTCGAGCTCCTCTGCTCGTCCCTGGAGCACTGTCACCACCTCCTCACAGCCGTTCTGCTTCACCAGCTGCCTGGTGTACTCCGCCATGGAGCTCGCCTCCACAGCATACACCTACAGTACCACACATTACAGTTTTTCTCAGCTGCTTTTCGTGCAATTCTCACAACAGACTTCATATTTCCATAACTACAAGTTCAAACTCCACAACAATTAGTCATGTGTGCACATCAAAGTATCATTTATCATTGCATTGATCAATTGCAAATGCTTTTGGACATGTAGCATTTGCTTACTGACAGTTTTCTGTTATTTCATGACTTTATCATTTGCTTTGGTCCCACAGTCAAAACTAGATATACTAACAACAGCAGAATAGTCAGTCCCCACAAAACTAATAGTCTTCATTTCATTACTTGAGTCATGACCAACAAAAGAGAAAATCTAGTTATCAAAATCTGTCAAGCAGATGTTATACATGCAGAATATTTATAATTATTTTCCTGGAATGTGTCCTAAATTAAACTTTTGGTCACAGCTGATCCTTTTCATTGATTAGAAGATGGGTGAAGCGTTAGTTGTAACCAATGATGAGACATTTTTCCAGTCACTCTGAATCCCATCAACCCTCAACTGGCAAGCATGAACCAAGCAAGACACAGTGTGTACCTTTTCTACAATACTGGGGTAAGGAAATGGAAGGCCAGCATCAAGGAAGATGGGATGAGGATATGTGGGAAGGAAGGAGAAGAGGAAGATGAGGCCATGTACATACAGGCAGATTCCAGGTAAATTAGGGCTACAGTTGTGGACCATGTTACCAATCACAGCCTCACAGTGGCTGAGGCTGGTCACAGGGTGCAGCCAAATGTTCAGAGATCCACTGTGAATTCACAAATCCAAACATTTCATTGGGAAAACAAGTTTGTAAAGTATTGTGCAGTTATCCAAAACCTTGTAATGTACAGAAATACATGCAGTAGTATTTCATGTGTACTGTGCATTATCATTGTCATTTTACTCTGCAGGTTTGCAAGACAACCCAGAGAAGGTGGGTATAGTATGTTCAGTCACATCCATTTCAGTAAAATGTATGTGTATGTGGCAGGACAAATGGAGGCCTGGGCAGGGTTTGATCCCCAGACTTCCAGATGAGAGTCAAGCACACTAACCACCCATGGGTAATACCTGTGGTCAAGCAGCCAGGGCAGATGATCAGTTGGAGGCATAGTGACAGGACTTTAACTGTCACATACTGTTACAGCAGTATATTGTTTACAGTGGTCTAGGGATGTAACGATTACCGGTAAAATGGTTAATCGTGATAAAATTACCAACGATTAGAAATACCGTTTCAAATTTTAATTATCGTTAAAACCGTGACTTATTACTGCACTTTGAAAAACTCCCAGTGATGCTGCTCATTGGCTGGAAAAGCAGAAGCAGTCCCAGTTTTCAATGTTTAATTTATGAAAACATGGTGGAAGGCAACAAAGGCACCCACATGGACAGTTCTCTTGAGATTTTGTCTGCCTTTAAAAAGGACAAAGTAGACATTTAGACCCATTTTGGATATTTTTAAAGATGCTGGGGAGTATTTCTATCATATCACGATAAAAATGATAACCGTGCTCATTTTGGTCACAATAACCGTGATATTAAATTTTCATGTTGTTACATCCCTACAGTGGTCCACAACTCACCCAAGGGTTTATACTTGAAGTTTATTCTAAAGAAGTGACTGTTTTTTCATAATGCTGCAAATGAATTACTATACGTTAGATGACAAAAAGTGTACCGTGTGAAGTAAAATGTGAATCAGATGTATTCTGTGTCATGTATTCAGTTGCCTTCTAAAAACAGTAACATGTAACTTTACTGTAGTTTTCAAATGGCTGTACATCCAGTGTGTAGTACTGTTGGGCAATTTCAGGTCTCCAAGATCTTAGTTTTTGTATTCATGAACTCTCATCGATCAGACTATCACAATGAAAATGTGACTAAGCCATTTGAGTACCTTGTTTGTACTCAATGGTGACAGTACTTTTTATTTTGATGACACAGACAGTTTGATTGACATGAAGACTTGCTTTTGAGGGATCAATCATTCATTTTGAGCAAGTGATGCGCTTTTGCAGTTTATCCACTAGGTTTTGCTGTTTGCACTAATTGTTCTGAGAAACGCACTAACTGTTGTGCAAATGTAAATAGTGATGTGAGAAATGCACCAAAACGACTGAGAAAAACTCACACTACACTTACCTGCTTACACCATGTAGTAACAGCCTTTGTCCAGCAGATGGCAGTATAAGTATTCTGATAAAAGTGAATTAAGCAGCGATCCAATGGCTCTGATTAACATAGTTCTCCAGATTACACTTAGTTTATATGAACATTTTGTTTTCCTGACCCAAATTTGTATCACAAACATCCTAAACAGAGTTAGTCTTTCATCATTTAGCAGCCAGCCTAACCAAGAAATTATCAGCATTACCTTTGAAGGTTGTGCCAGCTGAGCGCAGAAAAGGCTGATGATGCCAGTGCCACAGCCGAGATCCATCACCTTCTTGTTCCTCAGAGAAGAACTGTTGCTGAGAATAACTTGCCGGTATGTTTCTGTGCGGCTCCTGTCTGACAGCATCTCCAGGTGGAGCCTCTGTATCATCAGACGGGATCAAACATAATATCCCCCCCAAAGAAAGAGAATAACATGTGATATAGTCAGACATATCCAAACATGTCAGGATCCTGATTTCAGCTTTACATGTAGCTTTTACAACCTTCGTGATCTTCTCTTTATGCATGCACATTACTGGGTGTATACACATACACATGCATACACAGACACATACACATGTATACACATGCATACACAGAACTGGGTGTATTGTTACACATAACTAAGGGGTGGGGGTCTTTTTTTTTCGCTGCAGCACAATGTCTATGTGAAAAAGGGTTATGGCAAAGTAAGTAAAAGATGAAAAAAAAACACTGCTTCAAATTGTGAGAGGATGGCTCCTTATTGAAGCCAACGCACTCGGCAATCACCAGGCCATGTTCGATTTGCCTGATTGTTAATTGATGAAAATTGGCATTATGACACAACATGGCAATGGTGAAAAATAACTTTATGAATTCAAAAACAAAAAGAAATACCATTGTAATCAAATAAATATGTAGCATTCTTCTTCTATTGAAGGTGATCTGTGGTGATTTTGTGTGGATGTTTCTGTCCTGTGAACCTGCCATCAGCAATTAACAGCTAGAGAGTAATGGGGCAGTGAGGCTGTTCAATTGAATATGCTAATGTAGTCTGCTGGGAGCATTGATTCTTTATCTCACTGTGGTTTGTGCAAGTGAGATCTATGGCCCTGAGCAAAGCTCTGAACTGTGTCGTATATTGATAAATCCATGATGCTGTCCACAGTTCTGAGGTTGTAGAAAGACTTGTAATGGCATCTTTTTCTTTCTACTGTGTCCTTCACAGTTTTGTTTTGTAACTATAAATACTGAATTCTATACTTTGTCTTTGATGGTTACATAGTGAAGCCCAAACCAAGGCTTTGTACTCACAGGTTAATGGATGCTGATTCAGAGTGCAGTGAGAAAAAGGCTGCCACTACAAAATGAATGGTGAATCTCAGAAATCAGCTTAGTGGCAGCCTTTTTCTAACTGCTTTTGCAACTTTTTTTTTTTTTTTTTTTGCTCCAAGCATAGAGAATTTATAATTCATTTCTTAATAGTAGAATTTTCTCCCTTAATTTTTTGCATTTGCTGTCAATATCCTGCCCTGTGTCTTCTTTTTCTACCATTTTAAGACCTCGTACACTCACATGAATGAGAGCAGAATCATCAACTCAGTCTCAAGAGAGTTTGGTGATTCAGCTTTATGGTAGAGATTGGGCCATATATTTCATATGTTTACATCCAGCAGCCTGCACTGTTCCTATAATATTTCTTGGATAATTCAGGGTTATCTATGCTGCTGTAAACGCCGAACAAGCTAGATATACTGAGATTCTCTAATCTCAGTATATCTACCATCTAATGTGGCAGCTTGGAGATAAAGAGGCCTTGAACATAGGGATGCACGATATAATGGGCCCCCTATCGGTATCGGCCTATATCGACCTTAAAACTGAGTAACGGACATCGGCCACCCCACCAATATTTAACCGATCAGGCAGCTGTTTCTGAAGTCTAAAAAAACCCAAAACTTCTTTTTTACAGACTTTAAAACTTCTAAAGACAGTTTCTTTTAGGATGTTCTGTGTGACCAGAGTTTATACACGGTCATTTGTGTAAATAACCAAATATCCCCTGTTTTTTTTTTTTTCTCAGAGAGAATAAAATCCAGGTCGTTCTAGAATATAATGCACATATCCTATTAGTTTTGTTTGAACAACTGTCATTAAGTTTGACTTTCTCTACAAACAAAAGTTGAGGCATTTTTGTAATTTTGCACAAGGAATGAATATTACATAATATATATATTTTTTAGCTTCAATATCGGTATCCATATCAGTTATCTGCCACATGAGTTTAAAAATATCGGCTATTGACCAAAATTCCAATATCGTGCATCCCTACTTGAAGGCACTTTTTTCTATGATGAGGGAGCAGAAGATGTGCAGTTACTGAGCCATTCTATTGAGCCGCTTGGTAACTTGTCTCTACAATCAGGCTCCAGGATGAGTACAGTGGTTATTGCAAAGGTAAGAACTTGTTCTCATGTTTCTTCATGGGTGGTGAATTTAAGAAGATGCTAAGAGGCCTATGTTTGAAATCAGCATCTCTACAGCAGCTTCAATGCTAATTAATGTGTCAATTCTAATTGTTACTGCAGCTGTCTGAGTAACTCACTGTGAAGGAATAGCATCCTAAATTAACTTCATTACTAAATGGACATACTGTATCTTTGACCTGCAGATGTGTAAAGAGTCAGCTTGTGAAACTTGAAAATAATTTGTATACAAAAACATAATGCTTTTATTTCTAACCAGTGTCCCATAACTGCCGAAGTATTCCTCATCCTGCCATGGATCCTCTGAGGAAGAATCCTCTTCCTCAGCGGCGTCCTGGCACAGGTAGCTAGCAGGAACATAACCTATGACCCCCCGCAGCTCTGCCCACCACCACTCAGCTGAAGGCTTGGCGTGCACTTGCAGTCTGTCCCCTGTACTGAAACTAAGCTGTGAGACAAAAGTGGTAAAGTTCGTGTTAATATTGTGACCTTTAGTCCTAAGCGAACAGCTGGAAGTCTGTTAAGAGGTCTGAGTAGCTCTCTAACCTGCTCGGAGTCACTTCCAGTGAAATCGGACAAAGCAACATACTCTTCAGGAGACGCGTCATCATCGTCCTCTTTCTCAGTTAGCATGTTTGATAGTTTGTTTCCTCACGTTGACAATTTGTTTTCCTTTTTAAAAGTTAATACAGGACTTTTTCGTTGCATAAAGCTGCATCTGCATGTATGAAAACATTTGTTATTACAGCGATATGAACTTAAAAATTCCTAGCACCTAGCGGCTGCTGTGCGTGTAACCACTTCCTGGTTTGACGTCAGATTTGATTTCGCGCCTTCATGGTTATCGGAAATGTCTAAACTGTAGAGTTAAATTGTATCCAACTCTAAATTGTATGAGTGGCACGGGCAAACTGAATAAAATGTTTAAATAGGCTAGCTATATATATATATATATATATATATATATATATATATATATATATATATATATATATATATATATATATAATACACACACACACACAACTCACAAAAAGTAAGGGATATTCAAGTTTCGGTTATAATTTAAGGAAAATGTCAAACGTTCACACCCCTATGATTTTATATCATGAATGTTGGACATTTAACTGGAATTATGATGTGGTAATTCCTCCATCTCAAACAACTTATTGAAAGGAAAGCTAACAACAATGGTGGCTAAACCAAATATCCGTAACTTTTTGTAAGTAGTGTATCAATGAAGAGTTAATTTGCAATCACCATTTGGAAAAAAACGGAGTTAACTGATTTTCATCGCTGTCGGGTACAAACCTCCTATCTCCATTTAATATCAGTAAAACCCTCTACTTCATGTTAGTGTGATTTGGTGAAAATTCAAAAATTAAATGAGTTTATTTTCAGAAGCAGTTAACTCCGTTTTTTTCTAAATGGTGGTCAACTGTTTTTGCAAATGAACTCTTCATATACATATATGAATATATATAAAATCCCAGGCAATGATAGCTGTTTATGAGACATTTAAATCTATTTAAATAGTTATATTTGATAGGTTTCTATTGAATAAACAATGCAATGGCCATTGTCGTTGTGGTTACTGGGGTCAGGCACACCTGGATTATTCAGTTTGTCCAGTAATGACAGACAGGAAACAAAGGAGCTGGCTTACATTCATGAAGTCGTGGAGTTGTACCATTTTCCTTCATTTTAAACATTGCTTTAGTTTCCTTAGTGTTAGAGCCAGCCACACCACCTGTTCTAAGTTCAATCCAGTTAATGACTGGGAATTCAAAGTAACTGGTTTATCAGCCAGTTAGGTGCCTCATTACTGAGGATTTTTTTAAATTAATGAATCTCATTTCTATGACATGCCTTTTTTCTTTGGATTTTTTTTGCACTCAAAGGTTAATTTGTTTGCTGTGTAAACAGAATAAATGTAACTATACATAATAAGGTAACACAAATATACAGCAGAATCCTTTATTGCAAAAACAAACTCAATGAACAAAAGATATTACTCCATTACAGAAATAAAAACACATTAAATCAGTTTGCGGCTTAAAAAGTCTACAAACAATTCATTTAGGGAGAAACCATATTTTACACAATCCTTTCCCTCATCAAGAGGGTTGACCAGCTTTATATAAATCTTTCCACAAACACACCACACGTCCTTGGGAGAGCTGCCTTTCTCAACTGTCTTTTGTCTTTGACTTGAGAAAAGGCTTATGAAGCACATCATGGAGTCTTCTTGCCTGTGTACAAAAAATGTCAAAACAGCGAGATGGTGAATGTTCCACCTACCCTCAGCATCCCAGTTTCCTGCACACTCATTCTTCCTCACCTTTTGTGGTCCAAGGCCTGGACAGAGTACCAGATCTTCCTTAGAAGCGCTGATGATTCCCTCTACAGACTGTTAAGAATTAAAAAAAAAAAACTTAGTGTCTTCTTTCTATAGTTGATTGACTGCATACAGGGTGGAAAAGACAGTTAAAGTGCAGTTAAAGTAAAGAGTTGTACCACTGAGAGCAACTGGAGTGAAAAAAACAACAAAAAACTGTCAGATTACTTTTTAACAATTTTCCTTTGTTTTTACTTTAAAGTCCCATCTTGGATTTGTTGTTCAGTTCATTACTGGATGTGTGCATCTGGCAAATATCAGAATTTAATTGTGTCCACCAATGAGTGCCCTGCAGTCCAAATATACATTTCCCCAAACTCAGAATGCTAGCAATGCAACAAGTCTAAGTTGGCTTTTTGAAAATTCAACCTTGCTCTGGGAAAAAAAAAAAAGGTTGAGAAAATTTCCCTGTGGCTATTCAGGTTTTTTCTATTCCACAGGGAAAGAAAGAGGTAAGGAACCCATGGCTAAGTGTACATTTTCTGTGGTACTCACCGAAAAAGTGGATAGCAAGGTAATAGCATCAGTTTTGTTGATAGATTTCACAGTAGTCAGGCAGTCTGTAACCTTCAATTGACCAAAAGAAATACTATCAGGATTGAGAAGCACTGCTACAAAACTGTAGCAATTACTCTGATTGAGATCAGTGTAATTCCATTAACAAATTACTGTTAAAATTTCCATGTAATTTTTCTTAAATTTTAATAGTAATAAACTTAATATTAAATATTGTTATTTAAGATATCTTAAACAGCGAAAGGCTGAAACTAAACACACCTTTGACAGGTAGTTTTTTTCAACTTGTTCCTTCAGGAGATCAGCTGGTTTCTTTTCATATGACTTATATGTTTCCAGATAACGCCCTGCTTCTTCTGGACTACCAGTTCAACATGAAGAAAATACAAAATATAAAGAAGAAAACAAGGTTAGTTAGACTTAGGCTCATTTCCATATGATTAATCAAATAACATTAAATGGTTACACTGTCAAAGACGTGTTTATTTATTGATGTGGCTTTTATTTAACCCTGAAATACACATGGACAGAAGATTTTTTCTTCCACAGAATCCTGGTATCACTGATGTATCACTATGTAACATATTTAACAAAGAGAAACTTGTAATTTTAGTTTCTGCTGACAGACTTTGTAAGGTGGCAAGGCCAGGATCACAGGCTCCTCCTTGAGAAGTCATGATTTAGAACAGTTTTCTACAACACTATTATTTTCCACGTGACTGGTTTTACCTCCAAGCTAAAATAAGAGTGCAGTCAGCCATGATGCAGATGCGAGCCAACTCCTTCAACGCATGATGAGGATCTTTCTGAAAGAAAAAAAGAAATGTAACAATAAGAAAAAGAACTATAGTCACTCATATCTTTATCAATTAAATTTAGGATTTAAAAAAAAAAATTTTTTTTACAAACACAAAGGTTCTTAAAAAGATGATCTTTGTAAAGTTTCTTGCATTTGTTAAATTTGACATGTATTTTTATTTGGGTCCATATGGTGCTAAACATAGTCTTCAGGCTGCACACTTGTTACACCAATGTTGGCAAAACTGATTCATAATGAAAAAAAAAAAAAAAAAAAAAAATCAAGAAATGAATACTTCTACAGTACAGCTGGGGTACTGACATGGCTGACTGCCTAGCCTTAATATAAGGCAGCTGAACATCTGAATTCTTTTCAGCTCACATTGTGATTGTTAACTTTTGTGGCGTATCCCCAAAAGGTTGAGATTTTCTTTAAATTCTGTCATCAATTTACATGAAAATCCTTTTGTTTGAAGAAAAAAAAAACAAACAAACAAAACAACAGGTATGAATTTAGATGCTTCTTTTTTTCGTCTCTAAAATTGTAAAAAAAAAAAAAAAAAAAAAAAGTAATGAGCTGGAATAATAGGGTGTAATAATTGGTGGAGCTGCATAACAGCATGTTCTAGGATGACAGTAAAGAATCAGATCAGGATTATTAAAACAAACTAAGCTGCATCCTTGTTGGCCTTGATAAATAACATAATATCCTCTCTAATTTTTGAAAACTGTAATGACTTCACCATCAATCCATTAAAATACAGCCCATCATATAGTTTTACTTACTATATCGACTTGGACTAGCAGCACACGCAGGGTGAATGTGTTTCCAAGCTGCTTCAAACGGTCGTGGATATAGTTTGGATTAAGGTTGTGATACCTCAAACTTCAAATCGGACCCAAAATCAACGTAATAGAAGAACAGAACACATAAGACAATGGTGGTTAGGTCAGAAGTACGTGCTTTTCATAACATATTAATTGCGTATTACAAGATGCTAATTGGCTAGATTCTGAGTCACAGCTGATGGAGCAAAAAAACCCACCTGAGGAAGAGCGCACAGGTCATCTGTCCCAAGACATAGTCTGGTACAACATCTCCAAATTCCCATGGTACACTCCTCACAAACTTCAGAATGGGATTTCCTCTCTTAATAATGAAAAATAATTGTGACAATATTGAAAACTGTCAGACAGTATGACGTAACTGTCAAAAAGCATGAGTCGCAGCCAGTAGCAGTATAAAAAAAAGAGTTCAATTCTGCTGTATTCTGGTGTAAGAGTTAAAACTATTCATGTTTTCTGCATACCTGTCGAGGACTGACAATAATGCTGCTCCCAGACCCAACTGGTTTTGGACCCAGACTAAGGATTGTATCAGACTTTTGACAGCTCTCCTCATCTCCCTGTTTCTTCTCACTGCTTCTAACATCCTCTGCTCCAACCCGAACACGGTCCTGAGCTGTTTCACAGCTTCCTGTAGCAGAGGGCACGGACTCCTGCTCATCTTGCCTCAGACTGGTGACTCCAGCATCTTCAGACCGGACCTGTTTAGAGGGGACAACCTTCTGTGGAACAGCCGCCGCATTGTTTTTACTTTGAACGATGTATTCTGCATAAGATAGGGGCTGGTCCGCTGATTTGGGAGCAGACTTTGCGGAGGATGCAGCTGAGGTTGAGGTGTCTTGCTGTCCCTTGGATGTTAGCTGAAACTGCGGTTTAGGCTGAAACAAAATAAAACTAAGTCAAAGAACGAAATCATAGATAGATTCATGCTCAACGATAAGTCACAATTATTACGAGCTACTTCCATACTAAACTGTTTTACTATCTTAGTACGCAACTTTTTAAAAAAGTGAGCTTGAAAGTGAACTTTTTCATTTTAGTTGAAAAGCAATTCAGTTAGCCACATAGCTAGGTAGCCGCTATTCAAACACACACAGACCAATTTTCTTTCTTTGGTGAAAGCAGAATCATCCAAGTTGATGTGAAACCTCTTCTTCATGTCTTTCAATGTTTAAAAGCCTTTCACGTAATCACATACCGCCGATTACCTAAAATTAACTTGTACTAACGTTACTTACAGGAACAAATAGCTTCGACGTTTCCGGTACAACTCTACCAAAATGAAAGCACCGATTAAAGAAAATCTTAAAATCATGTGTCCCGATCATAGACTGTATAGGTCCCGATTCCCGATTCGAACAGTTTGCACTCTTTGTATTTACTCTCCCCACCCCCTGCATTTGCTGACATGAAGTCTTCTCTTGTGGACCTGAATAGTGATATGCCAAAAACTGCAAATTAGTGATTTTTTATTTTTCAAAGATATATACTTTGAAAAATATTCTATCATTAGCAAATGTTACCTTTTGTGGATGTCTAGAAAATGTTGAGTATCCTCTTTATTTTTTGTTTTTTAACAGAATTGTTGTTTTGTTTATGGAAATTAAAATGGTCTTTTTCAGTTTTTCAGATTTAATAAAAAAATACTACAACATTGAGATTTTGCTTCAGGGATTAATAAAGTATTTTTCTATTTAATTTCAATTCAGTTGCTTGGAAAAATTCTTTCCATAGGCTATCTCGTTGTTTTATGACAACTCCATAATTTTTTTCATTCAGGAAGGAATAATGATAGAATAACTATCATGTACTTGCAGCCATGTTGCAAACAATTGTTCAACTACAAAGGAAGTTAAACAGACTGAGCTGTGTAAAGTGTACTTCCTTTTACATATCTTTTTCATTTTTTTTGTGGCACCTATGTCAGTACAGAGAAGTACTGGACCAGTTTTGGGCTGGTAGGGCTGGTCGTGCTATTTAAGTCAGAGGCCAGCTTCGAAATCTTAAAGTTATTAGCCTGATGTTTAAAGCACACAAAACATACAATACACATTCACCCAATAAGGCTATATTTTCTATTTATAAAAACTATTTTTAAAACCCCTTTTAAATCTTTTTTGTTCAACTTATTTTGTGGTGCTTTTTGTGCTATATTTTATTATTTTATTTTTTTTTACATTCTTATCTACATTTAATTTGAGGTGTGAACATTCAAAGTACTCATAACATTTTAAGAATGGAAAAACTGCAAAAAGAAAAAGAAAATAAACAGCAACAACAACAAAAACAACGTTGCCACCAAAATATTTCAAGATCAGTTCGTGTGAGTACCAGAACTCAGAATAGGTGATAAATACTAATACTGCAGGGATAAATAGTACAAGATGTTTTGCAAAAGGATCTTACAGGAAGAATATGAGGACAAAAATAGAATATAAGCAATAAGGTTGTAAATATAAAGAATTCCTTTTATTTGAGATGGTGCATGCTCGTTAGTTTATCTCATTTGTGTTGGCCATGTGATGGACAAGTACCTCTCATCCAGTAGTAGCCACCTTGAATTGGGTCGCTTAAAAAAATTAATGAATGAATATTGCTGTCTAAGCATTATTAAGGGTACAAGGTAATATAGTTTTCTTGATGATAAATAACAATAATTCAGGATGACAAAGCAAGAACACTAATCGAATTATGATAAACGGTTTTCTTGTTTTAATTTAGGTTAACATATGGGTACATTTTCTCATTTTCTACCAAGAAACCCGGTGTTACCTAGGAGACAGTGACGCCGCCATTCAAACCGCGCAGCATGGCATGCTGGGATACCTTTCTCCATCATGGCGGAGTAGAGAGAAGGCTAACGACAACGGTTAGCATATTCAACGATTGCTTGATTTCGAGTAATTTTGCGCTGCAGCCATCGGGCGTTTTCTCCAGGGGAACTGCATTCATCTGACAAAAGCTGGGTAAATATGTGTTGTACAGTCGTCAGGCGTAATTAGCTAGCGTTTGTTTTGTTGACTTAAGTAGCAGCTAAATGATTTAGCAAACTAAGCAGCCAATTGAGTAGCTACGAGCTTGACTAGCGGTGATGCCGAAGCTCGCAGTGAACTAGCTGCAAGGCCGCATCATGCAAGGAGTATATTTGACTCTTACGATTTAAGCGTAACCTAATTGTTAAGCTATGTATGAAGCTCTTAAAATCAGCGCATCTTATTATCGCCAAAGTAAACTGACCTTAGCTAGCTAAACTCACCTGCTGCCGTCTGTGTGTTAATGTAAGCCAAGGTAGTGCAGGCCTGACACCGATCAGCGTTATCTAACGTGTTTACGATCTGTGTCTGTAACTTCTCATTTGATTTAAAAAAAAACAAACAATGCCGGTTTTATTAACTTGTTCAAGTGATTATTTTGGTGTAAATATATAATTATTCATAACGTATTAAGCGTTATCGTAGTCAGCCGCTAACATTTTAAGTTTAAAATAGCATTAGAAATCCTACCTCGAGGGGCTAGCTTTAGCATTAATAGACGAAGTAATGCGTGTTGGATAAGTTGGCTGTATACCTTAATATGTATGTCTTTATATTTTGGATGGTTTTAATGGGTGGATAACTTTAGGAGTATGTATCCTTTTCCTGCATGCGTTATTATTGCCTCGTTTTCTCGTGTTTCTCGCGTTTTCTGGATTCATTTAGGTAGAGCTTTATTGCTCTTTTGGATGACTGTTGTGAGTCAAGTGCAGAGTTTGGGGAAATTCACATTTAACTCGGATTGTGTTCGGTGTAAGTTAGATAATCATATTTATATAATACCAATATTTTTTAATGCTTCAGTACAAAGTCAGCCGAAGTCCCAAATTGTTACTAATTCATAAAATGTTACTGCATTAATAGATATGTTTATTGATGTCCGGTAGACTGTGTAAGGGAATCTTATATTTGGTTTATAAAATGCTCTCTTTTCTCCTCCCTGCTCGCTGCCATTATTGAACTTATTTATATGAATCTGCTAGAGTATTCTTGAGAATTCTTGCTGGGTTATATCTAACCCAGGACTATTAGAATAAATGTTTGCTGCCCATTGAACTTCCAAAGATATGTGATTTGTTTTGAGGAGACACATTTCTGTCCACTACACCTTTTTCTTGTAACTTTTAAGCATGTGCCATGAAATTGAGATCATGAAAAGGATCATCATCCTCTGCATCTGATGTTCTGTGGTTTCTTAATGAAAAAAAAATCCTCATACTCTGTCATAGTTCTTTTTTGTTGTGTATTTGATAGGTGAAAACCAATCTTTTAGGTGTATCATCCTCAGTTTTAGACGAATGTTTAGGGGAAGTATTGTTAAATGTTGTTGGCACAAGAAACTTGGAACTTCTGAACTCACAATGGTTGTCCCATATGAAGGTCTCCAAGCTTGTGGTTTCAAGTTAGTTTTCACTCATGGTTTTGGCTCCTTTGTTTTCGAACTGAAATTCTGTTTGTTGGGTACCAGTGTTGTAAGGTTTGATAAGGGTAACTCTGCTTTGATGAAAGAATGCTTGATTGATCCCAAGGCCCTTTGTATGTGGACATATCCGTGGTCACATCTCTGATTACTTGGTTACTTCCAGTTGCAGGCAAGCACCTTGCATGGTTGTTCTGCCACAGTTGTTGTATGAGTGACAGTCTCTGAATGGCTGAATGAGATAGTTTTCAGAACAATATCACACTTTCAAATAACATTACCTTTTCTGTCTCTCCAGCGTGGATTTAGGGAGAAGCACATCAGTGACTTAGAGAGGACCTTTTGCAAAATTGTGGCATCATCATAATGGAAAGTGCAGTGGGCATTCCTTCTGGTAAGTGATGGATAAGATACGAAGAATCTGTACTTATTCAAATTATACAATTGTGTTTCAGTTGCTCTTACTTCTAATTCCTACAAAGTTCCAAGCCTACTCTTGTTTCACATTTGTATCAGATCTTTTGTTGTTCACAGGCAGTATTTGAAACACATTACTGTTAACACAAATGGCTCTTTGGTGACATGACCAGATCTGTTCTCTTTATAAATAACTTTAGCTGCACTGATGTCAGCGTACCTCCTCTAGATTAATTTTTTTTTGTTTATTAAAGAAACTGACTGACTGACTGACTGACTATTAAAGAAACAAAACGCGAGTTGAAGAGAAGAGTCGTTGCAATGCATGGATCTCAATCACTGAGCAAATATTTACTATAGATTGACTCATATAAATACCGTCAATATAAACTAGACAAATGTGGATGATATCACTTGTTTTAATTAAGTTATAATTGTAGCACAATGAATTGGGTTGACTTGGACCATATCTTTAAATGTGCCTTTAGGCGACTTTGTCATGAACTGCACAAATAAAGCTGTGCTGAACTGAATGGGTGATGATCTAGATAGGGCTCTATGCTCAGGTCCACCACTTCCTGAGCTTAAGCCAGCTCCTTTGTTTCCTTTCTTTTATTACTGGATAAACTGATTTATCCAGGTGTGCCTGAACTGGTGAGACATCACCTGGATCAATCAGTTTGTTCGGTAATGAAAGACAGGAAACAAAGGAGCTATCTTAAGTTCAAGAAGTAGTGGAGTTGTGCATAGAGCCCATATCTTCCTCATCAGTAACTATTTAAGTAATTTGTCGCTTTGATATTTTTCTTTCCGTGTAGCCATCCGTAACCACCCTCACTTAGTAGCTTGTACATTTTCAGGGTTCACCGTTAACAATTTGCTCCTCATTTTGCTATGCACTTGTAAAGACTGATTCACTAGAAACACTGTTTTGACCTCTGCAGGTGAGGATGAAGCACCAGAGAAAGATGACATGAATGCCAAGGAGGGGATTGAGCCATCCCATAAGAAAAACAAAAAGCACAGAAAACACAAGAGCAAGAAGAAGAAGAGGAAGAGGAAAGGCGAGAAGGAGAGCAGCTCAGACTCTGGTGCTGAGTCAGATGTGGAGCCCCCACCTCCACCGAGACCTGTCAGGACCACCAGAGCCAGGTCAGGAGAACCAAGTATTTTTCTAATTTAGATTTTATTTTATTTTTTACCCAATAAAATGTGACTTATTTTAATGCTGAATAAAAGTATTCTTTCAGTTCTATGTTGTTCCAGCAACCAAGACCAGATTGTTATATTTTAAGAGAGAGATAATGCACATGTTGTCAAATGATAACTGCTGACAGACTAGAACTGTGTAATCTCTTAATTTAATACTCATGAAGTCTTCTTAAAATTGGGAAATTGAAAAAGAAATGTTATGGTTTATATATGTGTGTGTGTATGTATGTATGTGTGTATATATATATATATATATATATATATATATATACATACACACTACTCACAAAAAGGTAGGGATATTCAACTTTCAGTTTTTGGAAAACAGAATGATGCAGAGTAAACATTTAACCATTGGACAATGTACATGTGCATTGAAAAGTTTAGAGAAAGTTTAATTCAGTTTACCTGGCAAGGTTGTAGTAGATTTTAGATTAATTCTGACATCATACAAAAAGCCAAATATCCTTAAAGGCCTCCTTCCACTGAAAACCCGTTTAACTTGCTCCTTCTGAAATACGGAGGGTTTCCCCTTGTTTACTTACACATGCTGACTTGCTAGCGTTGCGTTCCCCCCAGTCGGCTGTGCTTTCTCATCAGAGAAACAATACGAAGAAAAGAGCGAATCGGGAACAGCCTCGCAGTTCTACGTCACATTGCAAATAGCGTATCCCACGTGGGGTTTCTATCTGTCCATTGGAAGGCAGGTAACCCTCCACTACACACTAGAAGTGGAGACAGCACGACTGTAGCTTCAGAGTTGAGAAGCTAATTAGCTAACTGTTTGTTAGCATGGCGGAACAAACTTGTTTGTCGGCTCTATTTCCTGTCTGTAACGAAATAAGAGCGGAGGGGGGAACTTCCTTCATATACTTATGGGAGGCAGCCAGTCAGACGGAAATTCATGAGAAGGACCCGGAAAAGCCTGCCGTTGGACCACAAGCCTCTCTTCTAGTATACAAATACAGCTGGATACAAAGATACCAGAAGGTTTTTTTTAAACGGAAACGATGCAGAATGCATCCAATAATAATGGAGAACACAGAAATATTAATGAAATGACCATGGAAGTACAACTTTAACTTTTTGTGAGTAGTGTATGTATACACACACACATACACTGCCTGGCCCCCCCAAAAAAGGTCATACACTTTTAATATTTCATTGGACTGCCTTTGGCTTTGATTACAGCACGCATTCGCAGTAGAATTGTTTCAGTAAGCTTCTGCAAAGTCACAAGATTTATTTCCACCCAGTGTTGCATTAATTCAGGTCTCGACTCTGTGGTGGCCAATCCATGTGTGAAAATGATGTCTCATGCTCCCTGAACCAGTCTTTCACAATTTGAGCCCGATGAATTCTGGCATTTTCATCTTGGAATATGCCTGTGCCATCAGGGGAGAAAATTCCATTGATGGAATAACCTGGTCATTCAGTTTCAGGTAGTCAGCTGACCTCATTCTTTGAGCACATACTGTTGCTGAACCTAGACCTGAGCAACTGCAGCAACCCCAGATCATAACACTGCCCCTTCCTCTTTTGTTTTCCCTTTTTTTTATTTTATTTTTCTTCTTATCCATATTTACCTCAAATTTACTTTTTCCCTTTGTTTTTTATTTTTTGAAATAGAAGAATTTTTACCAGTTGAGGTTAAATAACTTGTCGCCAGCTGAAGGATAATCATCCATGCAGTAATTATCCAAAAGGATGCTTGTACGTATTTGCTTAGTTGAATCCGTTTGGCAAATTTATGTGTATATTTAGATATAGATATATATATATAGATATATAGATGGATATATATACACATACATATACATATATATACATATATATATATATATATATATATATATATATATATATATATAGATCCACCATGCGGTCAGTGATGGTATAGATTGTAGTTCTTGTTGTTGTTGATGCTTCCTAAAATTGATGGGAATACTTTTAGAATTGATCATAATTGTGATTTTGAGCTCACATTCATGGTCCTGCTTGAAATTGAGAATGTCAGTTATGATTGGAAAATATGGAATATTACGAGAAATTGAAAATTTACAATATTGCCTTGGAAGATTATATGAAAAGAGTAACTTGATACTGTTATTGCTTCCCTACATGGTTGTTGTCATCTTACAAATAAAATGGTGAATGAATTTCTGATATATTTCCATTCTTTTTAGTGCCAGGCTGGCAGCAGCTGCAGAACATGCTGGACTGAAAGAGGAGAGCAAAAAGGATTCAATTACAGGTACATAAAAGTCAGACACAATCATAATTTAGATTTTTTTTTTAACAGTAAATGACAAATGTCCAAGTTCTTATTTATTTATTTGACCATTACTACTATTTTCACATGATACAGATATGGAAGGAGAAACGAAATCCAAAAAACATAAAAAACAAGCCGCTAAAAAGAAGAAAAAGAAGAGAAAGAAAGATGAAAAGCAGGGTAAAAAGTCCCCATCATCTGAAAGCAGCTCAGCTTCAGGTTCTGAGTCTGAAGGTGAAGGAGGTAAAGCATCTGGTGATAACAAAGGTTGTGCAGCTCCTGCAGCTGATCTCCAAGATCCAGTATCCAGACTGGTTTCTAAAGGCAAACGAGGGGAAGACAAAGAAGCTCCTGTCATCGTGCAGAAACCTGAATTAAAGGAAGAGGAAATAACTGATATGGATGTGACTTCAACTGAAAGGAAAGATGGTAGTGTCGGTGAATCAGAAAAGCAAATGAGGTCACCCCCTGCAGGCCAGGATGAGATGGTTCAGACAGAAATGGTTAAAGTTAAGACGGAAGACAGTCAAGGAAACGGTGTGATCAGCCATGTCCAGGAATTACCTGACATCATCCCAAAACAAGAAGGTGCTACCCCAAGAGATGATCCAGACCTCAAAGATCAGGCCAATTCAGTTCAAGAGGTCAAGGTAAAGGAGCATGACTTGTGCAAGTCTCCGTCTCCTCCTTGGGGCTCAGAGATAAAGAGATCAGAATCTGGCCCAAGTCGGTCTCCGTCACCTAACCTCAACAAGCAGCAGTCCAGTGATCAGTCTACAGAATTGGTGAAAGAGCAGTCTAGATCCCATTCCAGGTCACCCACAAAGGGAAGATTATCTGCAGCTCCCCTAAAAATTTGTCCGGTGTCCCGTTCTAAATCACGCTCTCCATCTCCTAAATCCAAGAAAAAATCACAGTCTCCATCACACAAGTCTCCCAAGAGAGCTGGCCATCGGTCTCGATCTACCTCGCTCTCTGTCACCCCCAAGAAGAAGGTGTCAAAGTCTCCAAGGAAGTCCAAATCTCCTAAACGGCAAAGGAGTTCCTTGTCTGTTTCCCCAAAGCGACGCAAGAATTCTCCCTCTCCCAAAAGAAGAGTGTCACGATCTCCGAAGCGCAGTGGGCGCAGGTCTCCCTCTTTGTCTCGATCCCCAAGGAAGCGAAGAGGGTCAGAGTCTCGTTCCCGTGGAGGCACAAGGCGATCGAGGACCCGCTCGCCTAGACGAGGTGGTGGAGGTAGTAGACGGTCTCACTCTCGATCTAGACGCCCTGTTGCCCGCTCCAGATCACGGTCACCGGGAAGGCGTGCTGGAGGCCGGCGCTCCAGAAGTCGATCCTTGTCTAGGCGCCGGAGGTCTCCGAGATCACGACGCTCACGTTCTCGGTCACTCCGCAGGAGCAGGCGTACTCGGTCACGCTCCATAGTTGTACTGAAACGCAACCGCCGCTCCAGATCCAGAAGTCCCCGCAAACGTACCAAATCCAAAACCCCTCCATCCCGAAGGCGCTCTAAATCCCGATCGCCGGTGAGAAGGCGTTCACGTTCCCCGGGAAGAAAAAATCGCTCTCTACCAAGATCTGGCAAAAGGTCCAAGTCCCGCTCATTGTCACGAAGGCACCGGTCACCACAGGCAGGCAAGAAGAGGTCCAAATCTCCAAGGAAGAGTAGAAGGTCCAAGTCTAAATCTGCCTCTGCAGAGGTGAACAGATCTAAGTCCAGGTCCAGGTCTGAATCAAGTGATGGAAGGTCTGAAAGCTCATCCTCTGCCAGGTCCGTGTCTTCCACTCCAGATAAAGAGAAGAAGTCTCCACCACCCACAGCAGAGAAAGTAGTTGGTGTAAAAGCAGCTGAAGAAAATGGAGGAGTTTTAGTTGCTGCAGGTAAAATCTTCTTTTCACTCTTAAGCAAATTAAAATAACTCCTCATAGATAACGTCTCAGTTTGTTCATTGCTTTTGCATACCACTAAATTCCAGTAACTGAGCTCACTGAAAAAATGTAATGTTTTGTTCTCCCAAAATATTGACATTTTGATGCCATTCTCTTTCTCTCTCTTTCTGTCTGTCTCTATTTTAAATGTGCATAGACCTTGCAGTTGATTTGAAACCAGTGCCCCCTGCACCCGACCCCAGCTCCCAAGGTGGAAGTTCCTCTGAGAAGTTGCTGGATCAGCCCATTCAGTGGCAAAACTTGAATGCTCCAATATCTGCTATCCAAGAACAAGCCACCGGCCAAGTTGGCTCATCAGAAGGGTCAGATGAAGATGAGCCATCTCCAGTCAAAACGGCGTCTGAAAGCCAGAGAAGCTCCTCAGGTTCTGCATCTCCGGAAATACCGAAGAAGCAACTGTCAAAGTCGCGCTCACCTACAGATCGCAGGAAACTCTCTCGTTCAACATCCAAGTCTAAGTCCAGAAGAAAATTGTCCAGGTAAGAAGGTGGTGGTGTGTGTATCAATCTGTGAGTCAAGCTTTTTGTGGATCCATAACGAGTATCAGTACATGGAAATATGAAGATATTAGGCTGCATATTCCTCATGAAATGAGAAATGAAAAGACATCTAATTATAAAACTAGAGCCAACTTCATGTGGGATTTTGTAACAAGAAAAGTGGAAAATAGCCACCACAACTTCTTGAACAATCTTGACCCTCTGCTTGTTTTCCAGCTCTTAATCAGTCGTATTATTTGTCTTTCCTCAGGTCCAAGTCTCCAGTGAGGAAAAGAGAATCTGTCTCTCCATCAGAAAGGAAGAAGCGACGGTCCAAATCCCCTGCCCGACGGCGGAGGTCACGCTCTCGCTCTGCCACACGCCGTAAGCGTTCAAGATCCAAGTCGCGAACCAGAAACCGACGATCCAAATCCCGCTCTCCAACGCGCAAGAGAAGATCTCGTTCCCGTTCACCAAATGCTCGAGGAAGGAGAAGGTCCAAGTCCACCGACAGGAATAAGCGTTCCAAGAGCCGCTCCACTGGACGAAGGAAAAGGTCCAGGTCTGGAGACAGAGGCAGACGTTCTCGGTCTCGCTCCTCCGATCGTAGACGCAGGTCAAGGTCACGAGGTCGGGGGAGGCGGCCGGTATTTCGCAGTCGTTCATTTGACAGGCGAGACAGATGGAAGAGGGAGCCTAGCCACTCGCCAGTTCTTATTCTACGCAAACAGCGGCGCTCAGGGTCCCGAACACGGCGCAGCACTAGCAAGACGCCACCACGACTCACTGATCTCGGTAAAACATTCAGAATCTAACAAAAGACAAATGTAGTTAAGATTTAACCTAAATTTATATTTAACAATTCATAATTATTGCACTGCTCTTATTTTTTATTCTTATTTATTTCTCAATCTACCCCAAATTTGAAATTAACCTATCCTCTGACTCCTTTTCACCTTTCCTTTCCACAGATAAGGACCAGTTACTTGAGATAGCAAAAGCCAATGCTGCCGCCATGTGCGCCAAGGCGGGGGTTCCCATTCCCGAGAACCTTCGGCCAAAAGCCATCCTCCAGCTTCCTCTGCCAACTCCATCTCCTGCACCCCTCTCTTTACCTTTACCATTACCTCTTCCAATGGGCATGGGGATGCCCAACATGCCGAATATGCCCAACATGGGTCCAATGGGGTTACCCAGTATTCCTGGAATGCCCAGTATGTCAAATATGACCATGAGCGCAGCTGTGGCAAGTATGACTGCAGCCACTATGACTGCTGCCTTGACCAACATGGGTGCCCTGGCGGCCATGCCTCCCCTTGCCCCTCTTCCCACAATTACTAACAAGCCTCCCCCGTGCCTTGCCCCTCCAACACCATCTCTTAACCTGGACCACATTGAGGAAGCGAAGAGGAAGGTCACTCAGCAGGCTAACATACATACCATCAAAGAGCTTACTGAGGTGAATGTGTGTTTTTTGTTGACTTTGAATGTACAGCACAGCAGCATAGACATGGTTTTAGATCATATTGGATATTTACTCTAATTTCAATCTAATTGTTTCTTTCTTAAAAGCGAGGAGAGAATCCAATTATCTGAATGGTGTTTGTTTGTATATAGTACTTTATAAAGTAACAGTTGTTTTTCCTCTGTGTTATTTAGAAGTGTAAGATGATTGCAAATAGCAAGGAGGAGATGGCTATTGCTAAACCACATGTCTCAGATGACGAAAGCTAAAACCTCCAAGTCCTTGAGGTAAGATCTGATCTTTTTTTTTTTTTGGTTTCATAGTCTGTGTTTTATTCCCTTTTCAACCACATGAGTGCTTCTGTTTCAGGAGCACAATTTTACAAATGAATTCCATTTTTAAGCTTTTTCAATGTATTAATGAATTAACTCTTATAAATGGTTGCACTCATAAATTATGTGTTGAAAGTTAAACTTAAAGCAGTCCATCTGCTTTTTTTAGACTGACTTTTAGTGTGCTAGCAAAAAGAAATCCCTCAATTAAATGTAGTATTTCATGTAGAATTGAATTGATTGTCTATGATTGAGCAATTGTTGGTGCAAACTTCGATATCTATCTTTTCTGCACACAGCCACTACCCTCAAAGGAAAATGTAGGATTCTCATCTGAAGGACTTTCTTTCCCACAGTTCCCCCTATTACCTGACTTCCCAGAGTGGAGGCGCACCCTAGTTGTTGCAGCTGCATCGTAGGAGCACCGGCAGCGGCCACTGCCCCACTCTGCTCCCCCGTTTGTTCCCATTTCTTTGTGAGAGTGGGAGACTTGCAGACTTTGACCTGTGATACCACTGAGAAAACTGGGCACACTGAAGTGTGCTCAGGTGTATGACTGTACAGTGAGTATAATGTGTGTGCGCGTGTGTGTATATAATGACTTTTACCATTACCACCATCCCCTCAGTGCTGCTGTATGCATCAGCAGACACCATAAAGACTGAAGAGGAAACAAACCAAACTTAACTAGTGGCGCAAGTGTTTTTGTATAAGTTCTAAGTTTCCCTAAAGTTATTTTACCTTTGTTAATTCATAAGGATTGTGTTAAGTAAAGACTGCTTCCTTGTTCTTCTGTACTCCCCTCCATTACTTGTAGTCCTGGTATTATGAACAAATAATGCAGATGAAGTTAAAGATGGTCGGTACTCAGATATGATTACATGAATTAGGATCAACTGCAGGATAGAAGCAGATGAGGAGAAGAAACATGCAAGATCTGATTATTCTGAAGGAACAGGATCTATGAAAGAAACAAAAACGAGTATTTCAGTTAATGCTACCCTGGGTGTGAGTTGCCTGTACTGTTACAGCACCAAGCTGATCTTTGTGTCTGATCAGGTCGTTTGTTTGGGCTCTTTTGGGATTTGACTGTTTTTGGCACATTTTTCTTCTAGATTTAAATCAGCAGTTCTAACAAGTCTTGTGTGTTTTTCATTTGAGATGCACAAGAAAAAGTACTTTTTAATATTTTCAGGGAAAAGCAAAGATTATATTTTAAAAGGAAGGTATTTCTGAGTAAGTCTGAACTGATGCGGAGTGCTGATGGATGTCAGATGCCCTGCAACTGCGCAGATCCACTAAGCTCAAATTTGATATAATTTCAGTTTTTGGGAGCTAAAGGAAAAAAAAATCCATATGAACCATTTCATTAAGAATACTGTAAATGAGGTCATTATTACATCTTAAGCAAAACATTTCTCTTTCACTATGTGAGATGTAGTTTTGGAATACAGAATCTAGCGTTTGGGTTATTCGCATTTGTACAACCTAAATTGATCTTTTTCTTTTCTTTTTTTTTTATTTGGACACCACACCTGGAAATAGATATTTTATACTGTATCATCTTGAAAGTAGAAAGTTAGAGAAATCTCAAATGTCCTTGAAACATTTGTGTGTATTAGACAATCAGGGTCTTTGTGGATGCTTTTTTTTTTTTTTTTTTCCTTTTTTTTTTTTTTAAAGAAAGAACAGTAGGCACATAAACCAGACACATTTTGAAGCATATATAGGAAAGACTGTCAATGAAATGTGCAACATCCAACAGGCCTGTTTGTTTTAATCCACAAACACATGCAATATCAGCTCTTCCTGGAAATGCTTGTGCCCTGGCTTGCATTTTGTGTGCACTGTGTAAAAGCATTTGTCCCATTGGATAAATGGAGAACAAAGACAAACTTGGTGCTTTTTGAGAAAACTGCAAGGGACAAGTTCTTTCAGATTTTTTAAAAAGAATGAAGATCTTGCCACTATCCACAATTATTTTCATCGGAGGATGGTTAAAAATGAACCAATCCCATTCTCCCATGCCCAGGGTTGTTGATCTGTAGAAGATGATCTTTGAAAGCTTCGTCGAACTATAATTATACTTGCTCTGTACAACTGTTAGAACTGTTGAACTGGTTCCCTGGGGTAAGCTCCAGCCCTTTTATTGAAAGAAAACAAGAAAATACATTTTAGGAATCCCCCCCCCCCCCCCTTTCAGTCATTTAAACATGACGTTGCTTGCTTTGTACATAAATGTGTTGATGATTATTAAAAACCTCAACAGTCTCTAATCAGTTATCCTTCTGTGTTGTGATTACTGTAGTCAGTTTTATTAAAGCCTTTTTAAGTCTTTTGGAAATTAGGATTGCTCAAGTCTATTATTTTAGTTTGTAACTAATTTTAGAAAATGCTATATGTAAAGAGGGAACAGTTAATTTTATAGTACTGACATCATAAATTGAAATGTTTTGGAATAAAGCTTAACAAAAACACTGGTTATTTTAAGGGCTTATTATGCAGTATAACCACAACCCTTCACCTGTAATAATATGGCTTCAAATACAAATATAAGTAGTGTATGAGCTATTAAAGGTAATTAATCTGAGGGTAAAAGTGGATGTTGAATATCTGCTGCTTATTGATTGGAAATTGGCCAACACCAAACGTATTTTGGTTCAGGATTCGAAGTGAAGAGGGGATTTGAAAGGGACATCCAAGTATGCTGACATGCTGTTCATAATGAAGATTTTTATTTCTAACTGCAGAGCCCCAAAAAAGTCAGTTTTGTTGTTGTATGCACTGATCATTGTTAAATAAGTAATAATCTTAGATTAATTTTATTTCCCAACCCATGTCTAATGAACAATGACTTACTCATAAGTCCAATCAGTCCTGTGGGGCCCCCTAGTGGAGTCTGTGAACTGAAAAGGAAGGCAAGAAAGCATTTTTTTCTTTTTCTTTTTAAAGGTAAGTTTCAGTAGATTAATTGTATCAAATGTGTGATGCTTGTAAAAGAAAAATATGTCTGATAGTAAAGCCAAATATAAGATTGTTCTAAAAATACTTTGTGTCCCTATTCTTGAATTTTAATTTTCCCCGAATTGTTCATTTTGGTGGTTCCTGTTGATAACCATTGTTGCCTAGAATAAAAGCAAATTATAATTTGTTCTAATGTGTTCATGAGATGAATTTTAATGAGTGACTTTTTGCAGCTGTGAACCAGTTTCAGTAGAGTGGAAAACCTGTAGAAATGGTCAGGCCTTATCTCTTGTACTGTATCTAGCAGATGCAAAAGATAATGGGACTGTTGTAAAAGGGATGGAAGTCAGCTGCAGTTATGAATCCTTCCTACAAGTGGTGCACTTTCTCTTTGTTTCCTCTGCACATTTAGTGTGCTGGCAGAGACTTCCATCAAGAAATGTGATATAACTGAAGTAAAGTTTAGCTCTTTTACTCTTGTAACCCATAAGAAGAGCCTCAAAACCCCTCTAATGCAAAGCTGTTGAGAAGTCGTAACTAGTGAATTAAGGACGTTTGGGGATTTGACACATTCAGTACTCTGTTTTACACAGATACTCAGTAAAAACAAGCAAACAGAAGTGATGTGAGGTGAGGATAACTGATTTTTGTAAACTGATTTAAAAGGTTTAAAACACTATAATTCACCATTACAACTTAAACACCATTACCACTGTTCTAGTTGTGAATTAATCAAATTTGATCAGTTTAGTGATTTTATAATTTGTCTCTGTATTGATTGTGGCATACTCTTTAATTTATTTTGGACTAAAACTGTTTTTGTTTTTTTTTTTTGGTAACACTACAGTTATGACTGCAGTATCCCTGATGGCTTGTGTAGAGTCACCGTAACAGCACAGGTGCTCAATATGGCAGTGGCTAGTCGTTTGAGTAGAACATGTCTGTGACGTCAGCTGCAACCTGTCAGTTGGGGGTGCATCACAAAGTGCACACATCTATCAAAGTTTTGTATTGGATCTTTAGTTAGGGTATATTCATTGTGGATGTAAACATGCGTTTACATGTGTTTATAAATAGTTAATGTAAAAACTATGTTAGCCTTCATCCAAACATACCGTATGTGAACTCTTCAATTCTATTTGTTTCGTTTTAATTCAACTCCAACTTCATTCCCCTTTTCATCCTTTCTGGCGGATATTTGGTCACTTTGGTGTTGCAGAAGTTGCTCAGGTAGCGCAGCTCATACAGGATGGCACATCAGTGTGTGGTGTGGCAAGAAGGTTTGCTGTGTCTCCCCCCCGTTTGCTACATGGAGGAGATAACCAGGACACGGACCAGTATACCTGGAGACATGGAGGGGGCCATAGGAGGACAACAACCCAGCATCAGGACTGTTATCTCCTCCTTTGTACAAGGAGGAAAAGGAGCACTGCCAGAGCCGTACAAAATTACTTCCAGGAGGACACTAATGAGCATGACTCTGCTAAAACTGTCAGAGACAGACTCCATAAATGGGGCCTGAGCTCACAGCCCACCAGCAGTGGTTCCCAACCCTGGTCCTCAAGGCACACTATCCAGAAGAATTTCCATTTTGCCCTGCTGAGACAGAGCTGATTCAAATTAAATACATCTCTGACGAGCTCTGCACCAGTCTGCTACTGACCCATTAATGTATGTGAGTCAGCTAAGTTTCAACAGAGCAACATAGAAAGTCTTCAGGATAGTGTGCTTTGAGGACCAGGGTTGGGAATCACTGCCGTAGAGCAGTGTTCCTCAATTCTGGTCCTCTGGACACACTGCCCCATGCATGTCTTAGATGTGTTCCTACTCCAACACACCTGATTCAGATTGATGAACTTTCCCATCAAGTTCTTTGCAAGCCTGTTAATGACCCATTCATTTGATCCAGGTATGTGAAAGTAGGGTTACCTCAGGCTGTAAAGCCTGATTGAGATTTGCTAACACACTAGGATTGGCAGATTCTTCACTGGTGTCCTGTTCTACAGAGATGAGCATAGGTTCAGACTGAGCACTTGTGTCAGATGTGTCACGGGTGTGGTTCTTTTAAAATACCGGTGAATGCTGGAGGAGGGGGAAAGAAAGAGAGGCCATCATGTCATGATTAAACACTAAGAACTTTATTAAATAAACAAATAAACATACTAAGTGCAAATAATAAAAGTTCAAGTTCAAATTTATTTAAAGAGCTTACTTAACAACATTCAGCTGATCGCCCAAGGTGCTTAAAAATGGACAAATATGGCAAAGGGTGCCAAAACACTTGAAACACAGTTCTGCAACAGCAGAAACCAATAACAGCACAAATGATAAAAATAAGAATTTAGATTAAAAAGCATTTGTTAAAAACAGGGGAGCATAGAAACAATAATATCAAGGAGGAGGAGACCACAAAAATGGCAAACATAAGTAGGATAAAAATTAAATTTCAACAATTTAAAAAAAAAAATAAAAATGTAGATACAGTTACATGTAGTCCAAAAGTGATAAAAAAAAAAAAAAAGTCCAAATAAAAAGGACTAAAAAGGGGCTTGTGGTGGCTGGCGTCTCTTTTGGCTGTGGCTCCATCCAGGTCTATGGCGGCCGCTCCCCCGGCGGCTGCACCCCTCAGGCCATAGGCTCCTCTGGGACTCCACAGCCGCTCCTCAGGCTCTGGGCAGCTACTCCATTGGGCAGCCTCAGGCCGTAGGCCTCCTGGTCAGGGTCTGCCCTGCCCTCCAGCTTCCGGTATCCACCTCTCCGCCGCCACCATCTCCTGAGCCCCCAAGCCCGGTGATCCTGCACCCACCCGTCTGCACCTCCTCCTACAACCAGTCCTCGCATCTCTCTCTGCTCTGCTACTCTTGTCCGCACACTTTTAACATGCTGTCTCTAATCAGGTTAACTGTCGGGGGAGGAGTCCTTCTCTCCAGGTGTTGCCAGCCAGTTCATTAAAAACTTGCTCGCAGATAAAAACAAAGTTAAAAACCACACAAACCCATAAAAACCAAGCTTGTGGGTATAAGGTCAGTTCCTGGCAGCACCCGTTAGCTCACCCTGTGACAGATGTGAGAGAGTCTGGAGACGCTGTGAGAAGGTTTGGCAGGGGGTCAGTGATGGGCTGGGGAAGCACAGCCCTCCATGTGCTAGCCAGAGGTACCGAGATGAGATCCTCAGACCCATTGTCAGATCATATGCTGCTACAGTGGGACCTGGATCCCTTCTGATGCATGAAACAATGCTCGGCCTTCATGTGGCTGAAGTGTGTCAGCAGTGCATGACCAAAGCATTGATGCTGTGGACTGGCCCGCCCGTTCACCAGACCTGAATCCAGTCCAGCACCTCAAGGACATTGTGTCTCATTCCATCCACCACCACCATGCAGCACCACAGATTGTCCAGGGTTGACAGATGCCCTGATCCGGGCCTGGAAGGAGATCCCTCAGAAGAACATCGGTCTCATCAGGAGCAGCCCAGACATTGTAGGGACAGCATACAGGCACATAGAGGCAACACACACTACTGACCCCCATTTTGAATGTTCTTGAGGAATTTCTACAGAAGTTGGGTCAGCCTGATGTGATCCTTCCACTTTTATTTTGAGTATGATTATGAATCCAGACCTTCATGGGTTAATTATTTGGATTGCCATTAATTATTCTTCGTGAGTTATTTTGTTCTAAACAAATTCCAGTGCGTAATAATTAAAGATTTTCAACCGGAATATTTAATTCATCCAGATCTAAGAAGTGTTAGTTATGTGTTGTGCGTTTGAGTGGAGTGTAAAACCTTCATCAAAAAGGAAAGTTTAAGCTGATCTTTTAGTTAGGGAGGGTGTCCGCTTCATGAACCCAACCTGGGAGCTGGTTCCATAGAGACGGGCATGATAACTGAGGCTCTACCTCCCATTCCACTTTTAGAAACTCTAGGAACCTTAAGTTAAACAGCAATATGAAAGATGCATACAGTGCATCAAAAATACATCTTTTTCTGGAAGGTTTTACTCATTTCATGAAGACGATGGCAAACTATTCTATACGACAATATCACTCTGTAGTTAAAGAGGAGGTATCAAAAGGAAAAGAACACTTTAAAGAATATAATAGTTTCTAAATATGATGTGTGTGATAGGCTAAATCTGGAAAGAAAAAAAGCAACTTCACCTCCCCTTTTGTTCCTCAGCCTTTTCTCAAGCCCCTTACCCCCTACATTTCTGCACAATCTAAAGCAGAAGAGAATACAAACAACACAACAAATACCTTACTTAGAAATGCAAAGCCAGTATTTTAATTTCACCTTTAGTTGCCAGTGTTGTTTTCTCAATTACAAAGTGAGGGTCGGGGTTAGTAATCTCAGTTAACTGCAATCTACCGAAGAACAACTCTGTTTAAATATTCTGGGCCAATTATACTCATTTAATTTGCAGACTGTAATTACATTAATCAGTCAGTGTCTGAACGCGCGCTTGTTTACATACACAGCGGCCACGTCTGCGTGGATATGTATGTGGGCTGCATTCTGAGCAGCTACTGAGTCATTGGATTTTTCAGATCAATGGCTGCTGGTCGATAGATGGCTGAGTGCTTTGCAACGACCACCCTGTCCAAACACTCCACCCGCTCTGACAAGCAGCCAGGAAAGGAGGTCACATACACAGATTTCCACACACAACCCCCCTTTCCTTTCCCTTTTCAAAATACTCGTTGCTATCATAACGTTGCTTCACAGTCAACCCATACACACATGCGCGCACACATGCACACGGGATAAGCCGATGAGTTCAGCCCATGGTGGAGTTCTGGATCAGAGTGGGAGTTGTTTCAATACAATGTGACGCAGACTAACGAAGACAGCAGGGACAGCCAAGACAAAAAGGAGAAAAGAGGATTTGAGAGAAAGGAGAGGCAGGATGAGATAAAGGCTGATGAAAGTGAGGAGAGAAAAGAGGGAAAACTGAGGACAAAAGAGAATAGAAGATGCCCAATTTTACTGAGAGGGATTGAAGCAAAGTCAGAAACAGGAGCAAGTGAGCTGCTTCTGTAGCTGTGGGGGTCCTTGGACTGGTCAGAGAAGTAAAACAAAGGTTGTGACTTTGGCTTCACTTGTCGGCTCATTGTATTGTCAAAACTGTATGTGTGCGCGCAGCTCGGCTCAAGTGTGTGTGTGCTATTGTCCACAACAAGACAGAATCGCATGTGTACAGCATTATACAAAAGCTGCGGACTCTTCTGCAACAATGAGACACAAACATGTTCGTATACATGTTGCATGCTCGTGTGAATATTTCATGAAGGCGCCGCGAAGGAGCAACCATAGTTCTTGATTTATGGATGAGTGAATTTAACCCAGTTTAAATATTCATGTGAACTGGCAAGGGAAAGTGCAATCTCAAACTATTATTTTCATGCATATCATGCAACATTTGGGTCAAAGTGAGAATTTCAATATGTGTAAATCAGCATATTTGCTAAGAATATTCAGATATTAGGAAAGTGTCTAAAGGCATCTTACAATTTACAGTTGATATTCATTTGGCAAGTCAGCAGCTGCAATTATGGGGTACAAAATTGGAAAAGCATCTGATTTAAATAAAATTACGTTAATGCAGACCACACTGTGGATCTGGTTTGTTATTTCAGTTAAATCTCTCTTTGTTTGCATTTATGCAAAACTGTTTAAATTGTTTTGATGATCTGATGTTAATGCATTTAAAGTCAGACCGAAACAAGACTTCTTAAGAAAATGTGCAAAACAAGCTCTTAGCAGCAGAGCTTAATCTGAGTCAACTTATTACTTTTTTGTTTAGAGGAACTTTGCATTTGAATGTCCTGAATCCATGTTACAATACCTGTTATGCTTAATTTCCTATCTAACATAGTATTTTAGATGAAGCTTCTAAGGAGATGTTGGCTAAGCTTGTGTACGTGTGTGTATCTTTCTGTAAATGTACAAAATCTTTGTGTATGTTTACATGTCAAAATCAGGCTGTTTTATTCTGTTAAACAAACAACGAGGTTATGTTCATGAACGTGCGCTCTCATCCTCTTTCTTTCTCTCTTTCTCCCTTTTCTTGTGTGCAGCGGCTGCAGGAAGGTGTGTATGTGTGTGTATTAGTTCCAGTCCATTGCTTGAGAGTGTGAGCAGTGGTGGTGTTGTGCACATGCATTTGTGTTGTTTATCACAGCAATGAAAAGAAACCCGTGATGACGTCCAAAGAGATCAAGGTAGATCAAGGTTAAAATGTGCGTGTGTGTGTGTGTTAGCTGTAGGGAGGGAAAGTTTCTCTTGCGTCTACGCTGATTTACTTGGCTTGTGTCCAAACATCAAAGGTGTGTGTAAAAGCCTGAGTGGGAACATATTAACACTTAATTATGATGGAGAGTAGAATTTGGTGCTCTTAAAGATTATGCTTCAGATTTAATCATTTTTCACTAGGAAATCTCAAATAAGAGCCTTAAATGCACTGAAAGTCACCTTAGCCATCATCCTTCATTAAGGCAGTGTATTTGTGTGTGTGTGTATGTGACATGTATCAAAGGTTTCAGTCCAGTGCTTGCTTCTAAATCCCCACCCAAGCGTAAAAAATGTGTGTATTATAGAGTCATGGATGCTACAGTCTGCTGCTCGTGTTAGGGCTCACAGTGTGAATAACAAGACTGTCTCAGACACAAACAATGTAAGGTCATGACACAAGAGAGAGGGGAGTGATGCAGTTGTGAGTGTGTGCTGTCACTTGTACTGAAAAAGATCTTGCTCATTGTTCTTGCTGATGTGTACAACAAAAGCATTATTGTTGGTGAACATCCGCGCGCCTCTGGAGAGGGAACCTTCACAGCAGCAAATACATAAAACCCATCTGTAGTTGTCATTCAGCGTTGCAGCTTTACCTGCATGCGATTCCCTCCTACAAAAGCCGATGTTTCTTTCTCCTGCAGATTGGATCCTCTGTGGTGAAATACTTGACAGAGAGTAGACTACACGTGAACATCCTGCTCACCTGCAACAGGCTGATCAAATATTGAAATTTGCAACTGGCAAATCAAATATTTATACTAGCTCCAGGGCGGTGAAGCACTCATATTAGCTGAGTGGTTTGCCAAGAGATCAGAAGTTTCTTCCTGCTAAATTAATGCACTCCTCTGTAGTAAGCTGAATTCTTTTGGCGCACTCTTTTGCTTCCCTTACAGCGATAACAGACTGGATCTTCCCACTTTTTTTTTTTGCATGGTACTTGGTGGTGTTGTGTTTCTATTTTATTGAATCAAGAGTGAATTTCTGGATAGTTTTCATTTAAACGTATGTATCTCCACTGGATTGTCAGAGTAATTCTCTCAAGTTTTCTTTAGAGGTCATCATTGGACTTTTGTATCCCTTACTTTATGAGATACACCTCTGGAATAAATAAGATGACAAAGAAAACATGAAATGACTAAAGAAATAAGACAAACTTGAACTCTTCTAATACTCCATAGTGGCTTTACAAACCAATTGAATAGCTCTAATATTTGACTGCATATTTCATATATACAGTATATCCTCTTTGCTTGTGTAATAATATTTTCTACCTTATTGTTTCATATAATTTACACCTTACCCTTTGTTTGCTCACTACATTCTATTGTATAGGAAATGTCAATTACTTTAAAATAGTTCGTAGAAACATTATCATGAGAGAGATTAGAAATAAAAGCTGATGACCACCACAGAATTGTAGCAGTCTAACCACTGATCAGACCTCTAATTCCGTACCAACAAAGAAGATGAACCAGTATCATCAGAGTTATGTATGGTTTGCAATATATTACTCGATATTTGAAAATGTAATGAGGCTGAAAAATTCAAGATTGTTTGAGCAGAGTTTAAAATAAACAGCCTTGTAGGTGGTAGAGATATACAGTATGAGATCTAATTTACATAGTAATTCGGCCAGTCAATTTAAATGAGGTAATTAGGTAATGGTTGGGTTTTAATTAAACTAATTTAAGAGGGACTGGGAATACTTAAAACAAAACAAAATAAACGCAAAACAAAACAAAAAGTATATAATTTTGATAGACAATTAACGAGACAATCGTTTAAAAAGAAGAAATATCTTGACCCTGTTACTAAGATGCTGATTTGAGAATCATCCTGCTCAAAGTTTTCAGTAGACATTGTACTTTTTTTATTCTAAAGAAAAACTTCTTTCCCAATCACAATTCCTCACTTTCCTTATGTGCATTTACCTGCTAATAGTTAGGTGTACATGGTTAATTCTGCATACTACTTTATGGTTACTACTTATTTTCATATTCATATATTCGTAATTCCATTCATGGCTGTGCAACTAAAAATAACAGCATAGCAGATATGTTACCATCTTACAGTTAAAAGCCATCGCCTGTGATGCAAGCACATCTTGGACAGGTGGACAAACATTGCATATTTTCTGGTGGGACTGGGCTAAAGGAAGATGTAACTTAGCATGCAAGGCTGATTTTATACTTATGTATCAGTATTAAGGGACCCCTTCTCACATCTTTGGTTCCAGTCCAACATCCTTTCTGGTTCACCACCCCATGCACAGTCTGTTAAACTTTCAAAGCAGTTGGACTCACAAGGTCACTATCTGAAGACAATTTATTCTCTCCAAGGTGTCAGTTTATTGCCAAATCATGAGGGCTTAGACCAGTCAGAATCCTATTATTGTTGGGGTTTAGATGTGATCAATAGCAACTTCCTTTTACAAATTGGCTCCAAGTGCCATGAGTAACACTTAATCTGATTGGTTGAAGTTTGCTTTTGATAGGTGGTGACAAACAAATGTTTATCCAGTTGCCTGCAAAAGAAACAGTGCCAATGTTGTATTTGCTAGAGGGTTCTGGGGAATAGCTTGCCTTTACAGACGAGTATGCTACAGGGGTGCCCAGTCTAAAAGTAGGAAGGTAAACAGCATCCTCACAGAGCGTCCCTGTCTCTGATGTTGAATCTGTCACTTGGACCCCCGGGAGCCCGGCTGTATTCACAAACATATAACATCTGTGAATCCGTCTGTGTTCAACTGTGTGTGTGTCTCTTGTTTGTTGCCTGAGAAGTTTTACTGTAATATAACATCCAACACTAGTTGCATAAAGTTTATTATTGTGAACATGAGACAAAAATAAATCTCCATGTTTTTTCAATGGACGTTCTGCTCTTTGAACAGTTCATTCATAGAAGGTGTGAAACGCTGACTCACTTTCACTAACAGCAACAAACATTTTCACTCTCTGCTGTGCCAAGACGTTTACCTCTGACTGTACTTGTACTCACTTTTTATACATGACAGCTCTTTTAAAGCAAACTTACTGTTCCCTGACATAGCAAGACAGCCAAGAAATGTAAGGTTTTGCCCGTTGCTGCATGCATTAATTATGGCTCCCATGCAAAATAGATTAGATCTGCAACTTCATTTAGTAGGCAAGGAGTTCATGGCTCACATGGCTCTGCACCCCATTCCTGTCCAACTAAATGGAGCCCGCCCAAACTAAGAAATGAAAAATCAGGCAGTTTATGACATTATGCCCCTTATTTTAGCAGCTTTGGATAGAAGGATATTACATTCCTTATCTGAGGCGTGCTGCTGAGACATGGCAGTCATTTAATATTAGATGAAAGCAATGGAATATGCAGCTTTGTAATTTGTACTCTCGTGCATCACAAGCTTTTATTTAAGTTTATAATGTAAAACCTTTAATTGGCAAACAGGCTCAGTCATAAAGAAATTGTTTATAGAATGCTCAGTTTAATACAGAGACCAGCTACTTCCTTTATTTTTACAGCCCTTATGTAATTTTTCACTGGAAATATTTTAGCAGCATGGACAGGACGTCTGACTTGTCACTATTTTGGTTATTCTTCAGTTGTTCTGCAGGACATTGTTGACTTTGAAAATACAAGGAGCTGTCTGTGTGATGTCGCTTAGTGTTTACTGTTTTTGAATGCTTATATGACAGCACTGATCCACATTTGTTTTCTTGGCTAGAACCTCACAGGGTCTTGTCTTCAGCGTAATTCACGGTCATTTGCCAGAAAAGACGTGTTGGTATGCATCATGAATGAAGTATCCAGCGAGGACATGGGTTTCTGTGTCTAAGGATTTGACGAATTTGCTGCAGTCGTTTTTGTTGGGTGCAAACTTCAGCTGTAGATACATAATTATATCTCATTGCTGCGGGAATTTCAGTCGCAGCCTGTTCATATTTTAGTGTTCATGTATTAAACAGTAGAACAGACCAAAGTTTGCTCTGTAGTCAATCTGTATCCAAGCCCACCTCAGTTTGAACTGTGGGCATAAATTTGCAAATCTGTCGCTCTCGAAAATGAGAGTTCCTTTTTTCTCTCCTTTGGCTGGAGGATTTTTCCACAAGTAGAGATGTTCAGTCTCAAGCTTTTAATCTGAGCTCTTATCTGTATCTGTGGAAAGAGTGTTTTACTTTAGAGGCTGTTATCGACCTTCTTTGCCCCTAAAGTGTTGTGCTTATTAGCCAACTGACAAACAATCTATTGCTAAAAGAGTGTGTAGGCATCAGAATGGTGCATCTCATACAGCAGGAACCCCTTTCTTCACATTTTGTTTTCTCCTCTGATTTTTCATTTTGTTTATCATCTCTGGAGTAAAACTCCATATCTTTATGCATGCTGGGGCATTTGAGAGGTAACATTGCTTATCTTGTTTCATTTATTTCTGTTTGACTCATGTTTATATACTGTACCAACCCTCCTGAGATTTCTCCCACCTACTGTACCCCCCCCCCCCATCACTGTAATATGATTGTAGAAAGACAGTTATAGTAAAAGCCAAAGCATGCAACATTTTCCCCTCAAGCGCTTACAGTAATAGCCATTAAAGTAGTAAACAATTAGTCTGTTTATTAAGGATTCACTTCAAAGGTTGCAAAGTTAATCTAAGCATGCAACACAGAAGGTGCTCCAATATTACTTCATTTTAGCTTTTTCCTGCAGTCGCCTCAGCCGTGAGCTATACTGTCTCAGTTGTAAACAGAAACAACCCGTCACTGACCTCTTTCTGTACTATTTTATTAGATTACATCATCATATCATCCTAATCTCTGTGACACTGATTAGCCTTCTTTCATGCAGAACATGTTTTCCTCCATACATGTAACATAAAGAGACATAATAATATAAACTACCATAAATATTTTATGAAGTCATAGAGACTGCTCTCTACTTATTAACTAGGAGATTATCCACCACTAGGCTGACATGACCAGTTAAAAGAGCGCATCAGTCTGGCAGACTAGAGACAGACATCAGACAGCTGATTAATCTTTAAATTACAGTCATTGCATTGCTTCCTCCTGTTATTTTATTTTATTCAAAAAAAAAAAAAAGTTCCCATTTTAATCATCTCTATGCGGAAGGAGGATTTCCAGTTATCAGCCCACTTTGGGAGTATTTCTCACAAATTGCTACTCAGCCTTAAAAGTCATACTTCACATGAGTCTATGACTTCATTTATGAGAGAAATAAGGGGATGGCTGCAGTAAAGGCTTAATGAGACAGCCATGTAGGTAGAAGTCCATTTCGCTCTAATTTATGCATGTGCTGGACCATTTGTGCAGAAAATCTAAATATGGCATTTTGCTGTAAACCTTACACCCCACCCCGTAAAAACCTGTTTCAGGATCATATGTCAATCTATTTAACAGTTGCTGTTGAGGATGGAAAGTAAAGCATAATTTCTAAGATATTCAATATCTGCATTATTAAATAAAAGTATTAATTGTCTTACATTATGTCTACCTATCAGTCTTCTTTCACCTGTGTATCAGTGGGTTTGTATTTACCTCTGCTACAAAAATCTTCTCCAAATGAGACAATTATTACAATCATTACATGGGCAAAGTAATATAAATGATAAAATTTGATAACTTTTTTTTCCCCAAGATGTTATAAATTGATAATAAAACTGGCAACTCATTAGATTTATAATTCTGTAGTGCAATGACCCAACGGGCCTTTGCAGTGGTACTGTCAAACTATTAGAAAGTTCCCTTATTACAACTGGAACTGAGATCATAATGCACTAACTTTGAAGAACATCTCCTGGAAAGAATAAAAACTGAAAAAAAAAGTGTTTGGATCCATGGTGGTAAATGAATTAAGGGTGTCTACAAATAAGGTCAAACATTTGGAAAAAACAAAAAACAAAACCTTTTATAGCCAAAGCACTTTCCCCTTATCATATAAAGGAAAGCTGGGAGATTTGTAAGGAACTGAGAAGAGGTTAGTGAGCTAAGTAATCACATTTATGCAATAAAGGTGTTTTATAGTAAATCTACAGTTTTTTAAAAAAATCTACCAAAATCAAAGTTGGACAATAAAAAAAAAAAGAAAGAAAAATGAAAAACCCCATAAAAGCTAAACATGCTGTTGCAGACTCACCCTTATGTCATATTTATCAACAGGAACATTTTCTTTTCATTTCATAAAAGGCACTTACAGTACAAGATAATATGCAAAGCGTTGCGACTCTTTTCCCAAGTATTTAGAGAAATCCACCTGATTGTTTTATGCTACTATGATACCTCTTGAAAATTATACTCAGTTTGAACCTTTTAAAACTATAAAGACTATTTGTCAGGTCCTTTCATGATGAAGCTCCATATTCACCATTGTACTTAATTTTCTTTCCACAGCTTTGCTGATTCGTGTTTTACATGTACCAGGAAAAACTATCATATTAACTATATTTACTTTTCTTCCTGAGTTTTTTTCTGAGAAATTGTAATGAATTACAGTTACATTCATGTTTTTGTTCCTACATCTGCATGTAACTAAGTACCTAGTTACCTACCTGTGTAATGGAGAGAGAAAGTTTTTGTTTTTCTCCACAGTCTTACAGAAAAAACGAACATCCAGGATACAGTGAGTCATTTCATGCACAACTTGCACTCACACACCGCATATTTTAAATCCAGCCTCTTTGTACTCTTGTGAGTCTCCATGTGAGCTTACACTTGAGTATTGTCCTCCTGAATATGCGTCTATGTGTGTGACAGAGGGAACGATAAGCCTCTGACAAGAGGGCACGCTCGCGCCTTCACAGATGATCATTTATTTGACACACAAGGTCCACCATCTTTGTTTACCTCAGTGCTAGTATTGCTCTGTGTTTTTTTATAGCACCAAGGTTGGTTGATACACACACACACAGACACGCAAACGAATACATTAAAGCGAGGTCATCTGCCAGCAACATCAATCACTTGGCTTCCTCTCTAGAAGGACCCTGACCACAAACCTGGTGCTTGTTGCATCACCATTTTATGTATTGTTTATTTATTTAGCATGCTTTTAATCATTTAATGCATATAAATAAATATGGAAAAAGTCTTGTTCTATCTATCATGCCGTGCAGGCGAATAATATTTCACGCTACTGGTACATTAGTTGTCTTTATGCCTATTTGATTTATGTTTTGATGTGATGTGCTTGTGTATATCTGTTGAGAGAGAGAAACAGATATAGATGCTCAGCTAATTCTCCTGAATGACACATTTAGCTACTGTAAACGGTCTTACTAATGAAGAGTCTTCCCCCCAACAAGAATCAAAATTATGACAGTAATTGTGTTGGAACGCTGCTTAAGCAGACACAGCAGGAGGTGTGTAGCTGTTGCATAAATTCATTCTGATTTGACAAATTAGAGTTGATGCAATGTTTTCTGCACAGGGAATTTAAACAAAGGCTCATGCAGAAGCCCAACACAAGCTGACAGAAGGGGATGGAGGGATTTCTGAGTCAAGCAACAGGATTTTACGAACACTCCAAAGGGCTTCGTTTCCTATAGCAGTGCCTGTAGGTCTTTCAATTCAACAGCTGCCGCATCAATTTAGAGGCCAGCGCAGTGGCTATTTGTAGCTCAGCAATACCTTCAGCTATAAATTTTCTGACACAGACAAAAAGAAAGACACATTTATGCAACATGCTTGAGAACATATCTCTCCCATATTGAGCGCAGCAATTTAATTCAGTATTCTTGTCATGTAAACTTGGGCTTTGCCTCATTCACACAGGAGATCCACAAATATTTTCAGAGAAGCGCTGTAGCCTCGAGATCTGAGTGTGTCTTATTCTGTTTGATGTGAGACGACAGCAGGAACCCCCTTTAGGCCGCAATACACGGACATCAGATGCAGGCACTGTTTTTTACATGGAGAGAACTTGCAGCATGCTGAGACAAAGCCATAGTGATTATTGTTGAGTTGTTAGGTCAAATTTTAGATGGAAACTACAACTCCAGGTCCCACAATACTGGAATGTTGTGTAAAATAAATATAGAATACTCTGATTTGGAAATCCCATCAGCCAATATCTTATTTTACTTATAAAACATAGAAAACAGTGAAATTTATGAATCAAATTATGGTCTTTAATGACGATGTAAATGGATGGATGGATATAGCCTGTAAGTATTGAATGAACATGGGTTTGAACTGGGCAAATTTCCAGATCTCATGTAGTTTCAGTTACATGGGCCTTATATGTGAAAACCC
>JALJCO010008266.1:0-44000 GCA_023101725.1 Atherinomorus stipes | reverse complement strand
TCAACAATGGCCGAGCATCTAACGCAGAAGCAAGATGAAAACAAAACCTGTCAGCTGACTTCTACCTACCATCTTGGGGTTGAAGTGGTTGTGGGACAGCTCTCCCACGAAGGTCAACCTGCTGGGCCCCGTCTGTCTGACAAGGTGTTTTTTCACTCCCTCCATTGCCTGAAGGTAGTCCTCCAACAAACTGCACAAAACACACACATAAGGAGAGAATGTAAGTGTTCAGAAATATGATTGAGTCTGTAGGGAATTCACTCTATGGCTAAATAATAATACCATTATCAGTTCCTTCTGGGATAAATACATAAATGACAGATAAATTGAATAAAGTAATTTATTTACCCATGTAATTAAATAAATTTAATTATTCGGGAGTATAAATTACTTAAAAATGAAACATTTTACTTTCCAAAGTAAATATCAATTTATATTTATTAATTAGTTTAATTTATAAAAGTGCACTTACTGAAATATTTAAATATATAACATTTAAACTGGACAAATATCAAGCATTTAGAAAATTAAACAAACACATCTCAAATTTATCTAAATCAAAAGACAAGTGATTTAAGTCAGAGACTGCAAATTAATCAGGCCAATTGTTTCCAGGTAGAAATACTTTGATTCATTAATGGAATTTTTTAAAATGTTTTTATTGTTTAAAGAAATAGTTCACCCACAGAATGATTTAACTTTATTTTCCATTTACCCTCATGGTGAGCAAGACTCTGGAGCACTTTAATATCTCAAATGCAGCCGGAGATCAGGAAGGCTTCTCGTTTTCCCCCCAACTTTCATATAATGGCGTTCGCTGGGAACCGAGCCAAAAAGGTCCATAAAAGTTCACATAAAATTGTCAATATTCCTCCATACTGCTCATCCAATGTAAACCCCGTGTCCTGAGTGGGTAGCGTCCACTACCAGAATTTACTCTAAGCTTCGTCATTTACTGTATTTTTAGAGCCTAAGAAGTAGTAGATATCACTTCCGCGAAGCCTGCACATGCGCATTCACTTAAACTACGGAAGCCTCAGCGTTCAGAGCCTACGCTGCCGATAATACAAGCGTAGAAGAAGAAATTCTCTGTTTACATTGTGCTAAGAGCGCCAGAGCTGCAGACACACTGGGACAAACACGAGAGGGGTTGGATATTGATTTAAAACAAAGAAAGAAAGAAAGAAAAAGACAAAGCGCAATCTCGTCTGCAGCGCCTTCCGCAGTTTCATGAACGCGCATCTGCATGCACGCAGGAGATGCGATGTACTTCTTTTAGGCTCTCAAAAATATACTAAATGGCGTAGTTTCGAGTAAATTATGGACACTACCCACTCAGGACACTTTGATTACATTGGACGAGCAGCATGGAGGAATATTGACAAGTTTTTGTGCACTTATGGACATTTTTGGCTCGGTTCCCAGCAAACTCCATTATATGAAAGTTGGTTAAAAGCTTTTAGTAGTCATGATCTCCAGCTGCATTTGAAATATTAAAAAAAAATGCTCCAGAGTCTTGCTCACGATGAAGGCAAGTGGAAAATAAAAGTTAAATCATTCTATGGGTGAACTATTCCTTTAAGGCATTATCATCCAAACAGTTCACAGAAAGTTTCTGTGGCTCCGCCTTCTGCCGGCATGTTCTTCTCATCAGACAATCTTAATTTGGATGTTTGCTTTATCTTACTGAGGGGTTTTGGCATCCTACAGCGGCAGTAAGACAACGACAGACAGACATGACCAGGTCAGTAGTTTTTAAAGACGTGACGCCAGGAAAACCTGACAGCTCTGAGGAAGCCTGAAGTTGCAGCACGAACCATCAGCAAGGTAAGCCAAACATCTCAGCCAGGGTTGTCTGATAAGAATAACATTTGTGGATCATGAAAGAAGAAAACATGAACATAACAGACATGTTTCTAATCTTGTATTTTACGGAGAAGTAAATTGTCATTACTCGTCCTCCATCTTGCCTCCCTGGATCCACTATTTGAGCAGGTGACCGTAGTAGCTGTCTGCTCCTTTTGACGTGAAGACTCCTTTTGTGGAGTGAACTGGCCGCTGTTAGTGTTGATGAACATGGGCACCAGGCCGTCGTGTTTGCCAGCCAGCAACTGGACAAGCCTCATTTTCTCATTCATAACATCCTGGAAAAGAAGAAATAATTAAAATCAATAGAAAGAAAAAGAAAAGTTGCCTTCAGGATGTGAAATCATATTGATATTTGGGGTGATATGTTCCCAAAATACACGATCTGACGTTATTCAGTGGAAACATTGTCATAAGAATCAAACTTTGATAGTGAAACATTATTCCAAAGAATGCGGATCTTTGGGGAACGCTCGATTTATAATGACCCAATATTGCAGTTGGCAGCGCGAACTCATTCAAACATTTCTAGGGTGATAAACTGATACCACGATGGGGAAAAATCATCATTTTTGGTCCACCAGTGTTTCACTCTAGAAGCAGCCCCTGCCTTCCTAAATCTCCAACACTACTCCATATTTCTTTTTATCTTATTAAATAGTTGTAAACTGACCACTGCCGCATGTCTCACGACTATTATGACATGCCTTCAGCTGTCTAAATGTCAAAATGCATACTTGAAACCAGAAGTTATCGGAGTTACTGCCGTCTTTCTATCATCTCCTTGAAGTCTGCCTATTCTCTTTTAGGATCAACAAGACATTTTCATCCAGACAACTGCTTTTCACTGGATACTCTCTCTTCTTCAGACCATTCTCTGGAAAACCTAGAAACGGTTGTATACTTGGAAGTCCAGCAGATCAGCAGTTTCTGACATACTTAACCAACAACAATGCAATGTTCAAAATCACTTAAATCTTTCTTGCTCATTCTGATGCTCAGTTTGAACATCAGCAAATCAAATACATTGAGTTGCTGCCATAACATTCAAGGAAGTAATTAGTCATTTGTATTTGTAAGCTTAATTGAAGAGATGAACCTAATAAAGTTTGTAATGACTGTATATATATTCAGATAAAGTACCCTTAATACTTTTTTAAAACCACTTCAAAAACGACATATGAAATCTGCCAGCCCCAAGGCAGCAAAGCTCTGTGGAGTCCAAACCTGATGCTGAAGTCCTATGTGAGATGACTCCAGCTCTCTGAACTCCAACTGAATACTCGTAACCACGGCTTGAAATGCTAGTCCGATGTCCATCTCGGTGAGTGAACTGTTCCTTTACCAATATTGACATCCGAGAATGAAATCTTTGAGAATTGTTTGAAAGGCTAGCATCAATCTGAGACCCAAGGTCTTTCTTTATGTGAAAGAGAAGAAACCGAGTTATGGGAGAAACACTGTTCAGGTATCTTTGAATCCATACTTTAAGAGGTTAGATGTCTTGCAGAATCAAGAAAAGAAGACTCACAGCTTTGTCTAAGAAAAGCTGGTCTCCCGTTAGATGGTAGGTGCTCAGCAGACCTCCGAGGACACGGATGGTTGTTTCAAAAAGATTCACATCCACGTTCTTGCTGAAGGACAGCTCTGTCTCTATCCATTTCTTGGCTTCTGCAAATTCTGGGTCAAGAGAAGTAAATTATAACTCGTACGGGAAGAGGGACAAAAAAACCCAACAACAATATTTGTACAGAAGTTTTCCTCAAGTGAAATGATTAAGTTGAATAGAAAAACTACCAAGTCAGAAGGAGACTTTCTGTAAAAAAAAAGATGGATCATATAGCAAGTCACCTGGTCTGAAGTATTCCTTTGGGTTTCTTTTTTCCTGCTCTCCACATTTTTGTTTAAGAAAACAGCATTACAGCATGCCTTGTTTTAATTAAAAATCCCAACTGTCTAAACCAAATGACTACAAACCCAGTTATCCCAACACCCCACTTCATGAAAGTCCTTGAGAGACTGTTATTGGCTCATCTCAATAAAATGGAGTACATGGGTACATGGAGGGTGTTGGGTAGGGCTGGGGCGGTGTGGGCGGAGGGTTCGTATCTCGGTGTTCGTGCCGGTGGCTGCTCCTGGGCGCTGGGCCCTGGGCCCTGGGCTGTCTCCGCTCCGGGGACGCCCGGCGCCCGGTGGGGGCGGCAGCTGCTGGTCTTGGTCCGCTGGGGCCTGGGCCCCCAGACTGCAGGGGCTCCGGCTGGGGCCGCCTTTGCCGCCCTCCGGGGGATGCATGTCCGCTCTTTGGGGGGGGGTAGCTGGGATCTGGGCCCCTGGGTGGCTGCTGGGGGCCTGGGTCGTGAGCCTTGCGGGCTTCCTCCTCCCTTGCAGAGACGAGGCTGCATCTGCATGACTGTATCACCATGGAGCACCCTTTATTATGCATGTTGACACTGTGACACTGTTTCCCATTGCGATGACTAGGTTGTACCTCTTCTCTACTTCCCATTGCGATGACTAGGTTGTACCTCTTCTCTGCGTAGTTCTGCGTGTGTTTGTATGATCTGAGGATATTTAAGCCACCTGCAGGTCCTCCTGTAGGGGATTGCTTGTTTTCCAACAGAGACCTTGGTTGTTTAGGGATCGCTGTACAGATGTGCCAGTGAACTGTGTAAGTGGATTCATGTTTTCTCTCCTCTCTCTCTCCTCTTCCTTACTCCTTTCTCTCTGTTTCACTTTCTATCATTACCTCTGTTAACTTTCATTTCTCCCTTGTCAGGCCCAGCAGTATGAAATGAAATGGTGTAATAGACAAATGTTTAAATAAAGAAATAAAATGAATAAACATGATATCAAGTGGAGCCTTATGTTCATAAAGCTCCGCTTGGTAAAGCAAAACTGTTCAACAGAATAAAGCAATCAGATTTCCATTCTGCTTGCTTCGATGCTGGACAGGACAAGTAGAAAAAAAAACAAAAAAAAAAAACAAACAAACAAAAAAAAAAACACAGACCACAGTTTGTGAGACTGAAAGGTTGTGTGTCTGAGATGGTGGTCAGCAGCACTGGAGCACCACAAGGAACTGTACTCTCACCGTTCCTGTTCACACTGTACACCTTAGACCCCCCCCCCCCCCCCCCCCCGCACTGGCTGCCCCTCCACTTCCAAACTAATTTCAAATTATCATCATTTTTATCATATCATTTTTTTATTATACCTTCCTTTAAATGGGTGACCGCTTGTTCTCAGTTGCTGTCTGTCCAGAGACGGTGAAAACTGACCATCATTCGCCTTTGTACTGACGCAGGCCCCTTTAAATCAAAGTTAAAGACCAACCTTTTTTGTTTGGCTTTTAACTCTGACTAGCTTAATTTTTATGTCTATATGTACACTTTGCGTTCCCCGATGTAACCTGCTCTGGTTTTATAAGCTCTATAGCTTTAAATACTTAGCTCTTATTTTCCATTTATTTTAACTCTGCACTTTATGGATTGCATTATGTTTGTTTTGTTACTTCTTTGTCTACTGCCCCTACTGTCAATCACTTTATCTGTTAGTTACTGTAAAGGGCTTTATAAACTTGATTCGATTTAAAATACTCTGATGACTGAGCAGCTGTCCACCATCAGTGGACAAGAAGCCGAGCACAGAGAACAGAGAATAATCACTTCATCTTATCTACAAACAAAACAAAAACAGATGATTTTTGACTTCAGGAGGAACAAGAATAAACAAAGCACTTTATACATCCTGAGTAAGGAGGTGGTGGAGGAGGAATCCAAATTCATTCGAGTTAGGTTAGACAACACACTAGACTGGAAATGCAACACAGAAGCATCTTCAAGGAAGGACAGAGGAGACTACTTTTTACAGAAGCTGAGATCATTCAATGTCTGCACCAAGATGTTGCATATCTCCTAGAAGTCTGTTGTGGAAAGTGCAATCAGCTTTGCAGCATCAGCTGGGGCAGCAGCATCAGAACCAGACTTAGGAGACTTACGGTGTGTTCAGACCAAACGTGATTTGGGCGCCAGGTCTACATGCAAAGTCAATGGCCGACACGCGTCTAGGGGTGTTACGCACGTCGAGATTTGAGACTTTGAGCATTTGACGCACGATGCACGTCAGACGCCGGAGTTGGAAAATCTGAACTTTGGCGTCTTGACGCGGGGTGTAAACCAATCAGACCTACTCAACATCATGACACAGACACACATTTTATGACAGGATGGGAAACACCAAGAAGAACCAGGGGAATCTCCTCTCTCTCTGAAGACAGTGGAGGATAAACTGTAATCTGTGTCCGGTCCCAGTGTCTGAACGGCGGTTTGATGACCTGCTGTGCCGATGGGATGTAATGGGCTAATAATGATGCCCCGCATCGGGACAGCGGGTTGTTAAACTGGGCCGGATCAGATGGCTGAAAGCGCCCTCGTCAGCACGCAGCTCCTGGAGTAAATGATGAAACTCATCATACTGAGAACACCTGAAATTATCTGGTGAACCCAGACATGGAGCAGAGACGCCCTGCGATGACATTCCCTAGCTTTTGTTTATGTCATAAAGCGGAGCCCCTGTCTCTCTTCTGCATCTGTCATGGTGCAGACAGACCGGTGACAGGAAAAAGAAAAAGGAGGGGCTCCTCCCGAGGCGTGTCGAGCGTGCCTTGGCTGGGCAACCCTCGCCGCACATCAGGGGCATCATGACACTGAAGATCAAGCATCTAACTTTCTAGTGACCCAGCGTCCAACTTTGGGCTTAGGCGCGATTTTGACTCCAAAATCGCGTTTGGTATGTACACAGGGTAAAACAAATGATTAAGAAGGCTGGTTCAGTAATGGAGATGCTGAAGCTGATTGTACAAAAATGCTGCACAAACTGATGAAAATAAAGGAAGATTCATCCAAAAAGAAAGAAAGAAAAAAAAAAACTACTACAAAATTGAAATTCCCATCTTGGACATTAAATATGTTTAATTTAGTTTCATTCTTCTTGTTTCATCACTGTGGAGCTTACTACTGTCTGATGCCAGCTCATAGCAAATCGCTCACTCCTTTTTCTGTCAGCTTTATCTGAAGTGACAAGAAGCTCATACCTTTTTCATATGTGCAGCTGCACTTTCCTGCAACTTCAAACATACTTTGATGTTAAAAACTAGCATTGGGACCAAGCAAAATTTGGCCAAAATTTATATTTAAATGGAAAAGAAATGGTTATATCCTAAGGTTATGTAAAAGGGGAGAGTTGCCAAGCTCACCACTGGTAAAGTGGCAGCACAGAAGCATTGTTGGCATTTCCTTTAGTTTTACATCCCGTGAATGAAAGTTAAGTTCACATTGAAAATAAAGCCAAGAAACTAATACAATACCTTCTTTAAGGCCCAGAATCCACATAGTGTCCAAAGAGTCAATCAATGTCAAACCCAGTCCAAACCATTCACCAAAAGACTTGGAAATGGGCTTCAACTCATCATGACCCCAGGCGTAATCCTTATAGCCTTTCCATGCATGTCTGAAGGCATCACGTACCGTCTCCAGTCTGTCCACAGCTGCGGTGGGAACTATAAACAAAGACACACAAATGACAGATTTCTTTCCTTTAAGGAGCCATCACAGAAATGAATGCCTCATTTTCTGATTGTTCTGCAACGGATGGAAATGTCTCTGAGCCAAGCAAGGTGAAGCATGAGCTGGGGAATAATTTCAAATCAGGTGACCAAAGCACAGGGTCTAGGAGAGAAAATCTGTGTGGGAGAGGCACTAAATCTTATGCTAGGGACACACTGAATGCGGAAGCACTCTGAAGCGCAGCGCATCGATTTTCTGATCGACAGCACGCCTCTTTCTGTCCACGTCGGACGCGCACAGCCGGCAGCAGTCCTGCTTCTCTGCTGTACTTCTACAGCTGATCATTCCACAATGGCTACATCTCCTGCCCTGCTTTCATAATATTTACAAGCAGAAGGCCGACATTTCTGTATGTGAATCCTTCCACTTGCATTTTCAATACAGATGAAGACATAATTGACACATAATTAGATCTATTTAAAAGAGATCGGGTTTAAAAGCTCATCTAGGGTGTTTTTACTTTGAAAATGGGTTAATTTTGGTAGATTTGCCTCCTGTTCCTGCTCACTTTCCTGCCTGGCTTGAGAAATTCATCCGCGACTCGTGCAGAAAATAGAACAAAAGCTGAAACGATCGCTCCATGTCGCGCGGTGATTTTGGCGATGCGCGCCGCGGTGCAACACGCAGCACCTGATGTGGTCGACACAGTCTGTTAAAAAGGGCACGAAATGAAACTGCTGCGCTTCGGCGCGCCTCCGCATGTAGTGTGTGGTAAGTCTGAAGAACTAGTTAAATTGGGCACTGGGGAGGAGATTGTAGTGACAAATTAGATAAAATAAAACTAGTAAAACCAAAAGCGGCAGAATAATAAGTGCAGCGCGAAGCGATTCAGACCATTAATCCCTTGAAGTCTATGTTGTGAATTTATGACACAGTGCTTCAGGTCTTTTTCAAATTTCTTGTTTTTTTTTTCCAAAATTGATTTAATTTATTTATTTGATGTCATTTCATTTATTTATTGTTATTTAATATTTAACTGCAGTTCAACCATTCATTTCTCTTTCTTTAAACTGTGTTCCTCATCTTTAATTGCATTTATTTTATTTTTACATAATTATAAATAACTTTATAAATGAATACACAGGGGATCAAACACCTGGTAGTCATTCAAAAATGCTGACAGAATACTGACCTTCACCTTTACAAAAGAACACATTACTACTAGTTAGGGATGCACCGAAATGAAAATTTGTGGCTGAAGCCAAATAGAAATTTAAATGTGGCAATGGTAATGTTTAAAAACAATAAGTCACTGACCTTCCTGGGGGCTGAGGATGCAGGGTGGGCTGGTGCAGGAGGAGCTGCAGCTTCTTTCTCATTGGCTGAGGGTGGGAGCTCTGTGGCCTGGTCAGCTTCAATCATTGCGCCTCTCCAGCTGTTTGGTTAAAGCAAAATTTTAAAAAAGACATTTTAGAGTCAAATTATTTATTATGAGCTAAATTCACAGCAGTAACATAACTAAACAAACAAACCAAAAAAACTAAAAGCAACAGATCACCTGACAATCTTCTTTTCTTTATCCTCATCTTCCTCTCCTGCTTCATCTTGAACCACCTCTTGCTCTCGTTTTTCTCCACCAACAGTGTCTGAAACGTTTCCATCTTTTTGTAGGCTTGGTGGACCTCTTTTGTTTGCAAATGGTTTTCTCTGGAGCTAAATATATAAGCAATAAAATGTTAAGGAGGGAAGACGTGGTTTAAAATCATGTTACAGAAGTTGGACACTAAAATGTTTATTTATTTATTTATTTTTAATATATATACTTTATTCATCCCAATTAGGAAATTCATTCTCTGCAATTTCACCAATCTCAAGTTGAACCTGAGAGCAGTGAGCTGCTATTTAAAGCGACCGGGGAGCAGTTGGTGGGGGGGGGTTAAGGTCCTTGCTCAAGGGTCCACAGTGGTTCACTTGAGTGGCGCTACACTATCCACTCCCCAAGTGGATAGCGTCATTTCAACATGATCAAACATTGTATCCCTAACACCAACCCTTGGAAAAAAATCTCCACGTTGTTTGCTTCATTGCTTGCTCCACTGAGCCTCTGCTCTGTAACCAGGAGGATGGGGTGTCAGGGATTTTTCCAAAACAGAATTTTAACTTTGTATTTGTAAGACCTCATTACAGTTTCCACCTCACATCTCCGGCCACATCAAATGAGCTTGGGTTCAGAGAAAACACGCTGCTTCTGTATCTTACTTAAAGAGGGTTTTATGATTTTTGAATAACAGAGTTTAGCACACAGCACAACTGTTGTTAGCTGACAAAGATATTTTAGAAACCCCTGCCTACAAGCAGTGATCTCTTGACAAAGTCATGTTTGCCAATTAGTGCAGAATCACATGGAGGCTGATTTATGGTCTTGTCTGTTGTAATCTTTATCCATCGTTGAATGTTATCCTGTTGGCGCTACATCAGTAAGTTCTGGTCTTCTACATGTTTTAGATTCTGAATGTTTCAGTGATGTGGCATAAAAAAACTATAGGCCTACCTGACCAAGCAGTCTCTGACAGTGATGAATCTGACTTTTAAAAGACTCAGACACTATGGGGTCCTCTTTTAAAACTAGGAATGGGCATTTTCAGGTATTTTTGAAGACCTCACACACACAAATACAAATGTTTAGCTACAACAAGACAATTTTTTTCTGTTGTCTTTCTATATGATCATGTCATTCCTGAAGCACAGCATTTTTGTGACAGTTCATGAAGTACTCATTGCACTGGTAGAACTGTTCTAAGCTAGTTTCATCCTGCAAAATGCCCTTTTGACATTGCTGTCCAGTTGAGTGAAATATTACCATGATTCCTTTTGTTTTGATGCAAAAGTCTGCTCCAGTCTGTTGCTTCTCTTATAGGTGTAAACTACAGGACTAAACAAAAAGCTGTCAACTCTTAAAAATAGAAGTTGATGAAGTGTGCTACTCTGACAAATCAATTAGACATACACCTAAATTTTTCATACCCAATTGTGTTACTCATCTCTTGTAAACAAACTTTTCCATCTCACATCTTTTAGAGTATTTTGCATCTTTTTGAGAAAAAAAGTAGCCTTGGTGTCATCAAAGTCTATAATACCTGAATCATCCATTGGGTATTAACAGTGATAACTAACTTTTAAAACCTGGGATGTTCAATATTGGCTTTTTTTCCCCACCAATGTCCATAATACCAATAATGCCCAACTCTTCCTGTCCAATAATGATATCAACCAGAACAATACATGTGGGGTTTCTATTTCTTTTCAACTACTTCACAAAATACAAAGAACCTTAAACCTACACGACTATGAGGTTGCGGATCTGAAATCTTGACATTTTGAGCAAGAGGAAAAGTCGCTGGAGAGTTTGAGGTATAATATGTGCTTGCTGTGTAAAGGATTTGTCATAAAAAAATGAAAAACCTATTCCAATCATTTCTGATATTAGATTTCAGTGCCAATATTGGCCGATAACAATGGCAAGCCGATTATCTTGGACATCTCTATTTAAAAGCATTTGAGCAAACTTAATTATTAGTACTTAAGACTGACAGTAAAAATAGTTTTTTTTTTTTCCTTTTAGGTAAAAAACAAAACTTGAAACACTTTACCAAAATCTTACCGGTATAAGCAACATTTACTTACAAAACCATAAACTACAGATCAATAAAGAACATATATGAGGGCGGTTTAAACTATACAAAGTAGTTTTATCATGCCACTTTAAATATTGGTAGTGCAAAGGTCATGCACCCAACTAAACTTCATATGCAACCCAAAATGTGATTTATTTGGTTAATCAATATGGCAGAACCAGTTAAACTATCTGGGGAAAACAAACAGGTCACCTTGGTCAACAAATAAAACCATGATGCTCCTGATGCTGTTAGTACACCCACCAAATGATGTGTGTTCATTTTCTACTCACCCTCATGCTGAGCAAAACTGTGGAGCACTTGTCCTGTCCGGAGATCAGACAAGTTTTTGTTGAGTTTTATGGACCTTTTTTGGTTCAGTTGCCGGTGAACTCCTTTAAAATGAAAGTTGGGGGGAAAAGGAAAACCTGTCCGATCTCCGGCTTCATTTGAGATGTTTAAATGCTCCACAGTCTTGCTCAGCATGAGGGTGAGTAAAAAATGAACGCACATCATTCTGTGGGTGTACTACTCCTTTAAGTCCAGATAAAACTCTCACCTTAGTTGGAGGTTTAGCCAGAATTGGAATATTTGGTCCTTTGGGCTCTGCCACAGCATCAAGGCCCACAGCTGGCCCGAGATGTGGCCCCACCACGGGAGCTGGAGCTTCACCTCCAACTGGATTCAACACGGGCTTCAGGCCTGGAGGAATGACATTCGGCTCCATCCAGTCCTCCCTGTCAGACAAACCTACACACACACACACACAGGACAAGAAAACAAGCCAATGTTCACTCTATACCACATAATAAAAGATGTAGGCACTATTAAATCATAATCCTGAAGTTGACTAAAGACATAAGTCGAAAAGTAAAAGTGAAGGCTGCTGACAGCTGCCTGTGTGTTTATGAGCAAAGCACTGACAGAGCATTGCTTACCTCTCCACTGCTCTGTGATGCTGGGATACGAGAGCAGTCCCAATATGAGCAGCAGAGCCAGCAGGAACAGGATGAGGCTCCGCTGGAGCCGAGACAGCTGCTTCCATTTCTGTGGGAAGAGAAACAAACTACTAACTGCAATCAAACATGTCTAACAGCTCCAAACTGCAATCACAGATGGCATATCACAGCTTCACCCCGAAATATCTTTCTAATCTGTGCTTTCTTTAGCAGAGAGGAAGTGTAAAACGGAAGTATGATGGCCGTTCTTACCCTGTACAAACTCAACATCTTTCTCTTCACTGGATGTGCTGCTGTGAGCACTAAGACCAAGCAAAAATAAATCATCTCATGGCGGTGCCAAGGGAGGGGCTAAATCAACGTCTCTCAGGAGAAAAGACACAACGTTACCTGCTCTAATTAACACCTGTGCAACTCCATGAAACTATCGAACCATTATGTGAGCCGTGGTGAACACAAACAGGCTTTCCTCAGGGGGCATTTTCAGTTTACTTTTGATACAGCTGGAGGATCCAAATGAGAAAATCATTGCATATGATCCTTAGGTTCATTCTGGTAACTCTGCCATCTCCGTACTGTGTGTACTATAATGCAGTTAAGTACAGGATGTGTCGTGCTTCTTACCAATAGCCACTACACCAAGTAGCTTTATTTAATAGTTGTTTGTTATGGATGCATGCAATCCGTAAAGGTGGAGGTGGGGCTGGACGATTAATCGAATTTTAATCGTGATTTCATTTTTTTGTCCTTTTCACAATCATACAAACACTGTAATTGAAGAAAAAAAAAATTAATCCTGAAGTGAACAGACAGGTGGAGTTATAGGAAGCAAACTGCAGGGAGTATAGGACAGAAATGCATGTGACTTAGTATTCATTTTTATTGCTATTATTATTATTTTGAATAGTATTCTTATTTTACTCCTTTACTTGTTTCTAATTTATTTTCGATTTAATTTTTTTTCAAAAGTTATATTTGAAGTTGAGTTATGTGGTTAAATAAACACTTTTTATAAAATCAATGAATAATCGTGATTTTAATATCAGTCAAAATAATCGTGATCATAATTTTTTCCATAATCGTCCAGCCCTAGGTGGAGGCCCTTTCTTAGAACCACTGCCCCTTCACAAAGGTATTCCCCAGGGCTCTGTACCTGGTATGACATCATTTAACATTTACATCAACAATATAACCAATAATGAAGCAAAAGATCCATTCATGCTCAATGCAGAAGACTGTTATGCAGACGGGTGGACATTTTCGTCCATCTAATGCATCATTTATGCAGGTCATTTGGTCAATTTTCGGGGGCCTTGAGAATCCATTGCTTGACCCAGCAAATGGAGCAAACCCATCAGAAACTGTAGGGGCTGCATAGAGTATACCTGACACGTGACAGACGTCAGGAACAAACCAGAAAATAACAACAAGATGACAAGGACAAATGTCCAGATGGCAGGAGTTTATGAAGAAAGGCTGCCAGTGTGGTGGCGGTGAAGTCCCATTCCCACCAGTAGGTCTGGGTTGGGACCAAGGGGCAACTCCGCCTCAGAACAGTGAAGCTCCGCTTCTTGTTGCAAATAGTGTAATCCTCCCTTCATCCTCTAGGGGCTGGCTCCAAGAGCGAGCAAATCCCCATAGACTCCCATGTTAAAAACGCCAACTTCACAGCAGAAATAAACAGGTTTACAGCCTGGTTCAAAAAATCATTTTAGGTTTATTAGGTCAAGTTTGCCTTCATGTCAACTGTGAGGGGGGTGAATTTTTTTATAATTCATTCGTTTAGATGTTATTTATTCTTCAAATTACACACAATTAAGGGCGCGTCCTTATGATTGACATGCGGCAGACCGGAAGCTCCGCCTGCCGACCGGAGGCTCCTAGTTAGCTCCTTCTTTGCTCTTAATAAGGTCTCAGTTTGTTACAGAGTCGCACAACGGCAGTGTTTAGTCAGCGAATTGCAAGTCTAAGCATGTCTTACCTTAACCATGCCGCTTAGGGGGCTTATCTTTGTTAGCTCCTCTTAGTTTCGTGTTAGCTCAGTTAGCGTTTAGCCCACAGTATGTCAGCTGTCAATCATTTGCCCCGCGGCCGCGCTGTGCCCATTTTAGGATTTTCCTGGAGTGACGACGTACGTGACACGGCAAGATGGCGACGGTAAGACACGCCCAACTGGCTTCACATTTCTCTATTCAGAAGAGACCGGAAGCTACGTCCAGTAATTATATACAGTCTATGGTTGGGACTTGGCATGATAATCGAAACCCGGTTCCTCTGGGCCATCGATAAGAAATGGATCAATTTCCCGGAATCGAACCCCGTTTTGAGACCCGGTTCCCGTTATCGATGCCTTGACGTGATTTCCGCAATTTCTGTCGGCGAATTCCCAAAGACAAGATGGAGCGGAAGAAGCGGTCGAGGGCATGGCTTCACTTCTCAAAAAAAGATGAAGAAAAGGCTGTATGCAACCACTGTGATGCTGTGCTCTCCTGTAAGGGAGGCAATACAACCAACATGTTAAAACATTTAGATGCAGTTCACAACCTCAATGTGCGAGACGCCCGTCGTGTCTTCGAGACGTGGAAACAAGGCGAGCAACAGTCAAAACGTCCCCCTTCAGCTTCCAGCAGTGTCACAGCGAGTACAGGATCAGGCGACATGCTTTCATTTTCAGGTTGGTTAGTTACTTAATAGCTATTGTTTGGCGAATGACTTCCATAGCATTTTCCATCAGGTACAGCAGGTAGCTCTATTTAACTTGGCTAACGAGCTTGCTCCGTAGTTATCTACGGTACTCCATTAGCGTAAGCCTTTTTATTTGTGTCGGATAACGTAGCGTTGTACACCACTCCAGATTGTGTTGGTCTGTCTAGAAGCAGTAGCTAACGTTATTGATGTAGGTTAACGTTTGTGCTTACAAGATGCAAAATGAAGTAAGTACGATGCTGTTTCAGATGATGACAGTTGCAGCCAGAGTGACAAAGGCAGTGGCAGCAGAGCTGGCTCTGCGCCTAACCCTTTCTCCATAGCAAAGTTCAACGCTGAGCGCAGCAAATGAGTGAGGATGAGACAAACATCATCACTCACCTCCTAATGTGAATGATGGTTAAATGTCTTCTCCCTTTCAGTTTGGTAAACACAGACGAATACAAGTAGGTTAATTAGCATTTTTCTGACATTAAATGTCACTATCAGGCTTTATGAACTTAAGGTTAAGTTATTTGGATTGAATGCTTAACAGTCGTCCTCAAAATTATTCATACTTTCCAATTATATATATATATATATATATTATATATATTTCTGTTGAACCACAATTCAAAATCAATGTCAGGATTTTCATGGAATTTTTATTTGTTATTACTTTTGTCAGTTTTAAGTTATTTTACTGACAGATGATTTTTTTTCTTCTTTTTTAATTGGACGGTATTAATCATTTTGAGGATGACATTCAGAGGAGCAGACTTGATCCAGAGAAGGCAGATATGCTAATTTTCTTGAAAAAAATTGTTGATTTTCTTGTAAATTTTTCAGAGTTCAGAGGTCATTCTTGTGTGGCAAGGGGTGAAACACACATGAAACACCACATCAGAGTTCAGTGGCTGCACTTATTTCCAGATAAAGCTTCTTTTGTTCTCGATGTTTTTGTTAGTTTCCCCCCGTTTTTCTGTGACATTGAGTATCTGCTGATACTCAAATGTAGAGCACATTGAATAAAAGTAAGCTTTTGTTACAAGTAGGGCTGTGTTAAACGTTTATTTTTTAAACGATTAATCTATCGATTATTTTTCCGATGCATCGATTAATCTAACGATTCATTTTTTTAGCTCGATTCGACTCGATTCGATTATCTCCTCATAAATTGACAGACAGCAATTTATATGTGCTGATATAGATATCTAAAATGTAAAAAAGAGCATGAATAAAAAGGCAGTGGGAGCAGCAGCCTGTCATGGACTTTTTCATGAACCAACAGAATGTAAAATTTATGTTGAAAACACAGCGGACTGAAAAACAGGCTTTTAATTCTTTCATTTACATGAAAATAATAATAAAAAAGTCATTATTGAAATAATATGATCATGTAAACTTGGAGGATTTAAGCTAAGACAGATATTATTTTCCAACAAAAGATAATGAAGATAAGTAAGCATTCAGAGTTGAACATCTATATTGAACATGGGTCTGCCTTCCAGAAAAAGTGCATCTTCATCTTTAGTCTGTTAATGCTTAATACGGGTGCCAATCACTTGGAAATGAAATTAAAACTTCTTTATTTATCCCAGAAGTGACTACACAATACTATTACCAACAGATGAAACACGAACATGAGGTTGAGAACGGGACTTTAATTATATTCAGTCAGAGACGAGACAGCTCCCTGCATCAGCTGCAGTTCCACCCACGGCCAGCAGATGGAGCTCGTGCTTCATGCTGACCGTCTCAAACAGGCCTGACGTGTCTGAAGACATGGCGTCGATCTCACGGAAGCTGTCTCATGTCTCATTAGGCTTCGGATTCGCCATCCCTAATATCCCTATACTTTCGATAAACGAGTGTGGGCCTTCACTGCCTTACACTTTGGAAATTTGGAAGAGCCACTCGCGGAGATCGCGCCGCCATCTTTGTTTTAGTCTGAAGTCGCATGGCGCCGCCATCTTTGTTTTGGTCTGACGACGCATCGGTACGCATATTTTGCGTCGACGTATTTTTTGCGTCGACGTAATCGGTTACGTCGACGAATCGTCCCAGCCCTAGTTACAAGCTATACATTGTTTCTTTTCATATACAACAAAGTATCAGACATTGATAAGAAAATCGATAAGGAATCGAATCGATATGCTGCATCAATAATGGCATTGACATCGATAATTTCTTATCAATTATCATCCCTAGTTGGGACGGGGCTGTCCACATTTTTTGTACCGCCTACTGAGTAAAAGTACGGTTGGCTGCGGTAATGCTTCAGAGATCTGGATTTACCATACCATCCTCCATCTAATCCTCCCGTCCTGACCTGCTGGTGGAAACGGGGCTTTACAAACAATTTTATAGCAGTGCAGGACCGTCACCAACCGACATCTGAAACTGATGTCAGAACACAGAAATGAACTCTGAACTCAGCACTGCCCACAAGTGGGTGAACTGACTTAATAACCATGGCAATGTAAAAAGCGCACAAAAGTATGAAGGCAGTGACTTGTGACAAAGTTTGAAACGTACGTGCCTATTTACGTACAGTATGTAAGAGAGTATGGGCATATTCACCTGTATGCCGATGATACTACTGTCTTTACTACTTACAGTTCTTCACTCAACTTTCTGATGCAAGTTAGCTTCAGTATTATTCAACATGCTTTTTCATATCTTGATTTAACACTGAACACAAGCAAAACACTCTGAGATTTAATATCCAGCTCTTTAGTATTTTGGCATTTTGCTAGACTCCTCACACTCATTTGAAACACTTTTACACATATTAATACTCTGCTCTGAGTCAAGTTAAATCTCAGATGGGTTTACATTACCATAATAAGACTTCACCATAACACTCCACTAAATATATTTTGGTTAAGACAGCCCTCCTATTAACAAACTACTCTAAAACCCTCTTCCATAAACTGGACATTATCTACCATGTTGCTATTAGCTTCACAGGTCTCTTAACACTCACCGCTGCAGCTTGTATTCTCTGGTAAATTAGCCCTCTCTTTACTCTCCCCAGCAAACACAGTGGTATCTGCTGATAAAATCCTAACTGGCAAAGATATATATTGCACCTTCGCACATTACTCAATTTGCATAATATCAGCCCTACTCTTTGCTCAAGTAGCTACATTAATTTGCTTTTTCCTAAGGTCTGCACAACCTTCTCTTGTTCATCTTTTCAGTTTCCTGCTGCATATGACTTCAATTATGTGCACAAGAAACTAGAGCTCAGTTCTTTTTGTCAGCCATTTTTTAAAATATGTGGCAATTGGGGCAGTCTATTGGGCCTTTTCCACCAGCACAGGTCAGCTCAACTCACCTAAACTCAACTCAGTTTAACTTGGCTTGGTAGCTTTTCAATTACAATCCGTAAGAATGACGCTGCTGCCACGTACTAGATTATGCGACGTAAACGACAGCAGCAACAGTTAACACTCCCTACCAGTAGGTGGCAGTAACACACCTCATTGTTAGTAGCTGCCAGTAAAAACAACAACAGAGGGAAAAGACAAGAAGAAGTATGGGGAGAAAATAACATGGGATGAATGGATGATATCATCACTGACACAAACTATGGAAGCATTCATGTGGTGCAGATGGTAGCAATCTTGCCTTACAACCTGAAGATCCCTGGTTCAAGTCCATTTTCATCTGAATGAATTTCTTTTTTTTTTTCTCCGCGATCTTGTTGCAAATCTGAAATAACTCCCTCACGAGCTCCTATTTATCCATCTATCTATCTATCTATCTATCTGTATGCATGCAATAAAGTCTTCCGAATCTGAATCTTATTTATTGTTTTAACCAGGAAAAGTCCCATTGAGATTAAAAACCCCAGGGAGTCCTGGCCAAGAGGCAGCAACCATAAGAATAAGCTGAATCCATCTATCTATATCTATCTCTCAACAAGATCATGGAAAAAAAAAAAAAAGTTGTTCGGCAGAAAAGAGAGTTAAACCCACGGCCTTCGGTTTGCAAGGCGGACTTGCTACCACCTACGCCACATGAGCACCTCCCTAGGCTGAGCAAATAATGAAATCATCCGACCCTCCCAGATTATCTTCTCGTCTTCTTCTTCCGTTGCTGATTTTACCCGCAGCTGGCTAACAATTCATGAGTTGCGTTACCACCGCTTTCTGGTAGGGAGTGTGAATTGCCGCTCATTTAATGATGTCACTCTCTGACTCTGACATCTGATTGGCTAACCCCTTGGCCAACAGGTGGCATGCAGTGAGATGACGTCAGACATAGCTCGCTTCAGCACGCTCAGAACCTCGCCAGAGGAGGTACAGAAACTGTATCACCTCAGCTCGGAAAACCCCCAGTAGAAAAGCCCAATAACTGAGGCGAGGTGAGGTGAGTTGAGCAGAAAAGGGATGGTAGAAAAGGGGCATATGACTTCAGTGTTAGCAACAGCTATTTTTTTCCATTTTACACGTCATATTACAACCCATTTTATATTGGTATGAAAATGTATATTAGATGTGTATGCCTTTTGCTGTTGCCTGCTTTTGTATGTTTTATTTTGTTCTTTTGTGTTGTCTCTTTACAGGTTGTCATTGTAAATTAGCATTCATTCTTAACAGAGTTATTTGGTTAAATAAAAGTTTTAACTGAATGCACCAAAATGTAAATACAAAATGCAAACAGTACTTGAATATATTCCCTTCAAAAGGTCATTAAAATGCTTCCGTTCCCATTATTCAACAACCACAGTATGATGACAAGCTGTCTGACCAGTTCTACAAGGATGCAAAAGGAAACCTCTGGACAACTATGTTCTTCTGGTCCCTGTGTAAATCCCCCACATTGAAAGGCTCATGAAATTCGAGAAAGGAAACTTATATACCTGTACACATATGTGGAATCTACAGAACTGAGGACAACTCGTAAGCCAACCATAATTTTTATACGTTTCCAGAAAAACAGGAAATAAAAGTGGTGATGTATTGAAATGTGCAAAAACAAACACAGAATATAACCAGAATACAAACCAAAATCAGCATTTCTACAATTATAATGAGCTTGAAAGAAAATAATAACAATGGCTATTATACTTCAACACAATCTGAACCCTGTTGTACAGGCTTTCCTGTAATTTTTTTCTTTATTTCTCCAGGCTTCTTCAAGGACTTTCCAAATATCTTCTTTGGATGTTTCTGCCTTTTGCACTGTTCTCTGTCAAGATGATCCCACACTGCTTCAATAAAAGTACAAATGATAGATCTTTGGGAGTCACTTAGATAAATACCATTTCTTGCCAATCTGTGTGTGGCATCTTTAGCATTTTTATCTTGTAGATCAAACTAAAGAAATGGAATTCAGATTTCTTTCTTTGCTGAGTCTTATTTTTCAACCAATGTCCAAACAAACACTTTAAAAGACCTTCAGAAAACCTGGAGAACAACAGCTCAAGACCATTTATAAAGATCACAAGAAAATCTGGCTCCTATGAAGCAAATAATGAAGAAATGAAGGCTGGCTCAATAATTTGGGACAGTGCTGTAATTTCTGTTGTGGAGCCGAAGCAGTTTTGCTTTATGACTCCTCTGACACTTTGCAGACAATTTATCTCAGCTTTTCCAGTCTGTGGAAAGCTAAACAGAAATAAGTTTACTCTGACTGATTGTGGACTCCATGGGCCATAACTTTAAGCATCAAACTGGTTGGTTATGTAACTGACAAGATGTATAATCTTCATCCTTATCAAATGCATCTAAAAAAAAAAAAAAAACAATTTCTCAGTCTCTCTTTCTTGCATCTCCTCTGTTGTGTGAGCAGTTGCATCTTTTAAACAGACCTCTAAGCACCCCAAGTGCTTTACAGGTCCAATCGCACCAGTAAAGATGAAACTCTGCAGTTTTTCCCCACCATCTTTCCACTGACTTCCAGTAATTATGCAATGATTCATGAAAACTTCAGCATTTTGAACAAATTAAATCACCAGTTTTAGCTTGAGACTTTTTCAATTTGCCTTTTTACTCTACAACTACTACCCCCATTAACTGCATTGTAGAGATTCAGCTTTTGCATACTTTAAGGTCATACTTTAAACCATTAAAAAGGAAAATGTTCAGTCTTTTCTTGAGATTTCAGTTATGACATTTGGTATTTCTACCTTTTATAGTTCTGAGCTTATTAGCATCTAGTAAATTTTTAAAGGGACTAGAGGCAGGAATTAAAAAAAAACAAATCAAACATGCATATCCATTTTTTTAAATGCTAATGGGTGATGAAGCGTTAAATACCAAAAAGAACAAGCCCACACACATCTCTCTCCGTTGCCTTGAACAGGCTGTGTGCTGCAATTCAGTGGCCGAATTTCCCGCGCTGCCCTGCAGATGTGACGTCAAATGACGCTGCATCCGCATCCCTGACAGTTTTGATACAGGAAGAAGATGGTCATGGTAAATTCAAACACTGTAAGCGATAGTTATGGATTCTTCTGCCGTCAGCAAACGATCCAGATCAACTGAAAGACCATTAAAAAGTGTACCTACGAAGAAAAAGCGTAGTAAACAACATTATAGCTTCAGTTTGTGCACACTCCTGTGACGGCTCGGATCATAGCTGCAGTGCCCTGAAACGCCAGTCGGGGGTTTCATTTCTTAATCTTGCCTCTAATCCCTTTAAAGCATTACAATGACTGGATGAACTTAAATAGTGGGTGGAGCAGCAAAATGCTGAAGTTGCATCATGACTGACGAATGTGCAGATCAGTGAGCTCCACAGTAACTACAACTTATGCAAACACATCTCAATACTGCAAACTGAAACCTGATTATTATGTACAGGTGAGTTTGTTGAGCATCAAACTCAGAATCTGTCTGTGGTAAAACCCCGTCCTTCACAGCCATAATGTGCAGACCACTCACCCTCCAGCAGGACTGCCTTCTGTGTTTGCCATTGTTGTATGTGTGACTGTGTGGGTCGCTGAGTGTCAGAGCGATGAAGTCCTTTCTGGGAGGCGGATACATCCTCTGATCGGGTAGGATGGTAGAAGACCATAGAACCTGCATGGGGAGAAGTAAAAAAATAACTAGCTAGGACTATTTTTCCAATTATTAGGAAAACTGAATGGTCAATTAAAAGAAAATAAAAAAGTTTTATTTTAATATTAGCTTTTACACAAACTTTTTTATTTTGCTTTGTAGTTGGGGTGTAGGCTTGTGTATTCCTGCAGACTAGTTGGAGACTATGAAAACATGAAACCATGGATCCACCCTGTCTTGTATGAGTGTTTCCACTACCATTATATTAACCATTTTTTCAAACATTTTTTTCTAAAATACTGTCAAAAGACAGCAAAAGTATTTTAAGACATGGGGGAAAAAAACAAAACAAACAAACAACGACAACAATAAAAACAATCCATCCCAACTGTTCAGGTTGCTGATGGTGTTATGGTGTGGGGGATATTTTCTTGGCAAATTCTAGGTCCCTTATACCAACATGGCATGGTTGAAACACCACCATGCCATGTGAATGTATGTCATGAATTAAAGAAGTGTTTTGTAGGCTTTCTGACAATTTCTCGTTCATGATCTTCAGCACCATGGACAGTGGACTATAAGTTAATGCGTGATCATTAACTCGCGTGTTATACTAAGAGAGTAATAAATTAAAATAATTCATAATTAAATAAATAAATAAATAAATAACCTGTGGAAAAATGTCTCAACAAGCAATATCGATACCGACCCCGAACCTTCACTTAACTCAAACAGTGATGTAACTTGAGGGGGCATCCGGGATCGGGCTAATGCTTTATAACAGAATACAATTAAAAATACGGCAAATGAATGATATTTGAATTAATGAAGATTTCGACAAAGTTACCGGCTTTACATTTATTCGTCTTCCGGGTACAAAGTTCCTTCTGAAATGCTCAAATGTTACTGTGCGCAGAGCTAACTCTGCAATTGCGAATCACAACAACAAAGTGTATGCTGCAAAGGCTAATAAGTCGCACCTCCTTCTCACGTGACCAACAACCACTTTAACCTCACCCGTTCCGAAAACAATCTCAAGTCAAACCTTCAGTTTCCTCGTCCTCACCTTTGTGCCTGGTTGGCTGCCTCACGGCGATGCTGCTTTCCTGGGATCCAAACAGCTGTTAGCTGCGGGAGGCTAGGCTAGCTTGCCTCTTTGACTTGTTTCCAAAGGGAAAAGAGACGGTGTTTGGCTGCGAGAAGCGCAGACGTGCTACACAGCCGTCTGTCCGACTGTCACACCAAACAACCAGCTACATGAAATGGCAAACCAACAGAGCTGAGGGGAAAATATATAGCTAAAATTATAGAACAGGTAGCTAGGCACAAATGCGGAAAAGAGCGAGTAGGAAACGGGGCTGAGAGTCACGTGACGTGTGCACGTGCTCCGGCTGTTCAAGCTTTTAACCCTTTGAGGTATCGAGTAGGCCTACCTTTTCTGACACTTTTTTTCTTTTACATAAATTAATTTTTTATTAGTATTTTCTTTTTCTTTCTTTCTTTCTTTCTTTCTTTCTTTCTTTCTTTCTTTCTTTCTTTCTTTCTTTCTTTCTTTCTCTCTCTCTCTCTCTCTTTCTTTCTTTCTTTCTTATACTTAATTTTTAGTGTCCCGACATCTAAAGAAATTTAGGTGAAGTAAATTTACTTTGGGATATTTTTTTCCTAATATATATTTCTTAGACTTTTAACTAATTATTATTATTATCATCATCATCATCATCATCATCATTGTAAAAACTATTACAAGTTGCAATTTCCCTCTGGGATTAATGAAGTATTTTTTAAATATAACTAGATTTTATTATAACTCTGTTTTTTCCTTAAAACATATTTATGACTGTTCATACACAGATCTTGTAATTATTTTTCTTTTTTTTTTTTAAATCTATTTATTTAGAAATGTAGCTGCTTTTCCAACACTTGAGATTCACTCATGAAAGCGTAAGAGCTCAGGAAAGAAGCTTTTTTTTGTTTGTTGTTTTTTAGGAGATTTTGCAGCTTATTTCATTGTCTTATGTTGGCCTGTGCACTTCTGAAATACAACAGATGAAATGAGAATAGAAACACAGAAGCATCCACCAAAAGGTCACAAAGAGCTGTGGAGGGTGACAGAATTAGAATTTAGACATACTGTATCCCCTGGTTCTGAGCCTCTGCAACAGCTTATCTTGCTTTCTCAGTGGTGTGCTTTTATAACTATTGTTTTGTATCATCAAAAAATTGTCTTTTTTCTTTTCTTACAACACCCCAACAACTGTTGCAAAGTGGAAGTGATCAAACTTTGATCTATGTACCATATGGTCATAAATGATTGGAAAAAAGTACAAAATCTGACTTCAAGGTACAGTATCCACATTTCACACAGGAGGATGAAGTTGGAAATGTGCTCTTTAATATACAGTACAAAAACCTTTTTTTCAGTGACTAATATCATGAATAAAAATATTAATACAACCTGTTTTAATTCTGTTTGGTTTGAGTGTTTTGTGATGCTTTTTTCATATATATATATACATACATACTGTATGTACTGTTGAGATCCCCGAGGGGAAATTAGGGCTCTGCATTTCACCCATCTCTGTACTGTAAGTATCAGAGAGCAGTGGGCTGCTACTTAAAGCGCAGTTGGTGGGGGTTAAGGACCTTGCTCAGGGGTTCACAGTGGTTTGCCAGTGGTGTGACGGGGACTCGAACCTGAACTCGAACTCCTTTACCAGGAGTTTCCCTCTGCTATCTTTAGCCAATACTATTAGTAGGTATTTCTGCTTTAAATTTGATCTCTATGAAGTACAATCCAGCTTAATCAGGCTGAGGCCTGGTTAACTTGGCTCTTGCAGTAAATCCCTCTTTATACCTTCAATACCTCCTACTTTACTTTTTACAGTATATTTTGAGTGTTCTTCCATTGACTGTCTAATGCTATGACTTAAATGCCTTATCCTTCAATCTGATCAACTTTAACCGCAACTTTAGAGATCTGTTAACCTTTTAAATCAAGCATCGTTTGATTAAAAAAAAAAAAAAAAAAAATCAAGCATCGTTACTAATTTGATTTCTCACCAACTAATTGCAAAAACTGAGAAAAAAAAACATTTCAGTAATAAAATTGAAATATCTTATGAAACGGCCTTGTGGTAAAATCTATAATGTGTTGGTATTTGCGCTATTAAGCAAAGAACATGAACAAAAAGTGTATTTGAGAGAGAAATCCAATTTTTCCTGAGATGTGTTGTTATAGAAACAACCCTCACCTCCTTTCCTCTCAGATTCCAGAGCAGGAGCAGACTTTTCTTCATTGATGGGGCGATATTAGTTTATTCCTGAGAGCCTAGTTCTTCTAGTTAGGCTGCAGCCATTGGCCTTGATATTTTATTTAGTTGTGAATAGATCATTATTCATTTGTAGGTTGTATTCTATAGGGTTACATATATTTTTTTTTTATATTTGTCACCCTTGATGTTAGTTGTACCCGGAATTACAGTTCTGAAGCTCTGCCTCGAGTTAAAGTCGCCAAGAAGTGTTTTGTATCCTTATTTGTTGCAGTTTAAAACTATTCTTGCATCATAAAGTGTGCATATAATGTGAAATGATTAAACACTTCGAGTCAACCTTTGAATATGTATTTTTAATTCAGCTAGCACAATTCTGAATACAAACTGAAATGATCACACAAGACAGATGTCCAGCATGTCATTTAATATTTTTAAAAGGGATTTTTTTTTTATTATTATTTTCTTTTACAAAGCAAGTAAAGCAACAATGATCAGTCTCAGCCAGCCAAGGCTATCATGTAAAATGATAAAATAAATCTAAATACAAAACAAAAATACTGAATATTGAACATCAGGTGGATTTGCAGATCTATGGCTAAGATCCCATGTAAGTTTGTTTTTTTATATTCATCTGGCTGACATATCTCTGTTTTCTGTAGCTGTGGCTCACCTCTGCCTTCAAATTTGCTCTCCAATTTAGAATTAATCAGTGTTTGTGTTTTCCAGCTGCAGAGCCGCAAACTCCCTGAGATCTAACTCACATGCATCCTCTGCTTCCCTGCAGACCGTACAACACGCTGCTCATCACTCACTGCTGAGCAGCTAAAGGACACAAACACCAATACTGCTGAGCAGCTACAAGCTCTGCTTCTTTTCCCTGAACCCAAGCAGTTCTCAGATTGAATGAAGCAAAAATTCAGGTTGACAGCGTTTGCTCAGAGCTAAATGGGCAGTAACAAGCACCTTTTTTTCAGGGCAAGACTACTATTCTTAGACTACAGTCACACTGCGTGCTGTACAGGGAGCGGAACAAAATACAGTGTTGGTTAGTGAGAAAATTAGTGGATGCGGAAGTTTAGGCTGCATAACTTCAGCCTCAACTTTAAAGAATAACACTTGTCACACTTGTGTAATGTTTGAATTTAACATTTCCTTACAAGCACCTGTGAGGCAAGTGGGTTTTTTTTCTGTTTCATAGCAGGGTGCTGGAGTTCAGCATCATTTTCTTTAAAATTCGTTTTATTTTTCTGAAACTTTATAGAGGTAAATTCCTGAAATATGAAGAAGCTGCAGTTTGCCTTAACCTTAAATACAGTCGCCTCAAAATTATTCATACCTTCCAAAGTGAAAAAAAAAGGCAAGATTCACAATAGTAATTCAAATAACAAGAAACTAATAATAATTGAAAATGTACAACATTATAATTTAGTGAAATAAAATAGTGCTTTTGAATTGTGGTTGAAAATAATAATCAAAACAAACAAAAGTGTCCCAGACACATTAGAGCACCTTTCCTATGAACAGTGGACCAAAATACCCGTCAACAGGTGTAGAAGTCTTTCTGAACGTTACAAAAAAACACCTGATTTCAGTGATTGCCTCAAAATTTTAGCTTCGGAGCTGTATCATGCTTGTGTACTTGTTTTTTTTTTTTTTTTTTTTTATTGTGTTTGCTTTTAATATTTCTTTCAAACCACAATTCAAAATCAATTTTTACTTATTATTTTTGTTAATTTCATCTTACTTCACTGACAGCTGATTTCTTCCCCTTCTTTAATTTGAGGGTATGGATAATTTTGAGGCAACTGTAGTTAAAAAGTCCTTTTATTAGGGAGCACTGGTGGAACTAGACCTTTCGGGCCCACCCCAGAGGGTGGGCAAGGCTTTATCAAACTGCAGTGATAACTGGTCTATTAAATAAAACTAATCTTTAAAATGAATAATCTGGATCACCAAGTGGAAATGTTTGCAACAAGTTCAAAAAGCTCTTCAGAAAGGTAAGTTAGCGGTTTTGGGTTGTAGTATGTCAGTAGTTCCCGACCTGGAGTCCCCAAAGAGCACAGGGAGGCCCCAAAGCCTTGGCTGTTTTGTGCTTAAAATTAAGGTCATGTCCACAGATGAGTGGGGGTGTCTCAGCTCAATTGTTTTTAATCATTTGGTTTGGTTGTATATAATGGTTTTTATCAAAGGACAGGAAAGGAATTGGCAAGAATGCATTGTCTTTGGTGAGAAGCGAGCTAATGAAAGCATAAAACCAAGCATGGTTTTAGCCGGGGCAGCAAGGGGGTCCGTAGCTTTTGGTAGTTGCATGAAGGGGTCCTCAGGGAAAACCACTGTGGAGCTGGATGTGATGGTAGGGGATCAATGGCTTCTCTTCCTAGCAGTTCTTGTTTACTGTGTGGTACTGTGGTAGACTGGATCCTTGTGTGGCCAGCTCCATGTAATCCCTGATCTGTCTCCTTCCTCTTTGCATAAAAAAGTCAGAAATATCTCCTCTCCCTTCATTATATTTTCCTATGCAAACTAAGCCCTGATTACAGACTATATTTCATCTCATTTCCATGTGGTAGTTTGTTCTAAAGTCAACAAAAAGCCTTGCTAGCTTCATATTTAAATTAAACTTTAACATGTAGCTCTAGCTTATTCAGGAACTTGGGTTTCGAGGTTCTCTTTGAGCAGCTTTACGATTTATTTTCAGCTCCAATGTGAAAACTTTGAATTGTGATGTCTTTCCTAAATACGCTCACTGAAAACTAAATATGTCACAGTTTCCACACATCATCTTAAAGCTAATCTAGGACTCCATATAACTGGATTAGCATTGCTACGAAGCAACACTTTGGTGCAGTAACACTGGTGATCCACAAGTGTCTAGAAAGACATTTCCGTTCACCTCCTCCAGTGATCAATCACCTGAGGTGGAACCTGGGGTGTCCGATCAGATTTCAGAGGGAGGCTAGTGCCACCCTGGACACCTCTAGCTCCACTCCTGTTAGCGGCCATATTTATTTTCTGAAAAATGTGCATTTAACCTTTTAATTTATGTGTTTTGTACTCGTACAGTACTTTGAATGGAGATCTTGAATAACAGTACTGAATCAAAACAAGCTGGAGTTTGTGTCTGTGTGGTAATAAATGAATGTGTCATCAGAAATTAGTCATTTACCAGCCAACATTTCCATGCAGGACCCATAAGGGTTAAATTTTGGCTGCATATGAGGAACCCAAGTGTGTTTGTTCACAGTTTCCATGGTGGTCCCTCCTGTGTTTTCCCATGTAACTTTAACTATGAGATCTGCAAATTAGCCCAGTTCAAGCCCATGCCTTTAGGTTATATGGGCAAACACAGGTGGGGCCACCATGGAAACCATGGACAAACCCACTTGGGTTCCTGCAGCCAAAATGTAACCCATATGGGCCCCACATGGAAATGCTGGCTGGGTTCTGTATAATCTGGTTTACATAAACACAAGCAATAGTTGCTTGGAAAAAAGAAAAGAAAGGTCATCGTTCATTTTTGGTTCTTTTCTAAGAGCTTTTGATAGTGCACGTTGGAAAACCAAGGTTTAATATTGGTTTGGCTTTTACCTGCTTCTGAGCTCTGAAGGAGCTGCAGGCTGAAAAGCAAGGCAGCCATTAGCCTGAGAGGGAGGGGCGCTCGGTTTGAATAGTGTTGTTTGCAAACAGAAACGGTGGAGGGACTCCGGACTCTACCTTTAATATACTGTGGGCTCTTTTATATGGCAATAATGTGCTTTCTAAGATTACGAGGTATTAGCATCCAAATGTTATATTTGCATAACAGATAAAAGATGCATAAGACAAATGTAAACATTTGAGAATATAATTGTGACTTTAGTATTTTTCTATCAGTCTGGTGTGTGGTAGTCTGAGCTATATTAGCTGTATGTGCTGGTGTGAGCTCTCAGTTAATACACTGTAGGCTCTTTTATATGGTGATAATGTGCTTTCTAAGATTGTTAAGAGGTTTTAGCATCAAATGTTATATTTGCATAACAGCAAAACGATGGGTAAGACAAAGGTAAGTATTTGAGAATATAATTGTTCTGTAATTTTAGTATTTTTCCGTCGGTGTGGTGTGTGGTAGTTTGAGCTATGATAGATGTGTCTGCTAGTGTGTGTACTAAAAATAGGGTACTGTGGATTGTTTTATAAAGTAAAAAAAAAAAAAGTAAGTTTTTAATAAGTAATAGGAGGAAAAATGGCCGGTTTTGTATTTCTTCTGTCAGTGTGGTGTGTGGTAGTCTGAGCTATACTGGCTGTGTTTGCTAGTGTGAGGTCTCATATATGGAGCTATGTGCTCTTTATATGGTAATAACAGGCTTTTAAACATGATCAAGAGTAACTAATGTCCAAATTTTACATTTATACAATTGCTAAACCACAAATCTTAAAAAAAAAGGTACACCTCAAAGAGAAAGGGGAGTGGAGTAGCTTCGTAAATCCTCCAAACAAATAGTTATAAACATCACTGGAGAGACTCATCTGAAGATAAAGTTCCTGCACTGCAGCTCTGTGGTGTTGCAACCAAAACATGTCACAAACTATTCATAAAAACAATGTTGACTAGAGAAAACGCATGGCATATCTCCCTTAATACCTTAGAAGTATCTTTATAGAAGTTAACTGCAGACTGAACAACATACTGATGCAATGGTGAAGTGAGTCCCAATATGTTATAATTTACGCACCATACCTGAGCTTAGAAGAAAAAGTACAAACTATATAAACCTGTAAAAACAAAGACGGCTTTGCATTTTTAAAAACAAGTAAAGTTGGTTAACAAACAGCACCAAGTGTTTGTAAGATCGTAAGTTTCCCTTCCTGTTAAGTTTAGGGTTAAATAAATTTTTTGGTCTTTCAGGTAAAACTGGAACAGCACCCAAAGTAAAAGTGATACGTCCGGGTTCACTTACAGCGGAGTACAGTGACAGTGTGGCCTGGTAACAAGTGGCCAGTGGGATAACAGAAGCCGTGTCCCCGTGCAGAACACATTGTACTTGAGACAATCGGACTTTTATATACACAAATCATAAGCTATAAGAGAAACCCTAAATACACAGCAAAAATACAGTACAAAATATTGTATATAAAGGATTAAAAACATACAAACTTAAATTATTTCATACAAGATAAATGTCTCTGTAAACAAAATTGACTTCTCAATGAAAAAAAGCACTCGTGCTCAGTCAAATTCATTCATACTGAGTCACTTAACTTGAGAGATCTACTCTCCCAATACAAGAGAAAACAAAAAGAAATAAAATTTTCAAAGATTGATCCAGTTGTCCTCTTGTCCATGTTTCCAATAAAGGTTTTTCTCTTGGATTTTTGAGTCCTCTGGGACAGCACAGCTTTCTCCCACCTCTAGCTGAAACACACAGGTCCGACTGTGAAGCCAAACTGATGCGTGAAGTTTCCTCCACCTGCCAGTGCTATGTCTCTCAGGGGAAGCAGCTGGAGGTCCTCAAACTCAAACACAGACTCCCGAGGTCCAGAGGAGGTCTCCTCTCCAGGCTGAGTGCAGAAAACAAATCATAAAGTGGTCCATTACTTTTAATGTAATTGTGGGAAAAGATCTAAAATAGAGAGAACGGACACGAAACAAGATTTTTTTCTTACATACCACACAATCTTTCACTGCTCCGAGGTAACTTTGCTTCCTCGTATCAGTTAGAAATTTGACATCTCTGTCGTTCTGGCCCTGTCTGTGTCCTGGATGACAGGAGTAGGTCACCTTCTGCTCAGCGGTGACGCTGTGCAACCTCAGGAAGCGCATTTGGACTACGTTGGCACCTGGATAGTGAAACTAAACAAGACAATTGATCATAACAATAACAGATTAATTACTGTACGACTGGAAATGGAGAGGAAGAAGTAGAAAAGATGAACTTAGGTGACATCTTGGTCTTATTTTTTATGTGTATCATAAAGCGGGTGTTTTCAGTTAAGTATTTCAGCTCATTGATTTGGTTTCAGGGCACATTTTCAATTTCACGTAGTTTGTTTTCTGCAACTTCAGGATATCAGGATAGCTCTGATGTTGGCACTGAACACTTAATAGGTGGAGAAAAGTTAAACTGGAAAGTTATGGGGGGAAAATGAATATCTAAAAAGCTCTGTAACTCTCTGCATGCATTCTTTTGTCTGTTTCTTTTGATCATTGTGTTGTCTGCTGTATGAGATGCGATGTACAGTACACACAAATTTGGCTTTCCCAACCTTGTCTTAATGTAATAAATCTTTTTTTTCTTTGTTTGTTTCTGATGCACTATATTATAGATGACTTGGAAAGAGTAAAAATTTGTCAGGAAGACAAAAGTCCTTAAAAATACAGGGAGTGCAGAATTATTAGGCAAATGAGTATTTTGACCACATCCTCCTCTTTATGCATGTTGTCTTACTCCAAGCTGTATAGGCCGAAAGCCTACTACCAATTAAGCATATCAGGTGATGTGCATCTCTGGAATGAGAAGGGCAAACATAATTATTAGGCAACTTCCTTTCCTTTGGCAAAATGGGTCATAGAGGGACCTGACAGGCTCCGAAAAGTAAAAAATAGTGAGATATTTTGCAGAGGGATGCAGCACTCTTAAAATTGCCAAGCTTCTGAAGCATGATCATCAAACAATCAAGCGTTTCATTCAAAATAGTCAACAGGGTCGCAAGAAATGTGTGGAAAAACCAAGGTGCAAAATAATTGCCCATAAACTGAGAAAAGTCAAGTGTGCAGCTGCCAAGATGCCACTTGCCAGCAGTTTTACCATATTTCAGAGCTGCAACATCACTGGAGTCACCAAAAGCACAAGGTGTGCAATACTCAGAGACATGGCCAAGGTAAGAAAGGCTGAAAAACGACCACCACTGAACAAGACACACAAGCTGAGACGTCAAGACTGGGCCAAGAAATATCTCAAGACTGATTTTTCTGAGGTTTTATGGACTGATGAAATGAGAGTGAGTCTTGATGGGTCAGATGGATGGGCCCGTGGCTGGATCGGTAAAGGGCAGAGAGCTCTAGTCCCACTCAGACGCCAGCAAGGTGGAGGTGGGGTACTGGTATGGGCTGGTATCATCAAAGATGAGCCTGTGGAGCCTTTTCGGGTTGAGGATGGAGTCAAGCTAAACTCCCAGTCCTACTGCCAGTTTCTGGAAGACACCTTCTTCAAGCAGTGGTACAGGAAGAAATCCGCATCCTTCAAGAAAAACATGATTTTCATGCAGGACTATGCTCCATCACACGCATCCAAGTACTCCACAGCGTGGCTGCAAGAAAGGGTCTAAAAGAAGAAAAACTAATGACATGGCCTCCTTGTTCACCTGATCTGAACCCCATAGAGAACCTGTGGTCCCTCATCAAATGTGAGATTTACAAGGAGGGAAAACAGTACACCTCTCTGAACAGTGTCTGGGAGGCTGTGGTTGCTGCTGCACGCAATGTTGATGGTGAACAGATCAAAACACTGACAGGATCCATGGATGGCAGCTTTTGAGTGTCCTTGCAAAGAAAGGTGGCTATATTGGTCACTGATTTGTTTTTGAATGTCAGAAATGTATATTTGTGAATGTTGAGCTGTTATATTGGTTTCTCTGGTGAAAATAATTGAAATGGGTATTTATTTGTTTATTGTTAAGTTGCCTAATAATTATGTTTGCCTAATAAACCTGATATAGGGTGTTGATGTCATTAGACCACACCCCTTCTCATTCCAGAGATGCACATCACCTGATATGCTTAATTGGTAGTAGGCATTCGGCCTATACAGCTTGGAGTTAAGACAACATGCATAAAGAGGATGATGTGGTCAAAATACTCATTTGCCTAATAATTCTGCACTCCCTGTATGGCCCGTTTTTTGTCTCTTGTATGGGTTTAATTGAGTGAAAATATTTTGCTACAGGCAGAATTAGACATTATACGGTACTTGAAAGTCAGATATTTTTTTCCAGTAATTTAATTGTGGTTCATTCTTTATCTGTTACTGTATTCTTTATCATTACTGTATATGCTCTATGCTTTTCAGATAGTTTGTTTTACTTTACCTCTAGTTAGCTGTTAGCCTACTTTAACACCAGTTAATACAGATTACAATAAAATGCAGATTGCTTCCTAATTAATTAATGACAGCTAACACTTAAAATAAGCTTTACGTATCTGGAGTAACTCAGACATAAAGATAAACGTTGTTTGGTGATTCTCAGAGATGTTCCCTCACCTGAAATCCCTGATCGAGCCGGCTGAGCCACTGAAAAGATCCTTCCTCAGAAGATCCTTCCATCCAAGCTTTCATGGGCAGCTGTGGGCAGAGAGAAGTCATGTTTACAAAGCTGAACAGGAGTCATCTCTACACTGGAGTTTAACTTTATAGACAGTGGTTAATAAACCCTTGATGAAATTTTCACTCGGTTGCGTCTCTAGTTCAGATGCAATTTCATTTATACTTGATAACGGGGCAAGACCACAACATCTGCCCTGTGACATGGAAATGCGCAGATAGTTTTTAATTAGTTTCAACTTCCACCATTACTAAAATATTTAATGAAATCTTGAGCACAATCTTACAATTAAAGTTCCTTCAATCCCTTTCAGAAAAAGTAGTTTAAGTGCTGTAGATGTTCTCTGTAGGACTATCTCTGGATGTAGGCCCAGCCTCAACTCTGTAAAGAAATTCAGGGCATTTACAGTGCTGACAAAAAGAAAGGAATATTTGGCTTTATGTATGATGTCAGAAAGAACCTAAAATCCACTACAACCTTTCCGAATTTCTCAACTTTTAAATGCACATGTACAATGTTCAAAGGGTAAATATCATGCTGTTCTCCAAAAAGATGATGAACCACAAAGAAATGCAAAAGCAGTGTCTACACCGTGACTGGACTTCTAAATGTTCTGGTTTAATGACATCTTGTTTTTAAACAGTCCTCTTTAATCACCTGTTCACATTTAGACAGCATCAGACCAAGATGACACCGAACACATGACAAGTTTTTGATACGTCATTTTTATGTTGTGGTATATCCACCATTGTCGTTAGCTTTTCATTCAATAAATTGTTTTAGATGGAGAAATTACCACATCATGATTCCAGTTAAATTTCCAACATTCGTGATATAATATCAATGAGGTGTGAACATTTCACATTTTCCTTCAATTATAACCGAAAGTTGAATATCCCTAACTTTTTGTGAGTAGTGTATAACAGAATCTAATCAAGTTGATCTTGATCAGTCCTTCTTCCACAAGTAAATCCACTGTTTTAGTATTTATTTTTTTACTCATTTGATTTATGTGACCTTGACAGAGACAGGAAAAAAAATATGTAGTTAATCTATTTCTAAAATAAACAAACAAAAAAACAGCCCAGAAACCTTTATTTGCTACTTGTATTTTGCTAAAACACTGGCAAAAACAAAACAAAACAAAATGAAAAAAAAAAAAAAAAACCTCTAGCTAGCACCCTAAACAGTTAGCTTAAGTGCTGCTTCTCTTTTTGTCATGTTTAGCTTAGAAGGCCAGCTTTGTGTTTTGCCCTTTTGCCCCTTGAACAACGCTTTATTCCGTACACATGGTCCATTTAAAATGTACTTTGTTTTTGTCGTGTTAAGCAGAAGCACTAGACCAGACTCCCTTGGTTTAGCTTTGTTCGTTTGACCTTCATCTTCTGTCGTGACAACAAAGTTGGAGTACTTCAATCTTAAAACCTTGCCACGGTTCTCTCTGTTGCGGCTCATTTAGAAGAGCAGAGTTGGGTCAAAACAAGTTGCTTCAGTATCAGACTCCAGATCAAGTTAACACTTTTTGTCGATCATCACAAGTATGTTTTAGAGTTCTGGTTATCAATCCCGGCTGAGCTTTAATTTCCTGCAGCCCTCCTCAAGGGATTTCCTTTTACCTGAGAGTCTTGAGGATGAAGGCAGGTCTGTTTTGATGAGGAAGAAAAGCTGCAGTAGGCCAGGAGAGCGTCGGCTGAGCTGCCCTGGTTTGGGTCGATGTAATACATTCCTACAGAGATAAAAGCAGACAACAGTCCATGAGATTAGCCAGACATTATACTGAGGACTGACATGAAAGATGCAGGAAGTACAGCCGACATACTGACTACTGTACATTGCCTTTTTCTTTGTGCTTATATGTTATTCTATTTTTGTATCGTATGTCTGCTGTACTTCATGGTACAGAAAATAAATGAAAAAAATCCCTAAAACAAATAATGTTGAAAAAGTTTTTTTGCAATAATGAACTATTAAACATGATAATTAATAGTTATTGGCCATTTAGGTTCTTTTTCTTCTGTGGAGAAGCTAAATAAGCCTGAACGTGTTGAGAAACTGCAGACTAAAGTTTATCATTTAAGCAAATAAATTTAAGACAATAAAATCTGCATAAATATAACAGGTATTTATTCACATACAGTTAATTTGCTCATAATATCCAAATTGAGCAAAGCATTATGGTCACCATGGTATAATTGCAATGGAAGAGTAGCATAAAAACTACAATACTGAAACTAATAAATGTCCCAAATTAAATATACACCAGATGTTTGGAAAATTATTTGATTAAAAACACATCAAAACATCTGAGAGTCCAAACACATGAGACTGAAATTCATTTAAGACCCATCATGTAATTAAAAACCCCCACTGAGCTGCATATGGTACAATGGAATAAATTAGTAAAACTATGAAAATGTGTGTATTGATTAGTGGGTGCAAGTTTCAATGTCTTAGTTGTTCTGGACAAAATGGTTAGGACTAGATAAGCATCTGACATCATCCTATGCCCTTTTTTTAACTTTTAAGTCTTGAATTTTGTGTAAAGTCCTCACTTTTTCTGATTGAATTTTTAGTTTGAAATGAAGATGTAAATGAAAATAATAGAAAAAAGCAATCTATTTATTCGTACTGTATGCTTTGCTTTAAATGATAAAAAGAGTCAAATAAAAATGTCATATTGCTTGTTAAGATGGAGAACGCAGGCGTGTTTGAATGATATATTCATGTTATAGAGCAGCTGCAGAAAGATCTGATTTTAAAGTCTACTGCATGGAATAAATCAGAATCACAGAGTCCATCAGCATTGGAGCCTGAAATATCTTAATATATCCTTCCTCTATGCTGAAGTACACGTCTCAATATAGACACAAAAGGACTGTAACAAGGTCTAGAACTGCAGGAAGCACAGTGGCTTGCAAACTGTGGTATATCATTGTGTCTTTGATTAAATTTCAAGGTTTCTTACCACTGCTGTACTCAGGATGGCAGAGCCAGAGCTCCAGACAGGTGGTGGCAGGATGCTCCTTGCTCCCATCAGGAGGGTCCAACAGCAGCCGCAGATCCTGCTGCAGGGAGTCCAGCAGTGTCTGGATCAGGGGGTAGTTGGGCCTATCGGACATGTACATCAGCTCCTGGAGATGGGAAGAGATTTTAGGAAGCTCACATTTAATTTCATATCTAATCAGGTCCAGCCATTCCTTTAGAGGTACTGCAATTTATTTTATCTTATTATTATCATATACAGTATATATATATATATATATATATATATATATATATATATATATATATATATACCTTTTTTAGTTTTACTTTGGATTATATCTTATTTCAAAATGATTCAACCATCACATTAATGACTTATAATAGATGAAAATAACTTGCCTTGAGTTGAGACAAGGTCATGTTTAGTGATGGTCCTGGAGGACCAGGAGCACCAGGTGGACCCTAAAATGCAACAATGCAACATGACCACATTAAATGGAAATAAGATAGAATAAGATGAATTAACATGAATTAACATAAACATAAAGTAAAATAAAATACATGTTTTAAATCTAAAAAACAGTCTGTTAAACTGAACTGTAAAACAGGTAGAGTATGTGTATTATGACTCACTTGTTTACTTTCTAATCAATATTCATATAAAAATCTGTTTTGTAGATATCAGTGTTGTCACTGTAATGGATATAAATGTAACTTTTCCTGAATGATGATAATATTCTGTTAACCTGAGCAAACTATATGAATTACTGTAAACTCACCGGCAGCCCCCTCTTCCCAGGCACTCCAGGCAGACCTTGGTAGCCTTTCAAACCCTGCAGGAAAAATGAAACTTGATCAGAACAGACTCTTCACTGCTCTGGACAGAAACATCACACCTTGAAGTGTAAAAAACACACAGATCTGAAAATAAATATCACTGCAGGATCCTAATGTATTACATCAACTGGAAACGTGAAATTTAGGATCAAATCTGAGTCAGTAATGTGTCAAATCCTTTATATTATGTTGAGGTGAAGTGTGTCTGATGTGCGGGAAGGTGACAATATCGTACCTGTAATCCAAACAAACCCTGCAACAGAACAGAGAGCAGAACAAGAAGAAGAGGATATTTGAATCATTTTGCTTTATGAAGTCAGTATCTGACAAAGTTTAGTTTCTCTGTGAAGGTTCTTATTTTCCAGCATGAAATGAATCCTCAGGGAATAAAAAGCAGTTGTTTTTTGTTTGGCTTTCTTCTTCTACTTGAGTTGAGGGGAGTTTTAAATGTCTAAGCTGTTAAAACTGAAGAACCAAAAAAAAAGTCCAGATCCCTTTCATACCAGCGTTTCTAGAAATGTAATCTTCTGCTTTAGGAACCAGTTATCCACAGCACCTCAAATATTAGAACTCAGTTTCCCTACACGTGATGAACTATTTCAACAAATACTTTATCTATAATTTTAGACATTCATATTTTACAACTGTGTGTCCCCTTATGTTATTTACAGGAAAGAAATATGAATACTTACTGATGGATATCAATAAAAAAGAGTAAACAATTTTCTTACATTCATGAATATAAAATCGATAAATTGAAATAAAAATATTTAAAACCAAACATTTAAAAACAGATTTTTATACATAAAAAATGTAGGAAAAATAAACAATACTTGGTTAAAAATGTACTCAATATCAAATTAGAAACATTGTATGCACAATAATACTTTTTAAAAAGTAAATTTCCATTGAATTATTATTTCAATGCAATCATTGATTTCTTCCTTCCAGTCTGATCAATGATATTACACTTCATTTCTCTGCACAATAATTGGACAGATAAATTTAGGCATTTTTTAAGATTAACTTCATGTATCCAAGTTGATAAAGACCAATAAAAAGAACACTTTAGTGTGTGGTTATATCTGTTATTCTGGTTTTAACAAGTCTCCTGTGTTTTAAAGTTGATCAAATATGGCATGAAATGTAATAGTAAATTCTCAGATACTTACGGGCAGTCCAGGCATCCCTGGTGAACCCCTCGGTCCTGATAAACCAATATTTCCCTACAACAAAACAGAAGGAGAGACATTTATCTGTGGTGAACGTTAGCAAACATGCAGTTACATGGAGAAAAATTCATGTTTTAAAGCACAAACTAAAAACTCCTGGGTCAAACTGATGGGTTAAAAAGTAAATTCTGTGTTATTTCAGCCCAGACATTTGGGTTGTTGGGTTTTAGCCTCAACTTCTGGGTTAAAATAACTCAGCATTGTAGTCAATATAACCCAACTTCTGGGTGAAATATTCAACCCAAAAGTTGGGCAAAAAAAACCCCCCAAAACAACTTAATTCTCTGGGTCGAAGTCACCCAGAAATTAGTTGGTCCCTTTTTTAACCCATAAAAGGTCATTTTTGACCCCAGAGTTTTTAGTGTGCATAAAAAATAACCTTAACACACCATGACACACTGTTTTCCTACATTATCACAGCAATGATCATCAACTGAAAGAGTTTTATTGCAGAAAAGTCTCCAGTCAACCAGACCAGCTTTTCTCAGATTTTCCTCCTTACAGCTCTTATATGATCATCTGAATGTTGTTTAGAATACAATCCTTTTACTACAGCTGGAGTAAGTCGGGTGCAGTTAGCTGCTTTAGCTACTTTTTCTCTTTTGTGCCAGAAAAACTAAGAGCGATTAATTGACTGACTGATATAATGCACATTAACTGCCATGACTTGCACTAACGGAAACACTGGGAGGATGACCAATAATCTGCGAGGTCAGTGCTCTGCATAGACAGTAAATAAGTCTAAGTTCAATGCTGCATGTGTGAAAAGGTTTCAAACTCTTGCTTATTGAGTGAAGCACATTTCAATTAGTGTACCTGGTCTCCTTTCATCCCTGGTGGACCTTGCAACCCTACTGGACCACGAATACCCTGAAAAAGACATGACAGACCCAATGAATAAAATGAGAACATTTACGTCATTCTTAAATTTTCTTTTATTCTGTGTCTCCTCAGACATTATCAATAAGTTTTCACTTATTTGTCTTCCAGACATCATCATCTGCTTTCTCAACTAAAGTTAAACGAACAACTCAGTAAAATAATAGCAGAACCTACCTTTAAGCCATCTCGCCCAGGTGATCCTGACAACCCCATGTCTCCTTTCACACCCTGAGGACACAAACATTAAAATAAATCCTTCTGCAAACAGTCACACACTAATATGACGCAACATTCAGGGTAAACGTGACTTAAAATGTCTGATGTTAACATTGTGTTAACACGATCTGCTGTTACATTAACCAAGTGGTTGAAAAGTCCCCTAATGATTTACTAAATTCTTTAATCTGTATTCAACACCTGTCACACATATTATCACGCTGATGTAAAGGCTGCTTATAAACAGATTAATATAAGGTAAAAACAGGTCACACAGTCTGATGTTAAAATGACACGAAAGGAGCGACAGACATGGAAAAATGGAGTCTGCACCCTGGTAAACTTGTCGTGTATGCATAACTGGGTTTATGGTAATTGTTTAGATTTAATCAAAGATTTCAGGAGTGTCCTGAGTGGGTAGCATCCAGAATTTACTTGAAGCAATGTCATTTACTGTATTTTTAGAGCCTAAAGGGTAGTACATCTTACTTTTACGAAGCACGCAAATGCGCGTTCACGAAACTATGGAAGCCTCGGCTTTCAGAGCCTACTCTACCGATAATCCAAGCGTAGAAGAAGAAATTCCCTGTTTACATTGTGCTAAGAGCACCAGAGCTGCAGACAAACCGGGACAAACACAAGAGGGTCCAAGAGGGGTTGGATATTGATTTAAAACAAAGAAAGAAAGAAAAAGAAAACGCGTCTGCCGTGGCTTCCGTAGTTTCGTGAACATGCATCGGCGTGCTTGCTAGAGATGCAATGTAGTACTGTTTAGGCTCTAAAAATATACTAAATGACGTAGCTTCTAGAAAAATTCTGGATGCTACCCACTCAGGACACTTGGATTACATTGGACGAGCAGTATGGAGGAATATTGACAAGTTTTTGTGGACTTTTATGGACCTTTTTGGCTCGAACCCCGTCGAACTCCATAATATGAAAGTTGGCGGAAAACAAGAAGCCTTCCTGATCGCCGGCTGCATTTGAGATATTAAAAAAGTGCTCCAGAGTCTTGCTCACCATGAGGGTAAGTGGAAAATAAAGTTAAATCATTCTGTGGGTGAACTATTCCTTTAAACAACAGAGAAATCCATGTGATCCAAGCAGATAAGAGCGATTTAACCATCTGTGGGTTATGGTTCTTCTCACAATTTTGCTCCAGTCTCAGTTTGTCTTGGTCCAGCATGTTTTATTCTGTAGTTTATTTCAATGTACTCAATTCAGTTCCCTTCCTGTTCTGTAATCACAATTCCTTGTTACACATGGTTTCTTTTGCTGATTGCCCCACCTGCTGCTCATTTTGATATTCGTTCCCAGAGTATATGGTGGCTGTGTCCAAATGTCCACACCATTCCCTATGTAAAGCCCTACAGAGTAGTCAGGCTATTTTCTAGGGGTGTCCAAATGTAGCCTGGTAGCCTGGTACACCTGCCTATCACCATTTATGGGATACACAGCAAGTCAGTCTGGGTTACCTCCATTGGGAAGTGATTTCTACTCTGGTAAAAAATTGACCGGACCAATCACAACACGGGAGGCGGGATCTTACGACACGTCTTTTTTGGCGACTCAGTTCTCTAACAATAAACAGTCAGAATGGTGGCTGCAGAGAAGCGACTACATAACGATGCGCTTTCTGACGTATTAAATGAGCTGCACGTCCTTCAAACCACAACAACTTGCTGTTCTGAGGGCTTTCCTCTTACAAACAGACATTAGCGTCACTTCCGTGTTTTTCTGATTGAACCGGAGAGAACCAATCTGTTCCTGTTAGTCCCACCTCTCGTCTCGCATTGGAAATCAGTCTCCAATGGAGGGAGCCAAGACTGACTTGCCGTGTATCTCATACATGGCGTTGGTTAGGCTGGTGTACCAGGCCAGTCTAAATGTCTAGAGAGAAAAAAGTAGGGCACTCGGCATTAGGCATTAGTAGGGCATTACCCGCAGTACATCCATCTTGAAAAGTAGTCAGCATTGACGGTCACTAGATGGGTCAATATATACTACAATGCATTGCAGTCCATATAGTTGCCACAAACTGTGACACGAGCACCTGATACAAGGTAAGCTGTGTCTCATGTTGCAGTCTGCACACTTTGAAGTGCGGATTCGTTGCCTGCATATGTCACAGCAATGTATCAAGTACTGTCCCATTTCAAAAGCGTCTGAAGGAATCTCCAAATCCAGCCTCCAAACTTGCACTCTGTTTGGCCTGAAACAAGGATACATGCGATGTATCCTTCGTGGCCTCACCTATCCCAGAATTCAATGCACACAAGATTTTTTTTCAAATAAAATCAGAATGTATAAACTCTCGTAAGAGGAGTAAAGCTCGTTACATACTCCATGAGAAGCGAGAACTTTGTTCTTAACCGCGAGGCTGCAAGAACAAGAAAAAAGTTCTTTTTCATCAAGTCATTTCATACTCCACAAAAAGCTGCAACTGGGCGCACACAGGGAGATCCTGCCTGTTTCACTTCAGATCTTCAAGTTACCTCATCTAGATTTTTGAATAATAAAATCATATGGATTTGCACAGTGAGAAGATTGGAGCACTTTGAGGGAATTGACTGAAAATAAGAACCGAGTCAGCTCGCTGCAGGTTTTGCTCAGAAAGCTGCTGCAGAATAAAAGTATTTTTATTTCTATGGTTTGGCTCTGAACAAATCCATTGTGCATCTTAGGTCTGAATTAGAAGCATTACCTGAGACCATCAATGAACACTTTTGACTTTAATTTAGTCTTTATTGAAAGTGATATATTTAACAAACTAGAGGAATTTGTTCTTTAAATGTTAATGGTTTGGTCTCATCATCAGGTCATCATCAGGCAGGAAATACAGGACAATAAAACCAATTAATCTTATGAAAAACATGTTTCTGTTAAATCCTAAAACAATTACTGCACGTAATATTGGATAATTCACCAAGGTTGCTGTTGTGTTCTGTTTCTCCTAAGTTGAGTGAATGTGATACAGTATGTGGGGAATGCACAGCATGTGTGAGTGTTTTTAACAAGAAGGCGTTGTGTAGTTATGTTATCTTTATATAACAATGGTCAGAAATAATCTAATTATGTACCTGCAAGCATTGTCTGTGAATATAAACCTCTCCACGGAACTGCTGCTTGTTTGTCAGAAGCATGAACATCAACAGAAGAATATTGCAGGTGATTTTGGCACATTTTGGGAGGGCACGACCACAATTCTTACCAGTTATACCTCATTGTTAGGGTGACTAATCAGGCTTTCCACCCTTGTATGGTACAACACCAGCTGATGCTGTTCAAGGGCGGAAAGATGGATGAATACAGAAACTCTAAAGTCAGCAGAACTATGAGGCTAAAAAGCTCAAGTATTTTATGTGATGTGTAACTTTAATGGCTCCATTTAAAAAAAAAAAACAAAAAAAAAACTTGCTTTTCTGTGAATGTTTCTCACCCTTTACTCAGACATGCCTGTGAAAGTAATGGGAAGAGCCACTGTGAGCTCAGTATCTGTGAAGTATAATCATCCTTGAGGAGTCAGCGTTTACTCACAGCAACCCGTTGGTTAGTAGCTTCATCAGGGTTTAACTGCACTACAGCAGCAGCCCAGCTTTTATCTGTGTGATGGATTAGCAATGTTTACTCCATCTGAGGATGACGCCTCCACGATCACTGCTGTTTGTCAGAAGAGAAACTGACAAATACATGAAACTCTGAGCCCTTCCAGAGTTGGAGCTTTTACTCTGCCATTCTTAGGGTAGGGTCACATGGACACCTTTATTTATAACATTCAGCTACAACACTTTTCCAATGGGCTCAGGGAAAAGAGGAATAATCCTGTATGGATATGTCCTAAAGCCCCATGAGACTACAACAAAGACACTTCATATGAGCCAGCAGTTTGGAATGAGACTAAGAGAGCATACTTCTACTTCTAAGACTGACATATACAGTGGGGCAAAAAAAGTATTTAGTCAGCCACCAATTGTACAAGTTCTCCCACTTAAAAATATGAGTGAGGCCTGTAATTGTCATCATAGGTATACCTTAACTGTGAGAGACAGAATGAGAAAAAAAAATCCAGAATATCGCATTGTCTGATTTTTAAAGAATTTATTTGCAAATTATGGTGGAAAATAAATATTTGGTCAATAACAAAAGTTCACCTCAATGCTTTGTTATATCCCCTTTGTTGGCAATGACAGAGGTCAAACGTTTTCTGTAAGTCTTAACAAGGTTTTCACACACTGTTGCTGGTATTTTGGCCCATTCTTCCATGCAGATCTGCTCTACAGCAGTGATGTTTTGGGGCTGTCGTTGGGCAACAGACTTTCAACTCCCTCCAAAGATTTTCTCTGAGGTTGAGATCTGGAGACTGGCTAGGCCACTCCAGGACCTTGAAATGCTTCTTATGAAGCCACTCCTTTGTTGCCCGACAGTGTGTTTGGGACCATTGTCATGCTGAAATACTCAGCCACGTTTCATCTTCAATGCCCTTGCTGATGGAAGGAGGTTTTCACTCAAAATCT